>JACBWV010000610.1:82591296-82646296 GCA_013435795.1 Chlamydomonas sp. ICE-L
GCAATCCAGGAAAATGTCCAGGTCTAGATTCGATGAGAGGAGATGACACGACGACAGACGATGAGTAGGAGGAATGAGAGGGGAGTATGACAATATAACTAACGTCATGGACTATGGAATGCCTCGCGCATTGTGTATATGAAAGAAGCAGCGTCTATCCTGCTTTAAAAAAGTGAGCTGAGTGTGGGTTGGTCGGTGGGGGTGGTGTGGTGGTGGTTGGTTGGTGGTGTGGGGGAGTCGGGGGGGTTCCGATGGAATGAAAATAGTAAATGGAAGGCCTCGCATTGTGTATTAGGAAAGAATCATTGTTGTCCTATCCAGCTTTAAAAGTGGCTGAGTGTGGGTGGTCGATTTGGGGTGGTGGTGTGTGGTGGTGGTGGGGGGGTGTTGGAGTCTGAGGGGGTCCCTGGAGGAGAAATGACAACTAGTACGGATGCCTGCGCATGTTTATCAGGAAGAATCAGGTTGTTCTCCCGGCTATTAAACGTGGCTGAGTGTGGTGTGGTCGTTGGGGTGGTTTGGTGTGGTGGTGGTGGTGGTGTGTTGGGAGTCTGGGGGGTTTCCCTGGGAGGGAATGAAAAATAGTATGGAAGTGGCCTGCGCATGGTATAAGGAAGCATTCAGTTGCTAGCCGCTTTAAAGTGAGCTGGGTTGTGGGGGTGGTGTAAGTGGGGTGGGGAGAGTATGATGGGTTTGGTGGTGTGGGGAGTCTGGGGGGTTAGAAGGGGATAAAAAATGTATGGAATCCCTCGCATTTGTTGGTGTGGGTATGGGGGGTGTGGGCGTGGGTGGGGTGGAGTGGGTGTGTGGTTGGGGAGTAATAGGGTGTCACACACCCCAGGGCAGTCCCCATCCCCCTCATCCGAAAATTCCTCCCTCATCCTTCTCCCCCCACCTAATCCATCATCCAATCCCTCCCCCACCGCCCCCCCCCCACCCCCCCCCCCCCCACCACTCACCTCCACCACCTAACCCTTCATCCCCGCACAGACCCACACCACCACACCCGCCCACGCAGGATAGCCAGGGAGAGAGGAGCAGCGCGAAGAGTTTATCAAGAGGGCCCCCACCCCCTCAATCCTCATACCCCACCCCCCCGTAGTATCACCCCCCCCCCCCCCCCCCCCACCCCCCCCCCCCCTCCCTCCCCACACAACACACCATCTCATCCTCCACCCACCATTCCCCCCCCCCCCCCCGCCCCCGCCCACACAACGCAATAGCAGGGGAGAAGGCACCGCGCGAGAGTTAATCAAGAGCCCACCCCCCCCCCCCCCCCCCCCCCCCCCCAATCAGAGCCCCCCCCCCCACCCCCCCCCACCCCCCCCCCCCCCCCCCCTATCACTCCACACCCAACCCCTCAGCCCGCCACCTCTTCTCTCCCGACCCACCGCAACCACGCAACCACCCACGCAGATAGCAATGGAGAAGACACAGCAAGAGTTTTGATCAAGAGGCCCCACCCCCCCCGCTCACCTCCCCCCCATCCTCCTCCACCACCAACCCTCAGCCCCCATCTCCTCCCCAACCAACACCAACCCCCACCACTCCACGAAAGATTAGCAAGGAGAAGGACACGCAGAGGTTACAAGAGCCCCCCCCCCCCCCCTCACCTTCCCCCCCCCCCCCAACCATCACCGACACCCCCTCAACCCCCCACCCCCCACCCCCCCACCCTCATCCCCCATCTCCCCCCAGCCCCCATCTCCTCCCCCCCCCCCCCCCACCCCCCCCACCCAACAGATAGCAAGGTTAGAAGTATGCACTCGAATAGTTTATATCATATCACCCCCCGCCCCCCCCCCCCCGCCCACCCCCCCCCCCACCCTCACACCCCCCTCCCCCCCCCCCCATCCTTCCACCACCCAACCCCTTCAGCCCCCATCTCCTCCCCACAACCCCACCCCACCGCACCCCCCCACCCCACCGCCCACCCCCCACCCCCTCAGATATCAATTTAGAATAGCAGCACGCGAAGATTTTATCATATTGCCCCCATCCCCCTGCCACTCAAAACAGTTCATCCGTATGGTTGCGTCAAGGCAGTCCCCATCTTCCGGTGAGTACACACACGACAACACACACACACAACAACACACACTCTCCCAGTCCCATCCCACCTGCCAAATCAAAACAGTTCATCCGATATTTGCGGATCAAGGCAGTCGCGCCGCATCTTTCCGGTGAGTACCCTACACACCCCTACCAACCCCCCCCCCCCCCCCCCCGCCACACACACACACACTTCATTACCCCCCCCAAACACAACACTCCACACAGACATATACACAAACGTACACACACATACACATTCACATATGCAACAGACACAAACATTTACACAGACAACATACAAAATACACACACCCAATATATAAACACCACCCACACACACACACCACACACACCACACACAATAACACGGACATCAACTGTGTCTAGGTGTGATGGTGGAATAGCAAACCCCTTAGCACCCCCCCACGCACCCCCCCCCCCCCCCTCCCCCCCACCCCCCCCCCAGACACATACATACAGACACACAATACATACCATATAACATACATAAACATATACACGACAGACACACAACAACATATAACTCAGACACATAGACCACATATACCACATACAACCCACACACCCCCCAAAACCCCCACACACACACCAGTCACTCCCCCCCACAACAAGCCACACACAAACACCCACCACACACCTGACACGACCTCCCCCCCCCACCCACCACCACCACCACAAGCACAACAGAACCCAACCAACAAACAAAAACACACTAACCATCCGCCCCCACCCCCCCCCCACCCACCACGGCACCCCCCCCCCCCCCACACACACAACCACACTACCCCCCCCACCCCACCCCCACCCCACCACCACCACCATCACCCCCCACCACCAATCACCCCCACCCCCCCCAACACACACACTTACAACCTACCTCCCCCCCCCCCCCCCCAACACACACACCACACACCATCACCCCACCCCCCACCACACACCACACACTTACACATACCTCCCCCCCCCCCCCCCCCCCCATCACCCCCCCCCACCACACACACACCCTTACACATACCCCCCCCCCCCACCATCCACCCCCCCCCCCCCACACACACACACACCCTAAGACAACCCCCCCCCCACCATCCCCCCCCCCACCACCATCACCCCCACACACCATCACCCCCCCCCACACCACACCACAACAAAAACACTTACACATATTATCCCCCCCCACCCCCACCCCAACACCACCCACCACCACCATCACCCCCACCACACCACCATACCCCCCCCACAAACACATTAAAGATACTCCCCCCCCCCTATGCGTAGCTGGCGAAGAAGAGACGTGGGGGGCAGCACTGGAGGCGTAATGGCGTGATTTGGGAATGCCGATCCAGAAGCATGGAGCAAAATGGTGGACAACACAAAAAGCGGAAACGGCGGGAATTTGATATCGTTATCAAACCGATTGGAACATGGTGACGTGTAGGTGTGGGGTCGGGTGTGGGGGTGGGTATGTAGTGCTACTAATCGGTGGTAATGGTGGTAATGGTGGTAGATCTTGACCTGATTTGGTGGTGTAGAGGGACCGATGGGGTAGGGGTAGGGGGGGGGTGGGGGGGGCTGCAGTGGAGCCCCGACAAGAGGTAGACGATATCGTATCAACGATTGGAACATGGTGAGTGTTAGTGCTGATGTGTTGGTGCTGGCTGCTGGTGTGCGGTTGGTGGTGGTGTGTTACAGGGCGGTGGAGGGAGGGGGAGGGGAATGGGGGAGGGGGGAGGGGGGTGCAACACAAAGCGGAAAAGGGTAGGGGGGTAATTTGATATCGTTATCGCTGGTGGTGGTTGCTGACTTCTCTGCTGTGCATGTAGTGGTGCGTGAAGGGGGTGCTGCTGTGCTCCGGTGGTGGTGCTGGTGGTGGTGCGTTAAAATGTTGTTGTTGGTGGGGAGGGGGGTGGTGGTAACCAGGATTGTTGGGGGGGGGGGGGGGGGGGGGGGGAGGGGGTTTGGAGGGAGGGGGGAAGGGCAACACAAAAGGCCGAAAAGGGGGTAGGGGGGGAAACTGATTATTGTTATCAACCCGATTGGAACCTGGTGCGTGTATGTGTGAGGTTAGGGTATGCAGTGCAGTGGTCGGTGTATCTGGGGATGTAATGGTGGGAAGGCTGGGGGTAATGGTGACATGATTGGGTGGTGTAGCAGGGCGAGGGGGAGGGGGTAGGGGTGGGGGGTGTGTGGGGGGGGGGCAGTAGAGAAGGCAGACAAAGAGGGGAGTAGCTATCATATCAACCGATTGGAACCTGGTGAGTGACGTGGGTGATGTGGTGGTGGTGTGCTGGGGCTGGTTTGGTGGTGGTAATGGGGGATTGGGGGTTGTCCTGATTTTGGAATGCCAGATTCTGGAGCATGGTTCCAAAGTGTGGCCAACACAAAAGCCAGACTAGGGGGGGGTTGATATCGTTATCTCGTTATCAAATGATTGGAACCTGGTGAGTGTATGTGGTGCTGCTGCTGCTGCTGCTGCTGTTGCTGGTGGTTGCGTGAATGTGGTGGTGGTAGTGGTACAGGGCGGTTAGGGGTTTTCGTGATTTTGGAATGCCAGATTCTGTAGCACGGTTCCAAAGTGTGGCCAACGCAAAAGCCAGACTAGGGGGGGGTTTGAAATCATTATCTCGTATCAACCGATGGAACCTGGTTATGTATGTGGTTGCTGCTGCTGCTGCTGATGTGGTGCGGTGGGTTGCGTGAATGTGGTGGTGGTGGTTGGTACAGGGCGGTTAGGGGTTTCGGGTTTGAATGCCAGATTCTGTAGCGCGGTTACAAAGTGTGGCCAACGCAAAAGCCAGACTAGGGGGGGTTTTGATTTCATTGTCTCGTTATCAACCGATTGACCTGGTGGTGTATGCTTACAATACCTCCCCCCCCCCCTCTGCTTAGCTGGCGAAGATACGTGGCCATCCCCTGGCTGGGTTAATGGCGTGATTTGGGAATGCCAGATCCAGAAGCATGGAGCAAAGTGTGGACAACACAAAAGCCGGAAAAGGGGGAATTTGATATCGTTATCAACCGATTGGAACCTGGTGAGTGTATGTGTGTGGGTCGGGTGTGTGGGTGGGGTATGTAGTGCTACTAATGGTGGTAATGGTGGTAATGGTGGTAATAGTGGACTGATTTGGTGTGGTAGAGGGCCGATGGGGTAGGGGTAGGGGGGGGTGGGGGGGGCTGCAGTGGAGGCAGACAAGAGGGGAGCGATATCGTTATCAACCGATTGGAACCTGGTGAGTGTTTGTGCTGCTGCTGGTGGTGCTGCTGCTGGTGCTGCTGGTTTGGTGGTGGTGCTGGTACAGGGCGGTTGGGGGAGGGGGAGGGGCATGGGGGAGGGGGGAGGGGGGCAACACAAAAGCCGGAAAAGGGGTAATTTGATATCGTTATCGCTGGTGGTGGTGCTGCTTCTGCTGCTGCTGCTGCTAGTGGTGCGTGAATGGGGTGCTGCTGCTGCTGGTGGTGGTGATGGTGGTGGTGCGTAAATGTTGTTGTGGTGGTGGAGGTGGTGGTGGTACAGGGTGGTTGGGGGGGGGGGGGGGGGGGGGGGGAGGGGGGAAGGGGCAACACAAAAGCCCGAAAAGGGGGAATTTGATATTGTTATCAACCGATTGGAACCTGGTGCGTGTATGTGTGTGGGTGGGGTATGCAGTGCTAGTGGTGGTGGTAATGGTGGTAATGGCGGTAATGGTGGACCTGATTTGGTGGTGGTAGAGGGCCGATGGGGTAGGGGTAGGGGTGGGGTGTGTGTGTGGGGGGGGGCAGTAGAGGCAGACAAGAGGGGAGTCGCTATCATTATCAACCGATTGGAACCTGGTGAGTGTACGTGGTGCTGCTGGTGGTGGTGGTGCTGGGGCTGGTTTGGTGGTGGTAATGGGGGATTGGGGGTTGTCCTGATTTTGGAATGCCAGATTCTGGAGCATGGTTCCAAAGTGTGGCCAACACAAAAGCCAGACTAGGGGGGGGTTGATATCGTTATCTCGTTATCAAATGATTGGAACCTGGTGAGTGTATGTGGTGCTGCTGCTGCTGCTGCTGCTGTTGCTGGTGGTTGCGTGAATGTGGTGGTGGTAGTGGTACAGGGCGGTTAGGGGTTTTCGTGATTTTGGAATGCCAGATTCTGTAGCACGGTTCCAAAGTGTGGCCAACGCAAAAGCCAGACTAGGGGGGGTTTGATATCATTATCTCGTTATCAACCGATTGGAACCTGGTGAGTGTATGTGGTGCTGCTGCTGCTGCTGCTGCTGGTGCTGGTGGTTGCGTGAATGTGGTGGTGGTGGTGGTACAGGGCGGTTAGGGGTTTTCGTGATTTTGGAATGCCAGATTCTGTAGCGCGGTTACAAAGTGTGGCCAACGCAAAAGCCAGACTAGGGGGGGTTTTGATTTCATTGTCTCGTTATCAACCGATTGGAACCTTGTGAGTGTATGTGGTGCTGCTGCTGCTAGTGCTGGTGGTTGCGTGAATGTGGTGGTGGTGGTGGTACAGGGCGGTTAGGGGTTTTCGTGATTTTGGAATGCCAGATTCTGTAGCTCGGTTCCAAAGTGTGGACAACACAAAAGCCAGACTAGGAGGGGTTTTGATATCGTTATCTCGTTATCAACCGATTGGAACCTTGTGAGTGTATGTGGTGCTGCTGCTGCTGCTGCTGCTGCTGGTTTGGTGGCGATGCTGGTGGTGGTGCGTGAATGTGGTGGTGCTGCTGGTGGTGCGTGAATGTGGTGCTGCATCTGCTGGTGGTGGTGTGTAAATGTGGTGGGGATGGTGGTGGTGGTGGTGGTTGCGGTGGTGGTGAGTGAATGTGGTGATGGTGGTGGTGGTGGTACAGGACAGTTGGGGGAGGGGGAGGGGGGGGTGCTGCAGTAGAGGCAGTCAATAGGGAAGTGGATATCGTTATCAACCGATCGGAACCTCGTGAGTGTATGTGGTGCTGGTGGTGGTTCTGGTGCTGGTGCGATGGTGGTGCTGGTTTGGTTTGGTGGTGGTGGTTAGATGGTAGATTTTATTTGGTGGCGGTGGAGGGGCGGATGGGGTGGTAAACAAAGAGGGCAAATGGGTATGTATGTGTGTGTGTGTCTGTATGTGTGTTTGTGAGTGTGTTTGTATGCATGTGTTTGTATGTGTTAGTGTGTGTGTGCCCGTTTATATTTGTGTGTGTGTGTGTTTGTGTGCGTTTGTATTTGCGTGTGTTTGTGTACGTTTTTTATTTGCATGTGTATGTGTTTGTGTGCGTTTGTATGTGTTTGTGTGAGTGTACGCGTCCGACTGACCAAAAAATGGAAGCCTGACGCGTCAGCCAACGGTCTCGTAACTAACTCGCTTCCATTGCCACCTGTCGCTCCGTCGCGAACACCTCTCCGCCAATTTGTAACGTCACCTGCGGCGCTGCATAGAACTTGTCGCACTGCCTAGTTACTCCGTCTCACTCGCTGTAACATCCACACACACGCGCTAGAAACCAGCTACAAACACATGCATACTATAGAACTTGTCCTTCTCCACCCTGACATTCTCCTGCTCCAGCAAAGTTTTCCGGGAAGCCCTCTCACTCTGTAGCTAAACGCTAGGCAAGGCTTTACGACCTCATTCAACGTGAGGGCGTCACCTCAGAATGCTCCTCCCCAGCAAATTGGCGGAGAGCCATCCACTATGTAGCACAACTCCTAGGTCACGATACGACCTCTTAAGGGAGGGCAGGTCACATGACACATGCTCCTCCAGCAAAGTTGGCGGAGAGCCCTCTCACTCGGTAGCTCAAATGTAGGTCACGTACGACCTTTTAAGGGAGGGCAGTTCACACTGACATGATCCTCAGCAAAAAAGTTGTGCGGAGGAGCCGCTTCACTCTGTAGCTCAACTCCTAGATCACGATACGACCTCCTTTACGGGAGGGCAGTTCACACTGACATGCTCCTCCAGCAAAGTTGTGCGGAGAGCCCTCTCACTCTGCAGCTCAACTCCTAGGTCACGATACGACCTCTTGAAGGGAGGGCAGTTCACACTGACATGCTCCTCCAGCAAAGTTGTGCGGAGAGCCCTCTCACTCTGTAGCTCAACTCCTAGGTCACGATACGACCTCTTTACGGGAGGGCAGTTCACTCTGACATGCTCCTCCAGCAAAGTTGTGCGGAGAGCCCTCTCACTCTGCAGCTCAACTCCTAGGTCACGATACGACCCTCTTGAAGGGAGGGCAGTCACAATGAATGCTCCTCCAGCAAAGTTGTGCGGAGAGCCCTCTCACTCTGTAGCTCAACTCCTAGGTCACGATACGACCTCTTTACGGGAGGGCAGTTCACTCTGACATGCTCCTCCAGCAAAGTTGTGCGGAGAGCCCTCTCACTCTGTAGCTCAACTCCTAGATCACGATACGACCTCTTTAAGGGAGGGCAGTTCACTCTGACATGCTCCTCCAGCAAAGTGTGCGGAGGAGCCCTCTCACTCTGTAGCTCAACTCCTAGATCATCGATACGGACCTCTTTAAGGGAGGGCAGTTCACACTGACATGCCCTCCTCCAGCAAGTTGTGCGGAGAAGCCCTCTCACTCTGTAGCTCAACTCCTTAGGGTCACGATACGACCCCTCTTTAAGGGAGGGGCAGTTCACACTGAACATGCTCCTCCAGCAAAGTTGTGCGGAGATCCCTCTCACTCTTGTAGCTCAACTCCTACGATTCACGATACGGACCTCTTTCCGGGAGGGCAGTTCACACTGACATTGCTCCCTCAGCAAACGTTGTGCGGAGAAGCCCTCTCCACTCTGCAAGCATCAATACCTAGGTCACGATACGACCTCTTGAATGGAGAGGCAGTTCACACTGACCATGCTCCTTCCAGCAAAGTTGTGCGGAGAGGCCCTCTCACTCTGTAGCTCAACCTCCTAGGTCACGAATACGACCTCTTTAAGGAGGGCAGTTCACACTGACATGCCTCCTCCAGCAAGTTTTGTTGCGGAGAGCCCTCTCACTCTGTAGCTCAACTTCTAGGTCACGATACGACCTCTTGAAGGTAGGGCAGTTCACACTGACATGCTCCTCCAGCAAAGTTGTGCGGAGAGCCCTCTCTCTCTGTAGCTCAACTCCTAGGTCACGATACGACCTCTTTAGGGAGGGCAGTTCACACTGACATGCTCCTCCAGCAAAGTTGTGCGGAGAGCCCTCTCACTCTGTAGCTCAACTCCTACATCACGATACGACCTCTTTAAGGGAGGGCAGTTCACACTGACATGCTCCTCCAGCAAAGTTGTGCGGAGAGCCCTCTCACTCTGTAGCTCAACTCCTAGATCACGATACGACCTCTTTACGGGAGGGCAGTTCACACTGACATGCTCCTCCAGCAAAGTTGTGCGGAGAGCCCTCTCACTCTGCAGCTCAACTCCTAGGTCACGATACGACCTCTTGAAGGGAGGGCAGTTCACACTGACATGCTCCTCCAGCAAAGTTGTGCGGAGGAGCCCTCTCACTCGTAGCTCAACTTCTAGGTCACGATACGACCCTCTTTAAGGGAGGGCAAGTTCACACTGACATGCTCCTCCAGCAAAGTTGTGCGGAGAGCCCTCTCACTCTGCAGCTCAACTCCTAGGTCACGATACGACCTCTTGAAGGGAGGGCAGTTCACACTGACATGCTCCTCCAGCAAAGTTGTGCGGAGAGCCCTCTCACTCTGTAGCTCAACTCCTAGGTCACGATACGACCTCTTGAAGGTAGGGCAGTTCACACTGACATGCTCCTCCAGCAAAGTTGTGCGGAGAGCCCTCTCACTCTGTAGCTCAACTTCTAGGTCACGATACGACCTCTTTAAGGGAGGGCAGTTCACACTGACATGCTCCTCCAGCAAAGTTGTGCGGAGAGCCCTCTCACTCTGTAGCTCAACTCCTAGGTCACGATACGACCTCTTTAAGGGAGGGCAGTTCACACTGACATGCTCCTCCAGCAAAGTTGTGCGGAGAGCCCTCTCACTCTGTAGCTCAACTCCTAGATCACGATACGAACCTCTTTAAGGGAGGGCAGGTAACCTGACATGCCTCCCAAGCAAATTGTGCTGGAGGAGCCATCCTCTCACGCTTGTAGCTAAAACTCTACATAGGTCACGATACGACCTCTTTAAGGGAGGGCAGTTCACACTGACATGCTCCTCCAGCAAAGTTGTGCGGAAAGCCTTCGCCCCCCTTTGGACATGTTCCTTAAGCACGCCAATTTGGCGTATTGCTTTTCTGTTATTTTCCACAGGAAGCCCAGCGCTTCTTTTGGCTGCCTGGAGTACTTCAGTCAGAAAGTTCCCTGGAAGGATAATTCGTTGCACTCAAGCACCTTTAACTGTCCTGGCAGATATTGCATGAGCAACAGGGATAATAAAAGGTAGAAATAGGTCGTCAAAACCCATCCGGCCCCACTTCAACCACCAACACGAAAAACCATCCAAGCACCATGACAGAGAGATATGAATGAGCAGAAGGGAAACTACCTAGGTGGTGCTCAATCTTCTCTTCATCCCCCCCACCCCATCCGCCCCTCAACCACCACCACCAAACCACCACCAAACACAGATATGCATGAGCAGCAGGGAAACTACCCGTTTGCCCTCTTTCTTCACCACCCCATCCGCCCCTCAACCACCACCACCAAAACCACCACATCAAAACCCCACCAGGATATGAATGAGCAGCAGGCAGGGAGGCGGCAAACTACCGTTGCCCTCTTTCTGCACCCACCATTCGCCCTCAACCCCACCACCAAACCACCACCCCAAACACCGATATGCATGAGCAGCAGGGAAACTACGTTTGCCCTCTTTCTTCACCACCCATCCGCCCAGCAACACACCAACACAGACAAACAAGGGAAAATGTTGATAGTATCCATGGGGATCAGGCATAGATGGGTTGTGCGGTGTGGGGGTGGTGTTGCATGGGTGGTGGGAGTGGCGGTTGGTAGAGGGGGCGAAAAAAATGGGGGGGGGAGTGGGGAAGGAAGAGGGGAAATGGGAGAGTAGCCCTGGGTTGATAATGCATATCGGGTTTGGGCGGTGGTTGGGGGTGTGGTGGTGGTTGGTACCAACCCAACCCAACCCAAACCCAACCACCAACCCACCCAACTCCACCCCAGCCCCACATCAACATCAACCCTCAAACTTGGTCTAGCAGGGACCATAAAAACCTGGTCAGGCGAGGAATAGATTACTCACCCCACCCCAATCCACACCACTCCAACCACCCCTACCCACACCACCCCAACCCACTCTTACCCACCCCACCCCAGGAACAACATACCGTGTGCGTCTTCAACTTGGTCAAGCAATAACCAGGACCTGGTTAGACGAGGAATATATTACTCCAACCCTTACATTCGTCCCCCACCACCAACTCAAACCTTCTACCACAAACCAACAAAACAACCCACCACACAACCGAACTCTTCACCACGCAACAACCCGAAAACAACATACCGTGTGCGTCTTCAAACTTGGTCAAGCAAAGAACCAGACTCCTGGTTAGACAGGAATATTATTACCACCAACCCAAATCACCCCAACCCCCCCACCCATCCCCACCCCACCCACCCCAACTTCACCCTTCTCACCAACCCCAACCCACCACACCGCACTCTTACTCACCTCACCCCAGGAACAACATACCGTGTGCGTCTTAGACTTGGTCAAGCAGGGACCATAACCTGGTCTGGTGAGGCGGAGTGGAAGTCTTGGGGCCCTCAGAGGAATTTCACGACAGCTCCAAAACCAGTGAAGCAACCAGTGTCTATCAAACCAGCTGGCAAAGGCCAGGTGGCAGCTGAAGACAAGGAAACGGTGGGTGACGAGTGATAAATCAAACAGCTCCGAAACCAGTGTCTATCAAACCAGCTGGCAAAGGCCAGGTGGCAGCTGAAGACAACATTGGGAAGGATCAGGTGGGTGACTAGTGATAAATCAAACAGCCCTGAAACCAGTGAAGCAACCAGTGCAAAACAAATCAGATGGTGAAGGGCAGCATTGGGTAGGAAAGGGTGGGTGAAGAGTGATAGATATATCAGCTCCGAAACCAGTGAAGCAACCAGTGCAAAATAAACCAGATGGTAAAGGACACCATTGGGAAGGATCAGGTGGGTGACTATTGATAAGTCAAACAGCCCTGAAACCAGTGAAGCAACCAGTGCAAAACAAATCAGATGGTGAAGGGCAGCATTGGGTAGGAAAGGGTGGGTGAAGAGGATAGAGTCTATCAGCTCCCGCAACCAGGTGAAGTGCAATGGTGTTATTTTAAAACAACCAAAGTCTTGACGGCAGGCGGCAGCTAAAGACAACATTGGGAAGGAAAAGGTGGGTGAATAATGATATATCAATTGGCTCCGAAACCAGTGAAGCTACCAGTGTCAAACAAACCAGATGATAAAGGACACCATTGGGAAGGAAAGGGTGGGTGAAGAGTGATAAATCAAACAGCTCTGAAACCAGTGAAGCAACCAGTGCAAACCAACTGATTGGTGTAAGGCAGCATTGGAAGGAATAAAGGGGTGGGTGAAATAGTGATAGATTGCCTCAGCTCCCAAAAACATGTGAAAGTGCCAATCGATGTTCAAACAAAACCAGTGGCAAAGGCCCGGTTGGTCAGCATGAAGACAGATGAGAATATAAGGTGGGGTGAAGAGGATTATATCAACCAGCTCCAAAACCAGTGAAGCAACCAGTGCAAAACAAACCTGATGGTAAAGGACACCATTAGGAAGGATAAGATGGGTGAATAGTGCTTGGAGTGATATATCAAACAGATCGAAAACAGTTGGACCCACCAGTGCCAAAGCAAAAAGAAAAGATAAGATCAGCTGGGTAAGTCCAGTTTGGCAGTGAAGGCAAACATTGGGGAGGATCAGGTGGGTGACTAGTGATAAGTCAAACAGCTCCAAAACCAGTGAAGCAACCAGTGCAAAACAAATCAGATGGTTAAGTCCAGGTGGCAGCTGAAGGCAACGTAGGGGGTACCGAACCACCACCACCACCACTGAAGACAACGTAGGGGGTACCGAAACCCACCCGACGCGTTGACCGAATAACCCCGACCCACCACCACCACCACCACCCCCACAATGGAAAGGACAAGGCTAGGGCGGGTGGGGTGTCCGTCGGGGGTCCCGAAACCCCCACCCCCACCCCCACACCCCTCTCTTGAAGACAACGGATTAGGGGGACCGAAAACACCACCACCACCACCACCACGGTACCAACCACACCCACCACACTGAAGACTGTCGGGTCTGTTCTGTGGGGGGTACCCGAAACCCCACCCCACCCCCCTCCACCACCCCATGAAGACAACGTAGGGTTGGTACCGAACCCCCACCACACCAACAGCCAACCACCCATACCCCCACCACCTCACCACCACTGAAGGAAAACGTAGGGGGGTGGTACGAGCCCACCACACCCCACCACCACCACTGAAGACAACGTAGGGGGTACCCAACCACCACCACCACCACCCACCACCACTGAAGACAACGTAGGGGGTACCCAACCACCACCACCACCACCACCTACCAACACCACTGAAGGTGAAGAACAACGTCGGGGGTACCGAACCACCACACCCCACCCCACCACCCCACCATGAAAGACAAACGTAGGGGGTACCCAATCCAACCACTCATCCACCACCACTGAAGACAAGCGTAGGGGTTACCCACCACCACCACACCACCACCACCACCACCAACTACCACACAACACCACCACTGAAGACAACGTAGGGTACGAACCACCACCCCACACAGACCACCACTGACGACACAACGTAGGGTGGTGGTACGAACCACCACAACCACAACACTACAATCCACCACCACTGAAAGACAACGTAGGGGGTTACCAAAACCCACCCACCACCACCCTTGAACAACAACGTAGGGTGGTAACCAACCACCAACACCACCACCCACCACCACATGAAGACAACGTAGGGGGTACCGAACACCACCACTAACCCACCACCACCAACACTGAGACAAGTAGGGGGTAACCACCCCCACCACAGCCAATGAAGACAAAGTAGGGGGTACCAAACCACACCACCGTGTACCACACCACCACATGAAGACAACGTAGGGGTTGTGGGTACACGAACCCCGACACATTCTTCTTTTAAGCCAATTTGGTCTACTGGTACCTGCCAATATAGCGGGGGAAGAGGGAGAGAGCTTTGCGAGCGAGCGAGAGGAGAGAGAGGAGAGAGAGAGGATAAAGAAGAGAGAAACGAGAGAGAGAGAAGAGAGAGAGGGGGGGGGGAAGAGACGAAGTCTGAGTGTTGTTGTACCACCTTGTTGTACCACCTTGTTGTCCCGCTTCAGTAGACCAATGTATATCACTGAAGCGGGATAAAAAGGATAGCAGCTAAACAATGGCGATAAAAAGGATAGCAGCAAAACAATGGCGATAAAGGATAGCAGCAAAACAATGGCGATAAAGGATAGCAGCAAAACAATGGCGATAAAGGATAGCAGCAAAACAATGGCGATAAAGGATAGCAGCACATCCTGCCACCTGTCAATTTGTGTAACACTGGGGTTTAAGAGGCCCTCCGCCGATCCTATTAAAAAAGGGAGAGAGAGGATTCGTTACATAAACTCAGCAAATCATCGCCGAGACAGAACAGAAGCGCAGCCGGCCGGCCATCCAATTTTATAACAGGAAACATGAGGGTCTATGAGGCACCCCCTCGTACCTTCAAAACAAACTAGGCCAGTCAAAAAAGGAAGCACACAATGGGAGATATAGGGTTCAATTCCCTCAACTCTCAGATTCATTGGTTGTTTGGTCTAGTGGTATGTTTCTCGCTTAGGGAACTCTTTTTTCTTTTTACTTATACATGCAGGTCCCCTCAAAATTAAAATAAAAATAAATGCATTCAATAACCTAAAAATAAAAGGATAAAATAAAAAAATAACGGCATTAAAATAAAGATAAGGCATGAAATAACATAAAGGCATTAAAATCAAAATAAAGGCATTAAAATAAAAATAAAGGCATTAAAATAAAAACAAAGGCATTAAAATAAAATAAAGGCATTAAAATAAAAATAAGCTTAAATAACAATAAAGGCATTAAAATAAACTAAAGGCATTTCAAAAACCATCCAGTGCCTCCCCTAAAACCCAGGCATTCAAATAAAAATAAAGGATTACAATCAAATAAAGGTATTAAATAAAAATCGGATTAAATAAAAAAAGGCATTAAAATAAAAATAAAGGCATTAAAATAAAAATAAAGGCATTAAAATAAAAACAAAGGCATTAAAATAAAAATAAAGGCATTAAAATAAAAATAAAGGCATTAAAATAAAAATAAAGGCATTAAAATAAAAAATAAAGGCTTAAATAACATCAGCATTAAACAAAATTACAGCATTAAAATAAAATAAGCATTTAAACTCAAAATACAGGCATTGAAAATTAAAAATATACGGCATTAACTACAAATAGGCATTAAATAAAATAGGCATTAAAATAAAAAAAGGATTAAATAAAATAAAGGCATTAAAATAAAAATAAAGGCATTAAAATCAAAATAAAGGCATTAAAATAAAATAAAGGCATTAAAATAAAATAAAGGCATTACACTAGCATTAAATAACAAAGGCATTAAATAAAAATAAAGGCATTAAAATAAAAATAAGGCATTAAAATAAAAATAAAGGCATTAAAATAAAAATAAAGGCATTAAAATAAAAATAAAGGCATTAAAATAAAAATAAAGGCATTAAAATAAAAATAAAGGCATTAAAATAAAAATATGAACGATGCATTCACCACACATTTTTTTTAGCGATTCCCGAATCTTCAGGGGTATGGTCTAGTGGCATGATTCTCGCTTAGGGACACGATACTTGTACTTTTTCCATTAACCATGCATTACCACAGAACAATGCATACCAGGCACATTCGTCTTAGCGACTCCTCGACTCTTTGGGAGTTTGGTCTAGTGGTATGATTGTTGCGTAGGGACATTATTTTGTACTTTTACTAGTGACCATGTCGAATCACATAGCAAGGCATATGCGATTCATTTGCACAAATAATTTGAATAATTTGAATAATTCACCACAAATTCGATTTTGCAATTCCCTGATTCTTCGGGAGTTTGGTACAGTGGTATGATTCATGCTTACAGGCACCGTTTTGTATTATTTTACTGTAAACCATGCCATACCACAAAACAATGCATAACAGACACATTCTTCCTAGCAACTCCCTGATTCTTTGGGAGTTTGTTCTAGTGGTATGACTCTCGCTTAGGGACACCATTTCTGTCTTTTCTACCAGTAACCATGAAGTACCCCATAGCCAGGCATACAAGACACATTCCTCTTAGAAACAACCCCTGATTCTTCGGGAGTTTGGGCTAGTGGTATGATTCTCGCTTAGGGACACCATTTCTATCTTTTCTATCAGTAACCATGAAGTACCCCATAGCCAGGCATACAAGACACATTCCTCTTAGAAACAACCCCTGATTCTTCGGGAGTTTGGGCTAGTGGTATGATTCTCGCTTAGGGACACCATTTCTATCTTTTCTATCAGTAACCATGAAGTACCACATAGCCAGGCATAACAGACACATTCTTCCTAGCAACTCCCTGATTCTTTGGGAGTTTGGGCTAGTGGTATGATTCTCGCTTAGGGACACCATTTTATCTTCTCTACCAATAACCATGAAGTACCCCATAGCCAGGCATACAAGACACATTCCTCTTAGCAATGACCCGACTCTTCGCGAGTTTGGTCTACTAGTATGATTCTCGTCTACAGACACCCTTTATGTCTTCTTTACCAGGAACTATGCAGTACCTCAAAACAAGGCATACCAGACACATTCCTCTTAACAACTCCTGAGTCTTCGGGAGTTTGGTCTAGTGGTATGATTCTCGCTAAGAGACACCACCATCACTGCTCCCACCACCACCACCATCATCACCGCCCCCCACAGCCATACCATCCTCTTTTCCCTCCCCCCCCCCCCCCCCCACCCCCACCACCACCACCACCACCACCACCACCACACACACAAACACACACACACGCTCACGCTCACGCTCACACACACACACACGCTCACACACAGGGTGTGGAAGAGGAAGAAGAGGAAGAAGAAGAGGTTGATGAGGAAGAAGAAGAGGATGAAGAGGAGATGCTTAAACAAGACCACGGCCACTTCTACTGCCCTATTTGTGACGTGTCTGCCCAGAGTCACCATGCCTTCGAATTACATGCCTACAGCAAACGACATCTGGTAGGTCTGGGCTTAGTAGATCAAGTGTGTTTGGGCCTGTTGGTACTTCAAGGGTTTTGGGGCCTGGTGGAAGGTCTGGGCCTCGTATATTAAGTGTGTGTTAGTATTACAGAGATGCCCACACTCGACCATGGCCACTCGTGGTTCCCTATTTGTGACATGTGTGCTCAGAGTCACCATGCCCAATGCATGCCTACAGCAAACGACATTTGGAAGGATGAGGTTGTAAAACAAGTGTGTGTTTTGGCCTGGTGGTAGATCAATGGTGTTTGGGTCTGTAGAGGTTGTAAATCGAGTGTGTGTTTGTTTGACCACGGCCACTTCTACAGCCTTATTTGTGTCGTGTCTGCTTAGAGTCACCATGCCTTCGAATTACATGCCTACAGCAAGCGACATCTGGTACGGTGAGGTTGTTAATCAAGTGCGTGATTGTATGAAAGAGGTGCCTAAAACAAGATCACGGCCACTTCTACTGCCCTGTTAGTGACGTGTCTGCTCAGAGTCACCATGCCTTCGAATTACATGCCTACAGCAAACGACATCTTGCAGGTCTGAGCTTAGTACATCAAGTGTGTTTGGGCCTGTTGGTACTTCAAGGGTGTTTGGGCCTGGTGGTAGGCCTGGGCCTAGTATATTAAGTGTGTGTTCATATTCAAGAGGAGATGCTCAGACAAGACCATGGCCACTTCTACTGCCCTATGTGTTACCTGTGTGCCTAGGGCCACCATGCCTTTGAACTGCAGGAAAACGTTGCTAGGGCTGAGGAAGAAGAGGCAGCTGCCGTGTAGGAGGCCCTCAACCCCAGGCTTAATCTACACATACCAACCAGGCCCTCAACCCCAAGCTTAATCTACACATATCAACGAACCAGTCAAAATCCAATCTAACCCAACTCATGCCAACTGCAAGAAAACGTTGCTCTGGCTGAGGAAGAAGAGGTAGCTTCGGAGGAGGAGGTCCCCAGCCCCAAGCCCAATCTATACATACAAACATAACATTCAACCCACCACTCAAAACCTAACCAAGCCCCAAAACTATCCCAACTGCAGAAAAATCATTGCTAGGGCTGAGGAAGAAGAAGCAGCTGCCGAGGAGGAGGCCCTGGACCCCAAGCCCAATCCACACATACCAACCCAGCCAGTGAAAACAAAACGCTGCAAAACAAACAAAACCCAAAACAAAGCCCACACCAAATTATCTCAACTGCAGAAAAACGTTGCCCGGGCGGAGGAAGAAAAGGCAGCTGCTGAGGAGGCCCTCAACCCCAAGCCTAATCTACGCATACCAATCAACTAACCAACTAACCAACTCAACTCAACCAATCGGCCTAAACAAAATAGAAAAGGAAAAGGGAAAAAACATAACAAAACCCCAAAGTATTCAAATCAAAGCAACCCTACCTAAACCCGAACGCAGAAAAACGTTGCTAGGGCTGAGGAAGAAGAAGCAGCTGCCCAGGAGGAGGCCCTCAACCCTAAGCCCAAGCCCCCTCCCTTGCCCCACCCGGCCGCCCCATACAGCCAGGCCAAGTATGGCCAGGGCCAAGGCATGACAGCTCATCCTTACAGCAGCCATGCCCAGACACCTAGTGGGGTGGGAGAGGCAGGTGGTGGAGCCCCCCCCAAGAAGAAGGTTTGGCACTTCTGGTGCAAGGTGTGCCAAGTGAATACCAACAGTGGCATTCAGTGGTTTGAGCATGCGCATAGCAAGAAGCATGCCCTAGCTGTTGCAGGTATGGATGGGGTGTCGATGCTTCTATTCACTTGCTTATTTTCGTGTTTGCATTCAGTGGTTAATAGCATGCGCATAGCAAGAAGCATGCCCTAGCCAGTACTGATATGGATGGGGTGTCTATGCTACTACACATATTTATATTCATATTTGCATCATAATTATATGCATATTTGCATCATGTTTATGTTCATATTTGCATCCTATTTATATGCATGTTTGTATTCATATTTGTTTCCTATTTATATGCATATTTATCATCATATTTGCATCCTATTTATATGCATATTTATAATCATATCTGCATCCTATTTATATGCATATTTATATTCACATTTGCATCCTATTTATTTGCATATTTATATTCATATTTGCATCCTATTTATATGCATATTTATATTCATATTTGCATCCTATTTATATGCATATTTATATTCATACTTGCATCCTATTTATATGCATGTTTATATTCATACTTGCATCCTATTTACATGCATGTTTATATTCATATTTGCATCCTATTTATCTGCATATTTGTTTTCATATTTGCATCCTATTTATATGCATGTTTATATTCATGTTTGCATCCTATTTATTTGCATATTTATATTCATATTTGCATCCTATTTATATGCATATTTATAATCATATTTGCATCCTATTTATATGCATATTTATAATCATTTCTGCATTATATTAATATGCATATTTATATGAATATTTATATTCATATTTGCATCATATTTATATGCATATTTGCATTCAGTGGTTTGAGCATATGCGTTTAGCAAGAAGCACGCCTTGGCTGTTGCAGGTACAGATGGATTGGGGAGAGTGTGTGTGGGGGGGGGGGGGGGAGGAAGGGGGACTGGAAGTATTCTTGCAATCAGTGGTTAGGGGTTAGAAGCACACACATGCAAGAAGCCGCTAGGCGTGGCAGGTATGGAGGGTTGAGGTGTGTGGGGTGGTGGTGGGGGGGGGGGGGTGGGCGGGTGGGGGGGAGGAGGTTGGGGGTGGGGGGGGGGGGGGGGGGGGGGGGTTAGGGGGGGGGGGGGGTAAGAGGAAAGGGGACTGGATTATTCTTGCAATCAGTGGTTTGAGCACACACATAGCAGAAGCAAGCTTGGAGGTTGGAGTACAGATGGGTTAAGATGTGTGGGTTTGTGGTGGTGGTGTGGGCTGGGGGGGGGGGGGGGGGGGGGTGGGTGGGGTAGTGTTAGGGGGGTAGTTTTAAATATACACGCTATAAGCATGCTTATATTTATATGTATTGGATATGCAGTTATATGTTATTGTATATGCCGCTTATATGTATTGTATATGCATGCTTATATGTATTTGTATATGATGCTGATGGTATAGTATATGGCATGCTTATATGTATTTGTATATGCATGTTCTATGTATTTGTATATGCATGCTATATGTATTTGTATATGCATGTTATATGTATTTGTATATGCATGCTTATATGTATTGTATATGCTGCTATATGTATTTGTATATGCATGCTTTATGTATTTGTATATGCATGCTTAATGTATTGTATATGCATGCTTATATGTATTTGTATATGCATGCTATCTGTATATTGTATATGCATGCTTATATGTATTATGTATATGCATGCCTTATATGTATAGATATGCATGCTTATATGTATATGTATATGCATGCTTATATGTATATGTATATGCATGCTTATATGTATTTGTATATGCATGCTTATATGTATTTGTATATGCATGCTTATATGTATTTGTATATGCATGCTTATATGTATTTGTATATGCATGCTTATATGTATTTGTATATGCATGCTTATATGTATTTGTATATGCATGCTTATATGTATTTGTATATGCATGCTTATATGTATTTGTATATGCATGCTTATATGTATATGTATATGCATGCTTATATGTATATGTATATGCATGCTTATATGTATTTGTATATGCATGCTTATATGTATTTGTATATGCATGCTTATATGTATATGTATATGCATGCTTATACTGATATGTTATGCATGCTTTAGTATTGGATATGCATGGCTTTATAGTATTGTATATGCATGCTTAATGTATATGTACATGCATGCTTATATGGTATGTATATGAATGGCTTAATGTATTTGTATATGCATGCGTATATGTATTGTAATGCAGCTTAATGTATAGGTTATATGCATGCTTATATGTATTTGTATATGCATGCTTATATGTATTTGTATATGCATGCTTATATGTATATGTATATGCATGCTTATAGGTATCGTCTCTGCATTGCTTATATGTTATATGTATATGCAGGCTTAGATGTATTGGTAATGCATTGCTATATGTATTGGTATCGCATGCTTTATGTATCTATATGCATCGCTTATGTATATGATATGCATGCTTCATTGTATATGTATAGCATGTATATGTATTTGGGTATGATGGCTTTAAGGTATTTCTAGCATGCTATATTTATATGTAAATGCAGGTGGAGCCCAGGCCTCAAATTTTTCAGTCAGGCCGATCGTTGTTTTCTGCGAACGGGACTGTAATGGCATGTAACATGGCGATAGTTTGAGTTACTTTCCAGGCCATTCTGAGCACCTAATTTAGGGGGGGGGGGGGGGGGGTCCTGATTTAGGGGGGGGCCCTCATTGTTTTTTTGCATTTTTTTTTACATTTTTGTAATCAGACATCCAAATGACATTCTGAGACCACCCATGAGTAGGCCTTGGTAAGGGTAGTCGATTGGCACCACTTCGGACCTCGTGCAAGTAGTATTTACCCCCCCCCCCCCCCCCCCCCCCAAATCCCAGCCCAGAGTATGAGTGGGTGAATGGCTGGGTATGGGTTGATAATATGGGTGGGCGAATGGGTGGGTAATATGGGCGAGTATGGGTGGGTGAATGGGTGAGTATGGATGGGTGAGTGAGTGGGTAATGTGGGGGTATGCAGGGGTATGGGTGAATGTGTGTGACCAAGTGAGTGTGTGTCAGGTTGTTTGAGTGTGCAGGTGTGTGGGTGAGTTTGCGTGGGTGTGGGGGGGTACTGGTGTGTAGGGGGGGTGGGGTGGGGGGCCATATACATATACACCCCCCCGTACCCCCCCACCCTTCTCCTCCTACTCCCCCCCGTATCCCCAACAAGGGAGCATACCTGATTTTATACCCCCCCCCAGCCCCCCCCCCCCTCCTCCTCCCCCCCGTATCCCCAACAAGGGTGCATACCTGATTTTTGACTATCACACAATCCCTATGTGGGAAATCCAAGGATGTCATTATGTGCGCGCCATATTGTGCCCCCCCAGAATTCATATCTAAGGTTTTCAGAAAGAGGGTATTTCTATAAAAATGGGGGGGGGGGTCATATGTATGTTTATATGTATGTGCATGCCTATATTTATATATATATGCATGCTCGAGTGCTTGCTTAGATTTGTATATATTATTATATTTATATATATATATGTGCATGCTTAGATTTGTATATATTATTATATTTATATATGTGCATGCTTAGATTTGTATATATTATTATATTTATATATATGTGCATGCTCTAGTGCATGCTTAGATTTGTATGTATATGCATGCTTGTATTTAGACTGATTTACATGCTTATATTTAGACTGATGTGCATGCTTAGATTTGTATGTATATGGATGCTTAGATTTAGACTGATTTACATGCTTATATTTAGATGTATGTGCATGCTTAGATTTAGATGTATGTGCATGCTTATGTTTATATGCATATGTTTATATTTTTATTCATGGTTGTATATATGCTATATATATGCTCACCTCCCTCCTGTGTATGTGTGTGCAGCTCTCAAGTCAGGGCCGAGGACCGGGGCTGTTCTCACGGCCCTAGCTGGCGTGGCAGCGGCCAACAAGTACGCCGCATTCTCTCTGGCCCAGGATGGGACCCCACTCCCTGCCCACTTGCAACAGAAAGAACTGGATGCAAGGGAGGGCCTAGGACACAGCCCTTTCCCCGCCCCAGGTCCCCACTCAGGGGCAGGACCAACAGGGGGGGCTTCGCCCAACAAGATGGCCCTCACCCAAGCCGCCCTGTCAGCAGCGCTGGCGGCCGGTCAGTTTGAAGACTCGATAGATTACTCAGATTACTTCTCCCCTGGGGGAGCTGTGGAGAATCTAGACGGAAGCCAAGAGGAAGGGGGGCTGGCGGAGGGGGGCCCACTCCAAGACTTGCTGCCCTCACACTTGTACCAGAGCGATATACAGTCGTCACACCTGGAAGTACAGAGTGAGCAACTACCCTACTCACACTTGTATGGCGGCGAGGCCGCACCACCTCCCACGGTACCAGCTACCACTGCTTATGCACCCTCTACCTCCCCCATGCCGGCAGTGCTAGCACCACCGGCAGCTGCTGCCAACACGGCCTGGACCCCCCATCGGGATTGCCAGTACTTTCTGAAGGGAAAGTGTAACTACGGCGACACCTGTCGCTTCAAGCACGACCCCGCCGCCAAGCTGCGCCATGACGCCGACAGTACAGCGGGGGCCAACATCAACACCCTCACCATTCGCAAGAACCTGGATGCGTTGATGATACCCGGAGCAGCTAGCGCCGCTACTAAGAAGGCCCCCGGGGGCAACTACACCGCCGCCAGCATCACCCCCTCGACTGCCTACTCCGCTTATACCCATGCGGCCCCAGGGGGGGCCTTGCCCAGCAAGCAAGCTTACCCCGTGTCCGCCGCCCTCCCTGTAGCCCTGCCCAAGCCGATTCCCGTAGTCGCCCCCACACCGTCAGCAGGACCGTTGAGGGCGGCTGTGGCCAAGCCACAGATTCCAAGGGTGGGCACACCCATGTACGAGGAGTGGAAGAGGGAGCAAGATTACAAGAAACGACAGCAGGTGAGGAGCATTAAAAAAAAGAGAGAGAGAGAGAGAGAGAGAGAGAGAGAGAGAGAGAGAGAGAGAGAGAGAGAGATGGATGGATGGATGGATGGATGGATGGATGGATGGATGGAGAGAGAGAGAGAGAGAGAGAGAGAGAAAGAGAAAGAGAAAGAGAGAGACCTCACACCTACTTTGCCACCCTCCACTCACCACCCACCCCCTTGACCACTCACCACCAGGAGGACGAGAAGCAGATGGCCAGAGCGATAGAAGATTCCCTTCGCTCCCAGGCGCAGCAGGAAGAAGCGAGGAGAGCGAAGGAGGGCGCAGAGATGCAGCAGTTAGCTCGCGTGCAGGAGCTCATGCAGAAAAAACAGCAACAGCAGCAACAACAACAGCAGCTGCAGCACCAGGACCATCAGCAGCAGCAGCAACATCAGCAAAAACTTCAGCAGCAATACCAGGATCAGCAGCAGCAACTGCAGCAACAGTACCAGGTCCAGCAGCAGGAGCAGCAGCAACAGCAACTGAAGCAACAGTACGAAGACCAACAGCAGCAACAGTACCAGGACCAACAGCAGCAACAGCACCTCAAGCATCAGTACGAGGGCCAGCAACACCAAAGGCTTCAGCAGCACCAACAACTGCCGCCGCAGCCGCAGCAGCAGTCAGGTCTCCCGCTTCCTTTGCCCATGCCCATCCTTGCCAACCGTGCCCCCCCTGCACTCCCACAAGGCCACCTGACTGCCTCAGCCACTGACGCAGCCGCAGCCGGAGTCTCTTACCCACCCACACAAGGCGCGGCTACATCCTACTCACCCGGTCCACTCCCCACTTACTCCGCCCTACCCCCCACCCAGCAGCACGTGGTGGCCCCCCCCGCCCCGCGCGCCCCCTACAGGCCCCCCCTGGCGGCGTACAACCCCCTGGCGGCAGCTAGAGCCAACATGCAGGCCCCAGCTGGAAACCCCGCACCTGCCGTGGTGGCCAAGCCAGGGGTGCTCCCCTTCCCCCGGCCAGTGCCAGTCAACCCTTCCAACCTGCCTATCCCACTCCCACTCCCTATGCCAATGCCTCTACCTGTACCCATGCCCACCGCCAACACCCAGGCTTCTCAAGCAAACAAGTAATATGAAATAATATTACACCATGGGTAGCCAACCCTAGGCCAACCTTACCTGTTTTGCCAAGGGTTGGCCATAGGTATAAAGGCTTCGCTATAGCCAAACCCAGGCTACAGGGGTAGCCAACCCTGGGCCAACCCTACCCCTATCGAGTAGGGTTAGTCGTAAGGCTAAAGGCTACGCCATAGCCAACCCTAGTCTTTAAAAAAATGGTACGCCTTATTATGAGGATTGAGGTTGATGGGAGCATCCACCCAAACTTGCTATTGGCCAACCACCCAAACTGAGTTCAGGAGAGCTGCCCTTGTGCTTGAAATGGGGCCAACCACCCGAACTGAGTGGAGAAAGAGATGAAGCAGCACATTATATGTGTGTTTGTTATAGTCCCACGCCACCTGAGCATGAACGCTGGCCTGTCACCCCTGGTTTAGTAGGCGTAA
Organism: Chlamydomonas sp. ICE-L; assembly: GCA_013435795.1. Taxonomy (NCBI): domain Eukaryota; kingdom Viridiplantae; phylum Chlorophyta; class Chlorophyceae; order Chlamydomonadales; family Chlamydomonadaceae; genus Chlamydomonas; species Chlamydomonas sp. ICE-L. The sequence continues at coordinate 82,616,800 of JACBWV010000610.1, forward strand.
CTGACGAAGCAGCACATCATATGTGTGTGTGTTATAGTCCCACGCCCCCTTTGCATGAAAGGCCTTGAATGCTAGAGCAATGTTAGGTGTTGAATGTTACATGAGAGTAAGGCATGTGGCCTAGCACCCCATGACATGTCACACTAGATCCCAGGGGGTTATCTATGCATATGAGATGTTCATGGGTGGGCGGGTGTTTTTTGTGGTGTGGGTAATAACTCATGCATAGTTCATGGCCACAACAACGTGGCTTGGCAAATGTATTGGTATGTTTTCATGCCCAGGTCAAACTCACCATGTATGTATGTATGAAATTGAAATTGAAATTGTTACATCCGTGTAATACCGTTACTCACAGGACGTGAAGTTAAGGACACCATAGCGTATGTATGTATGTTACAGTCCAGGAGTAGGCCAAATAGGCTCAAGGGACTTGCCCAACCGTATAGGGAGGGCTTAAAAAGAACAAGCACTGATGAACTGAGCCCCAAACAATCGTTTAACCGACGGGGGCCCTGAGTTCGTGCTACAGTGATAATTTAATTCTACAATATGCCACGTATAGATAACACCATGCCACATATAGATAATACCATGTCACGTATAGATAACACCATGTCACGTATAGATAACACCATGCCATGTATAGATAACACCATGCCACGTACAGATAACACCATGCCACGTATAGATAACACCATGCCACGTATAGATAACACCATGCCACGTATAGATAACACCATGCCACGTATAGATAATATCAACCAAGACTATGGTGGTGATTCTTTTTACTGAGGTGGCCCTACGGTGACTACAGCTAGCTCCGGCTTACGCTATGGTGTCCTTAACTTCACGTCCTGTGAGTAACGGCATTACACGGATGTAACAATTTCAATTTCAATTGCAATATCTACCAAGACAAGCGTCCATGGGTTCCATGGGGTGGGTTCCTGTTTTGGTCATTTTTTTTAGGTTTTGCGACATTTATTTGTAATTGAGTCATCAGAAAGGGAGAGGATCCTTCTTGAGTTGGATTGGGAGGGGGTCAGGCATGTGCACATGGCACATGGACATGCATTGCACCCATGCATGGTGTCATGTTCCATACGAGAAATAAATGTAAAAAAGCAGCATAAGGGGTAATTTACTTTTGAGGCCCCCTAGACAATGGGTACCCAACCCTAGGCCAACCCTACCCCTATCACCAAGGGTTTGCCTAGTGCTATAGGCTAGGCTATAGCAAACCTTGCCAACCTGCCTATCCCACTCCCTATGCCAATGTCTATACCAGAACCCATGCCCACAGCCAACACCAACTTGTACCAGCGAAGGGGACTGCTGGAAACAGTGTGCAGGCGAAGGGACTACTGGAAACGGTGTACCGGCGAAGGGGACTGCTGGAAACGGTGTGCCGGCGAAGGGGACTGCTGGAAACGGTGTGCCGGCTAAGGGGACTGCTGGAAACGGTGTGCCGGCGAAGGGGACTGCTGGAAACGGTGTGCCTGCGAAGGGGACTGCTGGAAACGGTGTGCCGGCGAAGGGACTACTGGAAACCGTGTGCCGGCGAAGGGGACTGCTGGAAACGGTGTGCCGGCGAAGGGACTACTGGAAACCGTGTGCCGGCGAAGGGACTGCTGGAAACGGTGTGACTCCAAATAGGTAGAGAACGGCAATATGATATCATATTACCATATACCAGTTTATATTGTCAGCATATGATACCAGCAGTCTAACTAGGCTACAAAAACCATTTATATACAATATCATATTTTGCAATTTGTATGACATCATATGATATCAAACTCGCCTTCGGTCAACATCATATAATAAGCAGGTCCCTAAAAATAGGAGATGCAAAGCCTGTATTTAATGTAATTTGTTAAAAGTAATGGCATACAAAGCCTGTACATAATTGCATTGATTATAACCCATATATATGTGCATGGACTATCGACCTTCTTGAACTTGAACTTGAACTTGGTTACATAGCTTCAGCCAAAAATTGGCAGCTCGCCGTCTTCGGCGGTAAAAAAAGGCCTTCTGGCTGTATACCGTGTGAGATCATGAACGGCGAACATGATCAATTCGGAACCGTTAGAGGTTTCGATGTGGGCGGGCGGGGCCGGGAGGTTCCAGAATGTGCTGAGTTGTTAACACGCAGCTGGGCAAGCTGCTCCAGACCTAAGTATCATTGATTCTACCCTTGCCCTTTCGTCTCGTTACAATTGTCACCTCCCCGGACCGGCTGTCAATAGGGACCGGCTGTCGAAAGGGACCGGCTGTCAATAGGGACCGGCTGTGAATAGGGACCGTGGGAGCGATCTCTGTTATTGTCCGACATACTTCAGGCACTGAGTCGGCATAATGCGTACCGGTACCTGGTCCCTCCAGGTCTAGTCACACATGCCAAGATGGGTCTAGTCACACATGCCAAGATGGGTCTAGTCACATGCCAAGATGGGTCTAGTCACATGCCAAGATGGGTCTAGTCACATGCCAAGATGGGTCTAGTCACATGCCAAGATGGGTCTAGTCACACATGCCAAGATGGGTCTAGTCACATGCCAAGATGGGTCTAGTCACATGCCAAGATGGGTCTAGTCACACATGCCAAGATGGGTCTAGTCACCAGGGTAATTCAAAGCGCGCACTTGTGCGCTTTTGAGCGCTGACTTTTTGACCCCCTCTGCGCTCTAAGCGCAGTTTTTTGCAACCCCCTGTGGGCGCAGCAAGCAATTTTTGCGCTTTTTGCACCACAAAGCGCAGTTTTTTTGTTTTCAAGTGCGCTAAAGCGCTGGCCAATTTGGCCATTTGAGGTACCCTGCTAGTCACACATGCCAACATGGGTCTAGTCACATGCTGGCGGGCTGCAAGCACTCAACCTTTGCTGGGATGTATGTTAATCGGCACAAACTTACAGTACAATTAATACAAAAAGCAGTGGCTGAAGGGGAGCAGGGAGGGAAACTTATGTATATGGACGCTGGCAAACTGGAGGACCTCCCCAGTGAGGTACTGAGAAAAGGCCGCCCTTGTGGCTGAACCCCCCGAACATGGCCCAAACCACCTGGGACAAACTCAGACCAGACCTCCTCTTGACCCTGGATCAACAAACATGCTCCAATCCCACCTCATGTCCCCCCATCCACATAGTTGAAGTCGGCTACTGCTCTGACACCAACCATTTGGTTAAATATGCGAAAAAGGGGAATCAACACAAGACCCTAGCACAGGCTCTGAAAGATCAGGGGTATAAAGTTATATACTCATTTGTTACATTGGGTACCACAGGGAATTTATTTATGTATTTATTGCGACATATGCTTGGTTGTGTTAAAGCGAGCATCTAAGCAGGTTAATAGGGGGTTATATATATAAACCTCTCTATTAGTCTCTCTTCCTGGATTCTTCCTAACAAAAAAACATGCTCCAGGATTGCACCCAAGACGAATTTCATGAGTGTTGGTGATGAAAACTTCTGCATGCTCTGTCACTTGAAGGATGGCTAAACAGCATCGTAGGGGAGCTGCATAGAAGCTGCTGCATGCTCTGTCACTTGAAGGATGGCTAAACAGCATCGTAGGGGAGCTGCATAGAAGCTGCTGCATGCTCTGTCACTTGAAGGATGGCTAAACAGCATCGTAGGGGAGCTGCATAGAAGCTGCTGCATGCGGCCAAACAAAACAATTGTATAAATACTATAATACAAATGAGTGAGATATTCCTGGGCTATTTACCGCCCTCAATGTAGCAGAGACTCGACGGTTGCACCAGTTACACCGGATACGGTGCCAGTTAGACCTAAGGGTAGACATTGACCCAGGCCTCCATCTCACACCACCAGACGATGGCACATAAACTCAACAACTCGCAACTCAACTCAACTCGCAACTCACAACTCGAGACTCAGCAACTCGCAGCTCAATAACTCGCAACTCAACTCAACTCAACTCAACAACTTGCAACTTGCAACTCAATAACTCGTAACTCAACAACTCAGCAACTCGCAACTCACAACTCAACTCAACTCAACCCGACAACTCGCAACTCAACAACTCGCAACTCAACAACACGCAACTCAACAACTCGGAACACAAGGAACACAAAAAATACTAAAAGCCAGCCGATCGCCCAAAACAAATACTCACCCCAAGCCAACTGGCCTTAGATAAGGGCGGTTAGTATATTTGGAAATAAAGAAACAGAATCACACCGACACAACTGAAAGATGGCTAAATAGCCAACTAGGACAGCTGCCTAGAAGCTGCTGTATGCTGGCAAACAAAAGAATGCTGCCCATTCTAGAAAATACAAAAATAAAATTGAAAGAGCTAATCCAGGGCCTATTTGGAAATACAGAAACATATTCCTTCCGAAACAACTGAAGGATGGCTAAATAGCCAACTATGGGAGCTTCCTAGAAGCTGCTGATGCGGCCAAACAAAATAATGCTACCCTTCCTAGAAAATACAAAAATAATCACTAGCGACGTATTCCTGGGCTATTTGTAAACAAATGAATTTTATCATTCCAACGCAACTTGTTTGTTATTCTACCACAGCAGTAGCCATCCGTTTGTAACCAACCCATGCATTGCCCCATGCCCCAATTGTATCCAGTGGACACTGCCCTGATTTCATTGTGGAAAGGCAAAAACTAAATATCTGATCTTCTTCTGCACATACACTAAAGCGTGCCTAGATAATCACAGGCGTGCAGTCAAGAGCATTATGCAGCTAGGCACAGCATGCGACTGTCAAACACTGCTGCACAATCACAATCAAGGGCACCATGCACAATTGATCAGCAGCTGCCAAGTCACATTCAAAGGTAACAGATACAGCCAGGCTCACCATGCACAATCAAGGGAGTAAAGAAAAAAACAAAATATCTAACTCCAATCTGAACTGTATTTAAAGCGGGGCGGTAGCCACCTGTGTGTTACAAAACCATGCGCTGCCCCATGCTCCCAATGTATCTTATGGGCACTGCCCCAATTGCTTTGCGGAAAGGCGCAAACTCCATGTCTCAGCTTCCTTCTACTTTATTCCTTTTTTCTTGATATCATGCTTGGCAATGTATAGCGCACACTCTGCTCAGTGTTAGCAAATCTCTTGGGAGAAAATACATGCGCCACAGGGAAGGCATCTGCTCTTGGTCTTGGTGTTGCTGCTACTGCTGCTACTGCTACTGCTGGTGCTGCAGATGCTAGCACCTGTCTTGGTGACACTGCTACTTCTGCTTCTGCTTCTGCACACGCGCACGCACACACACACACACACACACACGCACATACACACACACACACTTGAAGGTCTCATGCCATGCACACACACGCACACACACCCACACTCACACACTGACCCCTGAAGGTTTCATACAATGCACACACACACACTCACCCCTGAAGGTCTCATGCCATGCATGCACACACACACTCACCCCTGAAGGTCTCATGTCATGCATGCACACACACACACTCACCCCTGAAGGTCTCATGCCATGCATGCACACACACACACTCACCCCTGAAGGTCTCATGCCATGCATGCACACACACACACTCACCCTGAAGGTCTCATGTCATGCATGCACACACACACTCACCCCTGAAGGTCTCATGCCATGCATGCACACACACACACTCACCCCTGAAGGTCTCATGTCATGCATGCACACACACACTCACCCCTGAAGGTCTCATGCAATGCACACACACACACACTCTGAAGGTGTGTGAATTGCATGGAGCTCCTTCTTATTCTGGGCCTCATTTTCAGCTACAGGAGCATCGAACCCCTCGAGCTGTAAGTCCGCTACCAATGTCCCTCGCAGGGTGAAGCGAGCCTTTTTCAGAGCCTTGCTCATGGTAGAGAGAAAGAAAGAAAGAAAGAGACAGAACGCACATCGGCGTGGCTTGATGCCTAACTCGACGGTGCCGAACCAAGAATAGCACGCGATATTTATTTGTTAAACTGGCCGGGTGCCGTGAGATGGAAAGTACACACACTAACAGGAAAAAAGGAAGGAAAGAGAGAAGAAGAAATAGAGAAAATGGCGTGGCCTTGGATTGGGAGAAGTTGCTCGAAGAAGTTGCTCGAACGGAAGAGGTTGCTCGAGGTTGCTCGCGTACACCCTGGGAAAAGAGGTTGCTCAGCCCCTACTTTAGACCTATATTATTGCTGTTTAATAGCGTCGCCCCGTTAGACGATACGGCCGATAAAACGATTTTCTAAATTTCCACAAATTTTAAAAATCTAAGAAAAGTTACACATGTAATAATCAAGGCCAGAAAACCTATATTATTGCTGTTTAATAGCGTCGCCCCCGTGAAGGAAGTTTCCATGCAAGACGACCACACCTTTGACGATTTCCCAGGCATTTCCAACTCAATTTTTGATACATTTGAAAAATCTTAATTTCGTAAATTCCATAATCTGATTCTTCAGGCATTCAAAATTTATCTTTGTGAACTGCCTGGAAAATCAGATTACGAAACGCACGAAAATAAGCATTTCGAATGTATGAAAAAATCGTTTTCAAACACTGTAATGTTTCCGTAGGTATCGCACGGGAAACTGGTGTTCAAATGTGCAAGTATATCACTAATAATTGAGTTGGAGTGGCGACGTGTGGGATCAACTACCAACAGCAGATTCCAGGCAGCCTCTTGACTTATCAACTGGGCTATCTGCCCAGATTTGAACAGGTGTCAAATACTGATGGCATCAACGCCCAGGTGCACCAGCCTGCGCTCGCTTTGGCCGGACAGGCAGGCAGGGGAGCTGCCTAGGCGCTGCTGCTCAAAAGTTGAAATGCAACAATCAAATATATACTTTCCTACGACCATATTTCTATTATCTGTTATATTATACATACAGTTCTCATGAGCGAGGTGTGGCAGGCTCAGGGAGCTGCCTAGAAGAAGAAACCAATGCATCAGTCCATATTGCGACAACGCCCTCCATAAGTTGTCCTTCTCTACAAACTTCTGATCCGAGTGCGTTCTTGGCCTGGTAGATGCTGTCCTCTTGGCTATATGCGATGAAGCGACCAGCCCCGTCTAAGCAGTTCCTGATATACAGTTAAAGGAGTAGAGAAGAATGAGTAAATGGACGTGGCACTAGCATTGCTTATATTTTGTTGTGCCTCATGTTTGGTTGATACAGTCAATTGTTATAGGTGACATGGTTGTAAATTTCGTTTGTGTCCCATTCGGAGCAGCCAATTCACCATGTAACTAAGTACGACATTGACAATGCATAGGACCTGGGGGGGGGGGGGGGGGGGGGGGGGGGCAGAAAGACATATCTTAGACTGCATTATCGATAAGTTGTCCAATTCAGATGGGAGTTGGAATTGTGGAAGGCGAAAAGGCATGACAGAGCGAGACAGAAAACAAGAGGAGGGGAACTTACTCGTAGTTTAATCAAATCTCTCAAATGGCTTCAACCTCCTGTTGGCTCCCCCCCCTGTCTCGGCCTTTGGGTAATACTTTTCGCTCCTAAACACACGAGCCAGTAGGCGTACGGGGGCCATGTCTGCAGCTCCTTGCAGTTGTATTCCTTGTCCATAGCAAGCTGAGTGAGGATGCTCTCTGGCCAAATGTCCTTCTTCTTCTTTAAAGAACCTGCTCCATGTCCATGATGAAGCACTCGATGCCCTCAAGAAGCTGCCCCTGCGTCACTCCATGTGTGACTAATCGATGATGATCCATGCCTCGGTCCTGAACAGGAAACCACATGAATTGTTATTTTATTATTTTTTGTATTTATCAGGGTTGATAGTTACAAACGTATCATATTTTACTTACATGTATAATAATTAACCTTCTGCGGAGGGCTTACAAATTGGGTATCATTCATTGCGCATTATGACGACTGGTGACCGAAAGCAAAACGACGGTATTACATTAATGGAGGGGACAATGGCATGATTATGAATGTCTAGAGACAGCCATGTAAGAATTTAGTCTCTTTGCAACCTGGACTGGACTTGTCTCCCTCATCCTGACTTGTGAACAAATGTCATAGAAGTCAACTTAAGGAATTAGCGGGATGTAGTGATATGCAGGGTTTATAGGCAAGGTATGCTAGAAGGTGGTGAAGTATGTTCCAGTGTGGGATGGTGACCGACGACATGACAATTTATGTGGCTAGTTGGGAAGTTACAAACAGCTGAGTAAAGGATACGTAAGAATTTGTGCTGTCAATTCCGAAAACTGTCAAAATGTCACCCTACCTAGAACTCGCGGGAGTAAGACCACGGGAGCTTCTTCAAGGCAGCATGTGGTTCTGTAAGCCATTTAGATGGGATGGAGGTTGATCGTACATCTCGACGTCAAGCACAGAACCTACCTGCGAGTTTGTCGGACGTTGTTGATGATCTGCGGCAATAGCCAGGAAAGACAAGAGCAGCAAGCGGATGCAAGGCAAGGGCAAGCGGGAAGCTGGCTGCTGACGGTCCAGAAATCGTGTGATTAACTAATGTTTTCGAAGGATTGCTTGAGCGCTGTGGGTTCGTGTAAGCGCGTCGAGCGACGTCAAGCAAGCAAGAAGATGCTAACAAGGAGTAGGGTTGTTGGACGAGTGCTTCTTCTTCGTTCGGGGCGTTGCCTTATGTGTTTGCTTTTAATAGATAGAAGCAGAAATGAAGAAACATGGAGCATAAAAAACAGGAGGATGTTAAACCATTCGCACCTCAAAGCAGTCTTTCCTCAGCCGTTCCCGGCGTCGCTCATGGCACGTTCGCCGTTTCCTCGACCCTTGGAGCAGAAGCTGATTAGCCGCGATCATGAATGTCACCTCAACAGGAGCACCCATTTCCAGGAAGAACTGGAACTTGTCGAAAATATCGGCATCCGTTATTGCACGATGTAAATCAATATCTGTATGATATAAATCAATACAGCTGAACGACTTCAGGCGATAAGATATTTTATTTGGGCCGCCCCCCAGCCTTGCTGACGTCAACGATATCGTTTAAGGCGTAATCTTGCAGTGCCCATATTTTATCTGCCACGTCGCTACGATCGGCAGCAATACTATGGCCACCTGCCTGTGTTCGGGGGTCCGACAGCGAAACACCTCAGGTCGACGGCGACGAAGCTAATACAGCCTACCGCTGGCTTTCAGAACATTGTCATTTATAGGGAATTATATATAGATACATATATGCGAGGATCCTGCATAGATGCACGGATTAGCACGGTTTACGTATTGCCGAAGTACGACCAGTGCGATGTAGAACTCGAAAATACTCCCGGGATCTGCTGACTACTCACATCGTCAAACCGTTCAAATTGGCTCCGTCTCGCGTGTATTTTTATCCAACATAGGGGAAGATACAACAATTGGTATATATGGGACCTATGGGATCTATTGTAACACACAGGAAAAGGAGTTAGGGAGCGCGCTTTAGGGTAGGGCCAATCTGCACACGTCACCGACTGCTGTTTAGTCGGGTAGTGTCGGCTGACAACTAAGCGACTGATAGTCAATCAAGTAGTGCCGTAATCTAACTAATTCCAAGTCTAGTGGACGACAATTACCGTCCTTGGTCAAGGGACGCGCAACCGCGGATCGTCGGACAGAAGGTCTTCGGACAGCTATTCAATATCTTAACTATACAAGCCTAATGCCAGCCACAGGTACTGCCTCTGAGCACGTACTTTCGGGGGGGTCTTCAGGGTCTCGAGGCCGGGACAAGGATATGTCGCTGGGGCCGGGCTGGGGTCTTCAGGGTCTTGAGGCCGGGACAAGGATATGTCGCGGAGGCCGGGCTGGGGTCTTCAGGGTCTTGGCAAATCAGGGTCTCGGGTCGCGACAAGGATATATCCGACAGGGCGATGCGGGGAATCAAAGACAACTCACGTAGAGGAGACTGGGACAAGAGACGGGACTCCAGGGGTGACTCTTGACTCGGGGTTACAAGTGAATTAAGATATAATTGAAGACTCAGGCGTAGGCACTCTATTTATAGCTTTTCCTATCGGAATATTCCTAAAGAACATTCCTCGAACATTCCTTCGAAAATTCCCAATTGGATCTTCTCTCAAAGGGTCGCTCCCAAACGGACCTTTCCCTAGGAAAATCCCCCACGGAACCTTCCATCGGCCAACTAGATCTCGGATCGGGAACATTGGACGGACCCCTACTATTGCGACGGAACCTTACGCAGGTCCTCGCCCAAACTACAACTCAAAGCTCTCATATCTGACTGTACTGCGCTACGTGCGTGTATCTTTATGTCACACCCGAATCGTGGTGTAACACTCACCCCCACTACCTCAAGCAAATGATGCCCTCATCATTAGAACTGAACCCTAGGACTGTGCTACTAGGTGAAAAAACAAAACAAAATTACATTAATCTAGGCTTGGATCTTGGACTTGAAATCTTGGACTCGGACTTGGATCTTGGAAACTTGGACTTATTACTAATTATCTACTATGTACCGTAAAGTGCAGGTACTTGTATCAGGGTCCTATGCTACTACAACCGTTCTATTTAGTCCAAAAAAATATTCGTCGGGGGCACGGGTGAGTACAAAAAAAACTAAATAGAATGTAGTCCACATCAAGGCACACGCCTGGGGCGTGAGCTGGTGCCAGGTAGGCGGTGAGGTCGCTGGTGGCTGTTACCATCAGTGTCCTCGTAGTCCTCGCCCTGCTGGTTGTTGAGCAAGGGCAGGAGGGGGGACTCATTGTCCATGGGCTCTTCAGTAACCCTGGTGTAGGGCCCTGGTGGCACGAAGTGTCCGGGTGTGCAGTGCGGCAAGCATTGTATCAAGACTGGAGCTTGAGCTGCAAGTGTGGGTCTAAGACAACTCATGGCTCGTATCAATTTTTTTTTTCCAGGGTCTAGACGTCTCTAGTTCCATTTTTTTTTTCTTCTTCTAGGTAAATCATGTGTTCGAGGGCCAGATCCCGGTGGTGCCAGGTCTGCCTCGGGGTCTTGGGTCTTGGGTCGTGGGTCTTGGGTTCTAGGTTTCATGTTGTTCGATGGCCAGATCCCGGTGGTGACAGGTCTGCCTCGGGGTCTTGGGTCTTGGGTCTTGGGTCTTGGGTCTTGGGTTCTAGGTTTCATGTTGTTAGATGGCCAGATCCCGGTGGTGCCAGGTCTGCCTCGGGTCTTGGGTCTTGGGTCGTGGGTCTTGGGTTCTAGGTTTCATGTTGTTCGATGGCCAGATCCCGGTGGTGCCAGGTCTGCCTCGGGGTCTTGGGTCTTGGGTCTTGGGTCTTGGGTTCTAGGTTTCATGTTGTTCGATGGCCAGATCCCGGTGGTGCCAGGTCTGCCTCGGGGTCTTGGGTCTTGGGTCTTGGGTTCTAGGTTTCATGTTGTTCGATGGCCAGATACCGGTGGTGCCAGGTCTGCCTCGGGGTCTTGGTGTTTCTTGGTGACTTGGGTTCTAGGTTTCATGTTGTTCGATGGCCAGATACCGGTGGTGCCAGGTCTGCCTCGGGGTCTTGGTTTTTCTTGGTGACTTGTTACACCTCAGGGTCTTTGTACACCCCACTACCGTAGGACTGATGGCTTGGAACACACGACTGGATATTTCGGGAGATGGGTCAAGGGACAGAAGTGTGTAGTACGTTTTTTCTACCTTTGCGGATAGACAAAACGGACACAACACCCGCTTTTTCCAACTCTGCCCTTGAGGATACAACGTAGTGGATGGTTGTTTTGTTCCTTATGCTGCCCTTGAGGATGGATTATTGGTGATATTGTACCTTTCTTGGCTCGAGGATAGAACGTAGTGGATGGTTCTTTTGTTCCTTTATCCGGACGTCATGTACATGACCGAGACGGCAGTTTCAGATTTCACTACCAAATGCGTGCCGGGGAGATTACTTCCTGTTGTACCTCCCATAGCCCCATCGGCGGTTTTGGGCCTCCCTACATGGACACTCTTGGGTCCAATGTCCAAGCTCTCGGCAACGGAAACACCCGTCATTGGCCCGCAAGTATTCCCTGCCCTCTGGGGTCAAAGGAGGAAGGGTCGTGCCATCCCCGTTCCTGTCTCCCTGCCTAGTTGAGCTTGGGAAGTACCCTTGTCGAATTGGGCTTGGGTTTTGTCCCCGCCTACTCGCATTTGGGTGTTGCCTCAATTGCTCCTGCATCTCTTGACCAACTTCTTCTCTCACGGCTTGGATGATCTGGAACATCTGATGCGGATCCAAGTGAAAAAATTGTTGATGCGGAGGTTGTTGAAGTTGATGCGCATCATCCTCCATGTTATCCATGGTGACATCCTTTTGCCGGGGTTGGATGTCTAGAATCAATTGCTCCCTCAGGGCTTGCATGATTTGGGTTAGCTGGACTGGGTCTATGTGGGCGAAGTTCTGGAGTAGTTGACCGTTTCGGACAAGTGGCGCTAGGTCAGGTGTTTGCCCCACTTGCGGACATTGCTTAGCATTCACGTCTTTCATGCTCACGTCTTTCATGCTGAATCCCAGGGGGTGTAGAGACGAGGAGCGGAGGGGAGAGTAAACGTTTACCAAGGCTGGTAAACTTGTAGCCCTAGCTCGGCTTGTAGTCCAAGGGCTCTAGCTAATTCCTTCATATTTTCTATTTTAATGATATCTAGCTCCATGTGTCTCTGAAGGCCATGAGACTTGGTTGGGGGCTTGGCTAGGGCGAGAGGGCTGCGCGCTACCGGCATGTGGCCAGAGAGATGTCCAGCACTTCCGTATATTCTCCCGTGGACTGGCTGGCGAGCGCAGGCGTAGACTACGCCGCGTAGTAAGCGCCGCGTAGTAAGCGACTGGTAGTCAGAGGGGTGGCCACGTGATTAGCGGTTGGCCTCGAGGCACTGCAGGGATATGGGGTATCGCTTGCATGGGTGTGAAAAAAATGTCACGGGTAGTAAGCGACACGTGGTGGGAAGATCACGTGATATGAGCTTGTTCTCGAGTGACTGCAAGGGTATCGCTTTGCAGGGGTACGACAATGACACAGATACTCTGTAGCGTGGGACCACACCTAGGCTCCGAAACCAAGTGGAACACACAGGAAAAGGAGTTAGGGAGCGCGCTTTAGGGTAGGGCCAATCTGCACACGTCACCGACTGCTGTTTAGTCGGGTAGTGTCGGCTGACAACTAAGCGACTGATAGTCAATCAAGTAGTGCCGTAATCTAACTAATTCCAAGTCTAGTGGACGACAATTACCGTCTTTGGTCAAGGGACGCGCAACCGCGGATCGTCGGACAGAAGGTATTCGGACAGCTATTCAATATCTTAACTATACAAGCCTAATGCCAGCCACAGGTACTGCCTCTGAGCACGTACTTTCGGGGGGGTCTTCAGGGTCTCGAGGCCGGGACAAGGATATGTCGCTGGGGCCGGGCTGGGGTCTTCAGGGTCTTGAGGCCGGGACAAGGATATGTCGCGGAGGCAGGGCTGGGGTCTTCAGGGTCTTGGCAAATCAGGGTCTCGGGTCGCGACAAGGATATGTCCGACAGGGCGATGCGGGGAATCAAAGACAACTCACGTAGAGGAGACTGGGACAAGAGACGGGACTCCAGGGGTGACTCTTGACTCGGGGTTACAAGTGAATTAAGATATAATTGAAGACTCAGGCGTAGGCACTCTATTTATAGCTTTTCCTATCGGAATATTCCTAAAGAACATTCCTCGAACATTCCTTCGAAAATTCCCAATTGGATCTTCTCTCAAAGGGTCGCTCCCAAACGGACCTTTCCCTAGGAAAATCCCCCACGGAACCTTCCATCGGCCAACTAGATCTCGGATCGGGAACATTGGACGGACCCCTACTATTGCGACGGAACCTTACGCAGGTCCTCGCCCAAACTACAACTCAAAGCTCTCATATCTGACTGTACTGCGCTACGTGCGTGTATCTTTGTGTCACACCCGAATCGTGGTGTAACATCTATGGGATCTAATAGAAGGAAATCAGGACATCGAGCCAGAACGGAATAGTACCGGTGATAGGTAAACGAGATTCACGCAATCCTGTCGCTTCTGCGCAGTAGCCCGTTGCCATTCACCTTCGCACATACTCTCCATCACCACGCGAGCACCACATGCACGTGCACTGGCAGCTGCACTGGCACGTGAGCACCAACTGCGGCCAACGTTACCTTAGTTACCTTCGTGTCTCGCCACTTGCGTTGATCGATCAACGCTTGACTGACGCCTTGACTCGATGGATTCTCGACCTTACGACAAGGAGAAGACGAGCCAATAAATCATAGAAACGAGATGGAAGACATGCGGTTGAAGCTCCAGTTGAAATCAGTTGTTAAAATGCAACGCCGAAATTAATTAGTCGCAACTTGGAATCGGAATTCGCCGAAGTCCTTGAATCTCTTCGCCTGGCCCTTCGACAGGCTGGCTCATTTGCTACAGCTGACAGTTCCACGTGGTACCCCACGCCGATGTACAGATGTACGCGCCGGACCTGATATCTGTATAGAGTGGCATCTGTAACTTCTGGCATAATGAGGTGCCGCACCTTCGATCAGTTCATGCCTCGTCTGACGGCCGTTTGGTTCCATCCGCCTGAATACGCGCGAGCATGATAAGCTGCTGAAGTTTGTTTAGCTGCGCACGAGGAGCTGCATTAATGCTGTAGAAGCTGGTGGGTTTTTTTTGTAGAGGGAGTGCGATGCCTTCCTAAGTGCTATACTCAACTTGCCCATTTGTATCGACAAAGCCCCTTTCGAAAGTTGTCATCTCGAAACTCCCCAGCCTTGGATTTACCCAGTTGTATCGTCCCTAACGAGTTGCGTCTTATTCCGATGGTTGTGTCCACATCATCGGTGTATGTGATGTCCAACCGACTCGTCCCAGCAATCGCTGTTTACCCCTGGGCTCTAAACCAGGAGCCCCGGCAGCTCCAACCTCTCTCGCGCGATTCATCTCTCTCATCCACTCCATCTCTTTAAGGCCCTGCCGAGCGCTTCGCGTCCATTTCCCGCCAAGGAGCGCACTAGAATGATTCGCCAGCCCGAACCGAACTTTGAGCAGAACCGTCGAGAAAATCCAGCTGCTTGTGAACGATTGCTCCATACGTACGTGTTCAGATTGAGGTTGGTGGCAGGTTGGTGATGATGGGGGGGCGAACTAATGTCAGAACGGGTGTCAGCTTCTGCGATGTCTGGTCTGGCGGTTCTCAGTGTTATCACGTCCCACTGTTCACTGTGCCCCTAGTATCCGGTAACTTCAAGTGGGCTCCTCACTGTTGCTACATGCACCAGGACCTACCATAGTTGCCCACTTGCCCCATAGCTTTGTTATAGGGATTTGGCCTGATATTTAGGGAAGGGTAACCTGATATCATATGATATCTCGTCATTAAATGATATCATTTGATGCCAGCAGTCTGACTAAGCTTAAGTTACCATTTATATACAATGCCATGTGATGCAATTTTATGATATAATATGACATCATACTCGCCTTTGGTCAACATCATATGATTTGCAGGTCCCTACTGATATTTGATTTGATTTGATTTGGTCGGGTTGCATGATCTATCTGCCTTCAGGCTGCTCACCGTCTGTAGCTGTCGACATATAGGTCGTATACAAACCGGACCACACCACCAACACCAACACCAACACAAAAACACACCAGCAACAGCACCATCACAACACAACAAACACAAACACCACAAACAGTAACACCACTCACACAAACACCACGAACACCTCCCCCCCCTCCCCCCCTCCTCCTCCCTTCAGTCAAGTCAGCTAGCTGGACAAGAAAGAAAGCCCAACTGCGAAAGGCGACACCACTGGACCGACCCCTGCTCAACACGCCTCCCCACTGGGCTCTCCCTCCAAAGTGAATTCCTTTCAAAGGGACCCATCATCGCGTTCAATTGACCCCGGCATAGAATAGGCCCGGCAATAACCAGGCCCCTCCATAACTGACTCACCAGGGCATCGCCTACGCCCTCAGCACATCCTCTGAGCCCCACTCTAGGCCTCCATTACACATCCCAGTGTTTAATTGCCCCCCTTCAGTCCTTATCCTGTGAGCCCTACTCTTGGCCTCCACGACACATCCCAGCCTTTAATCAGCCCCCTTCAGTGCTTATCCTCTCGTACCCACAATTTGACTCCACGACACATCACAGCTTTTAATTAGCCCCCCTTAAATCTCTACCCTCTCCGGCGGTGAAATGTGGGCTTGCAGGCCGGACTCCGAGAAAGCTGGCGCTTGGCCCACCCACACTGGCACCCCCACAGACAAGCCGGGCATGTGGCCCACCCAGTCTCCCAACCGCACCCAGCCCCACTCCAACGAGCCCAGCATGTGGCCGGCCCAGTCTGCCAACCCTACTGAACTGCATTCTGAGAGACCTGGCATCTGGCCCATTCTCTCTCCCACCCAATCCGATCCCCACCCTGGGCATCCCAGCATGTGGCCTACCCTCCCTCCCACCCACCCCGGTCCTCAGGATGACTTGGACGCGCACATGACCTCAGCAGACGGAGACATGCTGAGTGGGGGTAGCTGGGACGAGGACAAATCTCCAGGGCAGAGTGGAAACATGGGCAGCCGCAGCCCCCCAGCGATGGGGGTGAACCCCAACCCAGGCATGCGGTACACTGGTAGTGATCGCGTCCTGTGTAGCCACCCCAATATGAAAGTCAGCATGGAGAGGAACACAGGTAGCTGCCCGCAACTGGTCAGTGTGTCAGTTCCGACCCAGGTGCAGGACCTGCATGAGTCTGGCTACATAGCAAGTGGTGCGGGTGACAGAGGTGGAGGCAACCAGACAGGTCAAGCTCCTCCCTTAGATGACGAGCTTGCTCAGGTCCGCCTCATATGTTGTTTATTTATTTATATACGTATTTATTTATTTATTTATTTATCTCATGTGTGGGACGGGTGACAAAGCCAGAGGCACTCTCCTCCTATAGATGACGAGCTTGCTCTTGTCCACGTCATATCTTGTTTATTTATTTATTTATTTATTTATTTATTTACTTATTTACTTATTTATTTATTTATTTATTTATTTATTTACTTATTTATGTATCTCATATAGATATTTATTTATTTATGTATTTGAGATATATATTTATTTATGTATTTATTTATGTATTTCATATGTGGACAAAGCTAAAGGCACGCTCCTCCTTATGATAAAGAGCTTTCTCATGTCCGTGTTATATCTTGTTTATGCCTTTATTTATGTATCTCAGATATTTATTTATTTATTCATTTATTTATTTATTTATTTATTTATTTATTGCATATGCGGGACGGGTGACCTAGCCAGAGGCACTCCCCTCCTTTAGATGGCGAGCTTGCTCATGTCTGTGTCATATCTTATTTATGTACCTCAGAGAGATATGTTTTATGTATTTTTTATTTATTTATGTATTTATTTATTTCATATGTGGGACGGGTGACCAAGCCAGAGGCACTCTCCTCCTTTAGATAACGAGCTTGCTCATGTCCGTATGATATCTTGTCAACTCATTTATTTATGTAGGTCAGAGAGATATTGTTTATGTATTTTTTATTTATTGATTTATTTCATATGTGGGACGGTTGACAAAGCCAAAGGCACGCTCCCCCTTTAGATGATGAGCTTGCTCATTTCGTGTCATATCTTGTTTATTTATTAATTAATTTATTTGTCTATTTCATGTTATTTCGTTCACCTCCGTCCCTCCCTACCCACCCCTCCACCCCTCTCCACCCTCACCTCCACCCCTCCCCACCCTCACCTCCATCACTCCCCACCCTCACCTCCACCCCTCCTCACCTTCACCCCCACCCCTTCCCCACCTTCACATTCACACCTCCACCCCTCACCCTCACCTCCACCCCCCACCGAACTCACCTCCACCCGCTCACCCATGACCACCCTAACCCTCACCCCTACCACTACCCGACCCTCCCCCCAACCCCTACCCACCCTCACCTCCACCCCTCCCCCCACGCTTCACCTCCCACCCTCACCCCCACCCTCACCATCCACTCTCTCACCGATCCACCCCTAACCCTCACCCCTACAACCCCTACCCACCCCGACACCCCAACCCCCTACACAGCCCGCACCTCCACCCCGTCCGCCACCTTCATCAACCCCCTCACCCCCACCCGCAACCTGCCACGTCACCCTCCCCCGCAGCCACCGCTCAACCCCCACCCTCCCCCACCTCACCCTCCCCCCCCGCTCCCCCCCTCCATTCCTCCCCGCCCGCCTCCTCCCCCCCACCTCCCCCCCCCCCCTCCCTACCCCACCCCCCTACCACCCCAGTCCCCCCTCACCTCCCCCACCCTCCCCCCGACAGCCCTCCCCCAGCGCCCCCACCCAACCCGACCCCCCCTCACCCCTCCCCCTCACACGACCCCAACATCGAGCTCACCCCCCCCCTCCCCGCGTCCACTCCTTCCCCCCCTCACCTCCCCCCTCCCCCCTTTCACCTCCACCCTCACCCCCACCCTCAACTCTAATCCCTCAACTCCATCCTCCCCCAACCTCACCACCTCCACCCCCTCCCCACCTTACATCACCACCACCCTCAACCCCAACCCTCACCTCACCCCTCCCCAACCTCACCTTCACCCTCCCACCTTCACTCCACCCTCAACCCCCACCCTCAACTCCACCCTCAACTCCACCCCTCCCCAACCTCACCTCCACTGACGACCACCTACCCAACCAAACATTTATCCCCCCGTCCCGCCCACCCCACCCCACCCATCCACCCACCTCACCCTCCCCACCATCACCTCCACCCCTGCCCAGGCGTTTAGCCTCTTCCAAACTGATATCTTTGAGGATATGGACATCAGCCACTTGCTGAACCCTACACCCGAGGACGAGGACCCCCATAATGGGCCTAGCCCCCCTGGCCCACATGGCCCACATGATCCCCATGGCTCCCAGGACCCCATGCAGGCCGATGACCTGGATCATGTCTCCGAAGGCATCCGAAACCAGAGGTGGCTATCCGCCCCCCCCCAGATGGGTTCCCTCACAGATTCCAGCAACATGGGAAAGCTGGCCCCTAATATGAACCCCTTTGTAGGGCGTTCGAATACAGGGGGAGACCAGAATCCATGGCTCCAAGCAAGCCAAGCCTGCCAAGCCAGGCAACCTAACCAACCCGACCAACCCGACCGATCCCCTTGGGAGGTTCACAAGTGGGGAATGAATGGTGGCAACGATGGCATGGGCGGGGCAGGGGCACAGGGGAGCCTTAGCGGCGGGGGTGCTGATGGTGGGGGCTTTGCCCAATACGGCGGGGCAGAACCGATGACCCACTGTGCAGGGGCTCAGGGGAGCCTTAGCGGCGGGGGTGCTGATGGTGGGGGCTTTGCCCAATACGGCAGGGGTGAACCGATGCCCCACAGTGCAGGGGCGCAGGGGAGCCTTAGCGGCAGGGGTGCTGATGACGGGGGCTTTGCCCAATACGGGGGGGGACCTGGCCACTCCCACCCAGCAGGTGGCGGACGTCAGGACACGTCAGGTTATGTACAGCCCCATCCCCATGCCCACGCCCTTTCGCAAGCCCATGTACATAGCCGCCCCCCCGTGCTGCCCCCTTGTCATTCCGCCCCCCACGCCCTTTCCCTCCACAAGAACAGCCTGCAGTGGACGCTTACACTGAAGGCCATCCTCACTATGGACGACTGTGCTGAGCTGGCAGGCCCAGGCCTAATCCCAGGCCCCACCCACCCAAGCAGCTTCCCAGAAGCTACCTTTAGGGACGACCATGCCGTCAACCTTATGGACGGCTACATGGACAGGCAGGACATGGAACCTCTGTACAACTACAGGGGGTTGCCAGAGGAGGTGGGGGGCGTGGCCCCCCCGCTGCCCCCCCAGGGTTCAGAAAACTCAAGAGGAGGGGACATGTGTGTAGATGAGCTGATGGAACAAACACACACGAGGTTGCAGCAACATGCCACACACTCGGCCAATAACCACAACCAAAACCACAACCACAGTCAGCACCTCGCCAACAGCGAGACCCACCCCCATCACCACGGCTGCACCCAGTACCCCAGCCAGCACCACAGCCAGCACCAGACCCACGATGGCAGCCAGATCCAGACTCAGAACCCCACCCAGCAGCCCGTCCAGCACCAGAGCCAGCACCAGACCCACCACCTGACCCTCACTGCCAGTGCCCCGGTGCCCCAGTGCCCCAGCCAGCACCACAGCCAGCACCAAACCCATGATGGCAGCCAGATCCAGACTCAGAACCCCACCCAGCAACCCGTCAATCACCAGAACCACCACCTAACCCTCGCTAGCAGTGCCCCGGTGCCCCAACACCACAGCCAGCACCACAGCCAGCACCAGCACTACAACGGCAGCCAGACCCACACCCAACACCCCAACCAGCACCACAGCCAGCAACCCAACCAGCACCAGCATCACGACGACAGCATCCAGACCCACAGCCGCAGCCAACACCCCAGCCAGCACCTCAACCAACACCCCAGCCAGCAACCCAACCAACACCCCAGCCAGCAACCCAACCAACACCCCAGCCAGCAACCCAGCCAGCACCAGGACCACGACGACGTCACCCAGACCCACAGCCGTAGCCAACACCCCCGCCAGCACCCCAACCAGCACCCCAGCTGCAGCCAACACCGAAATAAGCAACCCAGCCAGCACCATACCCACACTGACAGCCCCCCTTGGGAAACCAGGGCACAGGGTATGCCAACTAGTGCTGCCAGAGATGGTGGGGGCGCGTTAGGGGGTGGGGATGCTGGCCCTCAGTGGGAGCCTCCGGCTGAAGGCAGGCCGGCCAGTGATGCCAGAGAAGAGGTAAGAGCTCCCAGTGACCCTGCTGCTCCTCCTTGGGCCCCCAGCGCCCAGGGCATGCCATACAGTCAAGAAGGGGGAGGCCGAACCCTTGGGGACGATTTCTGCCCCACATGGGGGCCGGCGCATGCCAAGGCTTCTTTTAGGGGTCCTCAGCCTTCTGGCCGAGGCGGCAGGGGCTCAGGGGGGGGGGCAAGGCCCCCCCGGGGTCCCAGTACCCCGTCCAGGACCATGGATCACTCTCACAGTGTGGCCCACAGGCCAGCTGAGGCCAACTCTAGTGAGCTGGCACCAGCCCCAAACCAACCTGACTTCAGCCACTACCCCTACCACCAGGACCCCTACGGGCCCCCCTTGTCCAAGGCCCCCCTTGCCCAGAGGCTACAGTGCAGCCAAAGCTGTGGGCTGGGTGTCTGGTCCCCAAGCCGGCCAGACTCCCTCCACAACACCCCCCTGACGGCGGGCGACCTGGTCCCAGCCTTGGCCCAGGGGGGGGCCTACACCCCAGAGCGGGGGGGGCTCACCCGGTCCCGGACAATGGACCCAGACATGGGCCTGCCTCTGCTTGAGGAACTCATCCCACCTTGGGAGGGCCTCACCCGATCCCGGACGGCTGGCACTGACACAATTCCCCCACCCTTCCCTCAAGACAGTGACGGGGGCCCCGCCCCAAAGAGGGCATCAGAATCCGACGATATCCTCCCCTTCCTCACTGATCTGGCGACTTTGGCCATAAAACCAAGCCAAAATAGCGAACGGGGGCAGGGGGGGCCTGGACCAATGTCCGGCAGTGCTCCCGCTTACAAGTCAGCCTGCTACTCACCCAATATGGGGGGTGAGGAAGGGGGCCTAGGACAATATCCGGGGGGCAGGAGAATCAGCTTTGCTGTTGATGGCCCTGACATGGCAACCACTCCCAGAAGGGGGCCTGGGGGGCCTCGTCCAATGCATGGCATGGCCCTTGAGGCACATCAGCAATTATACCAAGCCACACGGATCATCGGACGTGGGGGATCATTCGATATTGTTGGAGCGCCCCCTCCAAATGGAAACTGTTTTTCTCAGGTAGGGTTCAGGGTTCAGGCAGCCTTTGACCCATTCCCCACCATCCCACCCCCACCCCAATCCCTTTTCCCCCTCCTCACCTCCTCACACACTACTCCACCCCTCCCAATCCCCAATCCTCCGCCTCTTTCCCACCCCCAACCCAATCCTCAACCCTCACCCCACCCCCACACACCCCTATCCCCCTCCCCTCCCCTAGTCACACCCCCCACCCCCCCCCCCTCGACCCACCTACCCACCCACCCACCGACCCTAACCCTAACCCCCACCCTCCCCCTTTCGTCCCCCCCTTCCCTTCCCTTTTCCTTCCCTCTCCCTCAAGAACCATGTTACACCCCCCCCCCCCCCCCCCCCCTCCTTCCGCCCCCCATCACCCCCTACCTCCCTCCCCACCCTCACCCCCTCCCACACCACTCTACCCATAGGTCCACTCTACCCCTCCCAATCCCCCTCCCCCCCTCTCCCCCCCCCCCCCCCCCCCCCCTCCCCCCACCCCACACCTATCCCCTCCTCCCTATCATCCCCCCCCACCCACCGTCCCCCACACACCCTACCCACCCTTAACCGCTACCCCCCCTCCTCCCCCCCCTTCCCTCCCTTTCCCTCTCCCTCCCCCATGTTCACACCACCCCACCCTCGCTTCCTCCCACCCTCACCCCTCCATCCCCCCACCCAGCCCCCCCTCCCCCCCCACGACCCCCCTCCACCCCTCCCAATCCCGCAATCCCCCTCCTCTCCCCACCACCCCCCCCGCCCCAATCCCCCTCTCTGCCCCCACCCCCCACCGCCCCTCCCCATCCCCCCCCCCCACCCCCACTTATATACCGACCCCTCACCCCCTCCTGATACTCCCATCACTCCCTCCTATACAATTACATACAACACCCCCCACTCACCTCCTCCTTTACAACAACCCCACACCCCCCATCACCCCCTCCTTACAAACATACCACCCCCCCCCACCCCCTCCTTACACCGCCCGCCCCCCCCCCCCCCCCCCTCACCCCCTCCTTCACAAACACCCCCCTCACCCCTCCTTACACCCCCTCACCAACCTCACCCCCTCCTTCAACCCCTGCACCGCCCTAACCCCCACACCTTACCCCCCTCACCCCCTCCTCCCCCCCATCCTTCTCCCCCCCCCAACACCCTCCTTCCCCCCCCACTCCCCCCACCCCCTCCTCCCCCCCTAACCCCCTCCTTCCCCCCTCCTTCCCCCCCTCGGTCCCCTCCTTTCCCCGCCCCTCACCCCCTCTTCCAGCACCCCTTACCTGGGCCCTTCTCATCCGCCCCCCCTTCATTCCAACCCCCTCACCCTCCCTCGTTCCCTGCAGCCCAACACCACCAGACCCGCTTTTCATTCGAGCTCAGCAGGTTCTTTTCCAAGGCCTCCCCCACACAGTTAATGAGTGTGCTTTAGAAGGTCCAGCGTGCTATTGATGGCTGCAGGTGCGTATGTTTATATATATACACATATCATGTCTACATAGATATGTATATATAGACTATATATATATATCTATATATATCTCGATAGATATATATATTATACCCCCCCCCCCCGGATATTTATACCCCCCCCGCCCCCCCCCCCCCCCCTATCTGACCCCCCCCTCCCCCCCCCCCTCCCATTCCCCCTCGCCCTCCCACCCATCCGCCCCATTGACTCCTAGTGGTGCTTCCGCCTGCCCTACACTCCCCCCTCCCCTCCCCATCCCCCCCTACCTCCCCCACCTCCCCCGGCCCCCCGACTCCCCCCCACCCCTACCACCCCCCCCCTCTCCCCCCTCCCCTCCAACCCCATACCCCTCTCCCCCCACGCGTAGCCCTCTCAAACGCGAAGCCCCACCTACTCTCCCCCAACCCCCCCACCCTGCAGCCCCTCCCCGCCCCCACTAAAACCCACACCCTTCACCAACCCAAACTGACCCCCCCCCCCCACCACCACCACCACCAACCACCATTCCCCACCGACCACCACCACTACCACCACCACCACCACCGACGCCACACCCCATCTCACTCACCCCCTCCCACCATACTCCACCAGTTGCAGCTACCCATGCCCCTTGGCATCCACCCCTCTCCTCAACTACTCCCCCAACCACCTGTCCTCCACCAACCCACACCTCCTCTTGTTTTTCCCCTGACGCCTGAAGTACCTTCTCCCCCTCTCCTCCCCCCCCCCCCCCTCACACACACACACTCACCCCCTCCCACCCTCCCCCCCCACCCTCCCCCCCCCCCCACTACCCTACCCCCCCCCCCCCCCCCCATCTCACCCCCTCCCACCTTCATCCCCTCATCCCCCCCATCCCCCACCCCCACCCCCCCCCCATACCCCCGACCCCCCCACCCCACACACACACTCACTCACTCCCCCTCCTCCCACCCACCCCCCCCATGCACTAAACCATTCCCGTGGCGTCACCCTCTCCTCAACTTTCCCCACTCAGCCGCTCCTCCATACACACACGCCTCCTCTTGCACTCCCTTGGGCCCCGGAGTGCCTCTACCAACTTGCACCTCGCCAGCCCCTTCCCCGACCAACCTCACACGCCTCCTCTTGCACTCCCTTGGGCCTCCTCCATCCCCCCCGCCAACCGCTCCCAGCTCTCACTCCCCTTCCTCCCACCAACTAACCCTGACTCCGCCTCCTCCATCCCCCCCGCCAACCCTTTCTCCCCCTCCCCGTACTCCTCCGACCAAGCCCCTCGGCCCACTATCCCCCGCGCCAGGACTGCACCCAGCCTAGCTATGGCCGACATGCCTTCCCACCCCAAAGCAAGATCCCCCCCACTGGTCCCTCCCACCGGTTCCGGAGCCAGCCAGCCGCACATGGGGCTTGCCTCCCTCGCACCCCTATCAGTGTCGATGGCAATGCTAGATCCACTTGGCACCCGTAGGAGACATAGTGTCGCTGCTGCTGGTGTTGGTGGCGCCGCTGCTGCTGGTGTTAGTGCTGGTGGTGGTGGCGGCAGTGGTGTTGGTGATGCAAGTAAGGCTGGCTACTACCCCTCCCCTGCTGTTGCCGCTGCTGGTGGGGGTAGTGGTGTTCGTGATGGTGGTGGTGCTGGTAGCCTCGGCTATGACCCCTCCCCTGACACAGTCGCTTCTAGTGGTGGTGGTGGTGGTGGTGGTGCGAGCAACGCTGGGTTTTACCCCCCACCAAATATCGCTGCTGCTGGTGGTAGTGGTGGTGAAAGACTAGACACTCCACTCTACCCCTCCCCTGCAACCATCACTCCCCGTGGTGCTGCAAGGAACGCTCCTGCTGCTGCTGATGATGATGATGGAAGCAACACTCCACTCTACCCCTCCCCGGCAACCATTCCTCTCCGTGGTGGTGCAGCCCGGGTCTCCGGATTCTTCCCCTCACCCAACACCGCCGCTGCTTCCGCTACCAGTGCAGGGGTCCTCCCCCAGCACTCTCTCACCCACTCCCACTCCCCCCAGCCCCTCCCCATCGCCCAACAGGCCATGCCTGCTCTCCACAGGGGGCCTGGGCGGCAGGGCGGGCGCAGCCCCCTCACCCACCCCCAGCCCCTCCCCATCTCCCAACAGGCCATGCTCGCCCTCCACGGGGGCCCCGGGGGGCAGAGGGGGCGCAGCCCCCTCACCCCCCATAAAATGGGCGCCGCCAGGTCAGGCTTGGATGCAATATACCCCGAAGCCCCTCCCACTCTCCCCTACCCCTCAGCAGTTCAGAAAGGCTGTACAGATGCGCGTGGCTGCTGCCCCACCCACACACCAGTGGGCAAGGATGCCCCCCCCACTCGCCGCTCCCTGTCATCGGTAGCCAGCAAGAGCTCGCCCAGTAGCTCCGGATCAGACTCTCTGGACGCCAATGGTAGTTTTGTTTGTTTTTTTTTTTGTTGTTGTGTTTTTTTTTGATGGGGGGGGGGGGTACTGGAGCGTTGCAGTTGGGTGCTTAAGCTGATTTGTTTTTTTCTCTTCCGATTTTATTGAACTCTCTCTGGACGCCATTGGTACCGGAGCGTTAGCAGGTGGGTGCTGAGTGAGCTTGTTTTTTTATTTATTCTTATTTTCATTTTACTTACCTGATTTCTATGGAACATTGTCGCGCTGGCTCATGTGTAACCTTTTCGTTGTTGGAGCTCGGGTAGCTTCTCAGGTGTGGTGCTGAGTGAGCTTGTTTTATTTTATTTATTTTGTTTATTTTATTAATTTTGTTAATTTTATGGATTGTACGAAACAGCCTTGGGGCCAATGGTACCGGAGAGTAATCAGGTGGATGCAGAGTGAGCTTGTTTATTTTATAAATGTTTTTGTTTTTATGGTTTGTATGAAACAGTCTTGGGGGCAATGGTACCGGAGCGATATCAGGTGGATGCAGAGTGAGCTTGTTTATTTTATTTATTTCATTTATTTTATCGATTTTATGGAACTGGTGGTGGTAGCGATGCTAGTAGTGGTGCTGGTAGCAGATTAGGTGGTGGTATGTTAGTAGGTGGGTGCTGAGTGCGCTTGTTTTGGTCTATGGGTGCTGAGTGCGCTTGTTCTGGTTTAAGGGTGCTGAGTGTGCCTTTTTTGTATTTATGCCCAATCCCCTCACCTACCACCCCAACCCAACCACAACCACTACCACCCCCTCACCACCACCACCACCATCGCCACCACCACCACAATCTCCTCACCCCCCACCCCCTACGCCCCACCCCCAGCCCCCACCCCCAACCCCCACCACCCCACAGCCTTGTTAAGCACTGACCTGCAAAGGCAAGGCAAGAGCTCCTCCGTTCTTACAACCCTCCTCCCCACCACCCCACCGCAACCCCCCCAACCACCCCAACCCCTACCCCACTCAGCACACCACCCCCCGTCCACCATCAACCCACCCCCACCCATCCACCACACCCCCACCACCCCCGCACCAACACCTACCCACTCACTCACCCCCCCCCCCCCCCCCCCCCCCTCCCACCAACACCCTACCCACTCACCTCACCCCCCACCCCCACCACCACCCCCCCCCCCCACCACCTACCCACTCACTCACCACCAACCAACACAACCCCCCCCCCCCACCCCCACCACCCCTCACCCCCCCCCCACCCCCAAGCCACCCCCCCCACCCACCCCTACCCCCTCCATCACATCCACCCCCCACCCCCCCCCCCCACCCCCCCCTCCTCCCGCCCCCGCAAACCCCCCCCCCCCCCCCCCCCACCTACCCCCTCACTTCCCCCCCCCCCCCCACCCCCCCCCCCACCCCCCCCCCCACCCCCTCCCCCCCTCCCTCACCCCCCCCCGCCCCCCCCCCCCACCCCCTCCCCCCCCCCCCCCCCCCCCCCCCCCCCCTCCACCCCCCCCCACCCCCCCCCCCACCCACTCCCCCCCCCCCCCCCACCCCCCCCCCCCCATCCCCCCTCCCCCCCCCCCCCCCAGCCGTCCCCCCAACCTCCCCTAAACGATCTGTTACTGTCATCCCCTGCTTTTTTGAAAAGGCGAACCGAGGCAACGGTCGGCAAAGAAAAAACCACACAACCCATGACACCCACCCATTCCCTTCCGTCCCCCCCCCCTTCCGTCCCCTTCCGTCCCCCCCTCACTCCCCCAAACCACACCCTCCCCACTTCTCACCCCCTTAACCCCCCCCACCACCCCCACAGCCTTGTTCAGCCACTGAACGGCTAAGCAGGCAAATACACATAACCACACACACATACCACCACCATCATCACCACCACACCACAATCCCCTCACCTACGCACCACCCCTCTCCCCCCCCCCCCCCCCCCCCCCCCCCCCTCACCCATTCACCACAAAAACTTCCCCCCCCCCCCCCCCCCCCCCTTCACCCCCCCCCCCCCCCACACACACACAGCCTTGTTAAGCACTGACCTTCAAAGGCAAGGCAAGAGCTCCTCCGTGGCTACACCCCTGAAGGAGATGTTAGCTGTCATTCCCCTGCTTTTGAAACGGCGACCGAGGGGCAAAGGCGGAAGGAAATGTGGTCTCAACCCCCTTCAAATGGACCCCAACATGGACCCCAAGAAAGCCCGCCGCATCATTGCCAACAGGTGGGCTGTGTGTAGCTGTGTGTGTCTGAGTGTGTGTGTGTGTATGTGTGTAGCTATGTGGTCCCAACCCCCTTCAAATGGACCCCAACATGGACCCCAAGAAAGCCCGCCGCAGCATTGCCAGCAGGTGGGCTGTGTGTAGCTGTGTGTGTGTGTTTAGTGTGTAGCTGTGTGTGTGTGTGTCGCTATGTGGTCTCAACCCCCTTCAAATGGATCCTCTTTGCTCCTCACTCCCCCCCTTCCCCCCCAACACATACACATACACACACACACACACACACAAAGAGAGTGCTGCCCGCCACAAGTTCAAGCGCGACCTGGTTACTGAGTGCGGTAATATCATGTCCGCCTGGTCCACACACCTCACCCCTCACCCACCCCCAGCCTTCAGCCCCTCTCACACACACATACGCACACACACACACACACACAGGGAGTGCAGCCCGCCACAAGTTCAAGCGCGACCTGGTTACTGAGTGCTGCAAGATCATGACTGCCTGGTCTAACGTCAGCAAGACCGACACCACCCTCAACGGCACCTCCTTCTCCTCACCCCTCCCCCCCCCCCCCCCCCCCCCCCCCCCCCCCCACACACACACACACACATCACACACACACACACACACACACAACCACCACCACCACCACCACACACACACACACGGGAGAGTGCAGCCCGCCACAAGTTTCAAGCGCGACCTGGTTACTGAGTGCGGCAAGATCATACTGCCTGGTCTAACATGAGCAAGACCGACGCCACCCCAGCGGCGCCTCCTCCTCGTCACTCCTCGCCACACTGGCCAAGCTAGCTGAATCTGGCCCAACTGACAAGTCCCTCTCCGACCTCCTCCAACAGTCCCAGGCCTTCATCTTCGAGGAGGAGCAGAAGGAGGGCTTTCGGCCAGGGTGGTGGCGCCACTAATGGTGAGTTCCCCCCCCCCCCCCCCTTCCCCCCCCCCCACACACACACCACACCACACACCCACAAAACACACACGCACACACATAACCACACACAAACGCACACACAAACACAACCCACACACAACCCCACATACATACACCCACAAATACACACACACACACTCAACCCTACACACTTAAGCCAAGGGGGGCAGGCCACTAATGCTGAGTTCCCCCCACACCCACACCCACACCCACCCACCCCACACACAACCCCACATACACCCCACACACCCCACACCCACCCACACACAACCACACACCCCCCACACACATACATACACACAAATACACACACACTCAATCCTACACACTTAAGCCAAGGGGGGCAGGCCACTAATGGTGAGTTCCCCCCCCACCCACCCACCCACAACCCCACATACACCCCAGGCACCCCACACCCACACACACACACAACCCCCCCCACACCCACCCACCCACAACCACACACACAACCCACATACAACAAAACTTGTACACACAAATACACACACTCAACCCTGCACACACTCAATCTCCCTACCTCCACTCCCTCACACCACCACAACACACACACACACACACATCCCACACACATACATACACACAAATACATTCACCCACTCAACCCTACACACTTAAGCCAAGGGGAGCATGCCACTAATGG
>JACBWV010000610.1:82648796-82671003 GCA_013435795.1 Chlamydomonas sp. ICE-L
AGGGGAGGAGAGAGGGCAGGATAGGAGTGGGGGAGAGAGGAAGGAGGTGTGCAGGTGTAGCAGAGCCGAACTCATCATTGCAAATAGGGGAGAGGGGCGGGGGAGGGAGTTGATAGGTGGGTGTCGTTTGCCCTGCCAATTTTGCCCGACACTCACAACCACTCAAACCACTCCACACCCCCACCCGCTCAACCCACTCAACCACTCAACCCCTTAACTCCTCAACCCCCCACCAGGCTGGGTGCTGTTGTTACCAAACACCCACTCAACCAATCAACCCCCCCCACACACTCACCCACGCAACCCTTAACCCCCCACCCACTCACCCACCCACCCCCCTAGCCCCCCACCAGGCTGAGTGCTGTTGTTCCCAAACACCCACTCAACCAATCAACCCACTCAACCAATCAACCCCCCACACACACTCACCCACGCAACCCTTAACCACCCACCCACTCACCCACCCACCCCCCTAACCCCCCACCAGGCTGAGTGCTGCTCGTTCCAACCCCTCACTCAACCAATCAAACCACTCAACCCCACACACTCTCAACCCCTAAATTCCCCACCCACTCAACCCACTCACCCACACAAAGCCCACACAACCCCCCACACACTCACCCACTCGACCCCCTAACCCCCCACCAGGCTTAGTGCTGCTCTTTTCAAACACCCACTCAACCAATCAACCCCTTACACACTCACCCACCCAACCCCTTCACCCCCCACACACTCACCCACTCACCCCCTTAACCCCCCACCTGGCTGAGTGCTGCTCGTTCCAAACACAAGCTCAACCACTCAACCCACGCACACACTCACACACTTTACCCACTCACTCACCTACCCACTCACCCACTCACCCACCCACCCACTCACCCACTCACCCTCTTAACCCCCCACCAGGCTGAGTGCTGCTCGTTCCAAACACAAGCTTGGTCGGTTGGGAGTGAGGTCCTCCTACCGCAAGGCCTTTGCTCAGCAAGACGGCCCGGGGGTCCTGCTTACGCCCGAGAAGGAAGCCACGCCAACTATGGACATTGCTGTGGGCTGGGCAGGAGAGGGCATGCCAAATTAGAGGGCCCGAGAGGCCTGGTGACGCCCAAGAAAGAAGCCACGCCAACTATGGACGATGCTGTGGGCTTGGCAGGAGGAGACATGCCCAACTAGAGGGCCTGAGAGGCCTGGTGGCGCCCAAGAAGGAAGCCACGCCAACTATGGACGATGCTGCGGGCTTGGCAGGAGGAGACATGCCCAACTAGAGGGCCCGAGAGGCCTGGTAGCGCCCAAGAAGGAAGCCATGCCAACTATGGACGATACTGTGGGCTGGGCAGGAGAGGGCATGCCCAACTAGAGGGCCAGGGAGGCCTGAAAACTACCCAGTAGGAAGCCACGCCAACTATGGACAATGCTGTGGGCTGGGCAGGAGGAGACATTCCAAACTAGAGGGCCCGTGAGGCCTGGTGACGCCTAAGAAGGATGCCACGCCAACTATGGATGATGCTGTGGGCTGGGCAGGAGGAGACATGCCAAACTAGAGGGCCCGTGAGGCCTGGCGACGCCTAAGGGGGAAGCCATGCCAACTATGGATGATGCTGTGGGCTGGGCAGGAGAAGATATGCGAACCTAGAGGGCCCGTGAGGCCTGGCGACGCCTAAGGGGGAAGCCATAGCCTGCCAAGGGAGCTACCTAGAAGCTGGTTGTCTCTGCTTCCAGGTGCATGAGGTTGCTAAAGGGTTGGCTGCATAGCCCGCCAAGGGAGCTACCTAGAAGCTGATTGTCTCTGCTTCCAGGTGCACGAGGTTACTAAAGGGTTGGCTGCATAGCCTGCCAAGGGAGCTACCTAGAAGCTGGTTGTCCCTGCTTCCAGGTGCACGAGGTTACTAAAGGGTTGGCTGCATAGCCTGCCAAGGGAGCTACCTAGAAGCTGATTGTCTCTGCTTCCAGGTGCACGAAATTGCTCAAGGGTTGGCTGCATAGCCTGCCAAGGGAGCTACCTAGAAGCTGCTGCATGTAGCTAAGGGAGCTTCCTAGAAGCTGCTTCATCTAGCCAAGGGAGCTACCTAGAAGCTGATTGTCTTTGCTTCCAGGTGCACGAGGTTGCTAGAGGGTTGGCTGTATAGCCTGCCAAGGGAGCTACCGAGAAGCTGCTGCATGTAGCTAAGGGAGCTTCCTAGAAGCTGCTTTATCTAGCCAAGGGAGCTACCTAGAAGCTGATTGTCTTTGCTTCCAGGTGCACGAAGTTGCTCAAGGGTTGGCTGCATAGCCTGCCAAGGGAGCTACCTAGAAGCTGCTGCATGTAGCTAAGGGAGCTTCCTAGAAGCTGCTTCATCTAGCCTAGGGAGCTACCTAGAAGCTGATTGTCTCTGCTTCCAGGTGCATGAGGCGGCTCAAGGGTTGGCTGTATAGCCTGCCAAGGGAGCTACCTAGAAGCTGCTGCATGTAGCTGAGGGAGCTTCCTAGAAGCTGCTTCATCTAGCCAAGGGAGCTACCTAGAAGCTGCTGCACGTAGCCAAGGGAGCTACCTAGAAGCTGATTGTCTTTGCTCCCATGTGCACGAGGTTGCTAGAGGGTTGGCTGTATAGCCTGCCAAGGGAGCTACCGAGAAGCTGCTGCATGTAGCTAAGGGAGCTTCCTAGAAGCTACTTCATCTAGCCAAGGGAGCTACCTAGAAGCTGCTGTACGTAGCCAAGGGAGCTACCTAGAAGCTACTACATCTAGCCAAAGGAGCTACCGAGAAGCTGCTGCATGTAGCCAAAAAGAGAATGCATCATATCAGTTTAGTGTTGTACAGCCAGGGTTGTGCGGTTCAGACCGAGTGCACCAAAAGTCTGTATGCCAGTGCATTTGGTGCAAATATCATTCTCGTTTGTGTGCATTCGGTGTCTGCTGGTGTCTGGCCCATTTTCCAGCTAGTGCCTGTGGAAACACGAATCATGCGCACCGCACAGTCAGAACTAACCAGGCTGCTCCGGGATAATATCTCCTACGCCTGCCACCTGGGCAAATCTACCAATCTGCCAGTGTGGGGAATCTATCCCGTGATCCAAGCCTGCCACCCACACCTGGGCGAATCTGCCAATCTGACAGCGTGGCAAATCTATCCCGTGATCCAAGCCTGCCACCCACACCTGGGCGAATCTGCCAATCTGACAGCGTGGCAAATCTATCCCGTGATCCAAGCCTGCCACCCACACCTGGGCAAATCTGCCAGCATGGCAACTCTATCCCGTGATCCAAGCCTGCCACCCACACCTGGGCGAATCTGCCAGCATGGCAACTCTATCCCGTGATCCAAGCCTGCCACCCACACCTGGGCGAATCTGCCAGCATGGCAAATCTATCCCGTGATCCAAGCCTGCCACCCACACCTGGGCGAATCTGCCAATCTACCAGCGTGGTGAATCCCACCCCCCTACAAGACTCCCACCCGCTCCCACACCCACATAAGATTAAAATAAAATAAAAATAAAATAAATCTCAACTTCCAAGATGTGTCACAATGACACTTCTAAGGACATGGGGTTAAGGGAACCGACTCTTAAGTATTCGATGAACCGGCGCACATCACACCTAGACTCCAGCCGTTGGGGAGGGGGTGACCATGGTCGGGGTGTGTGTGGGGAGGGGTGTGACCATCAGTGAGGGATGGGAAGGGGGTGACCATGGTCGAGGGGGGGGGGGGGGGGGGGGGGGGGGGGGGGGGGTAACCATCACTGAGGGGTGGGGGTTTGGGGAGGGGGTGACCATGGTCAGGGGGTGTGGGGGGAGGGGGGTTAAGGGAACCGACTCTTTAGTAAGCGATGAACCGGCTCACATCACACCTAGACTCCAGCCGTGCCGGTCGACCACTGGCTTATGTCTATTGCATATTAGGTATGTCCGGACAGTGGGGAATAACTTGGTCACTATCAGCTTATACACTTCAAGACACAGTACAGACAGAAAAGCAGTTACTATCTACAGCTATAGTTCTAAGGAAGTACAGTAGTAGTCACCAAGACATAAAACGATCGAGTGAACCGCAATTGATGCTGATAGTCATTAAAATTGTTTAATCCATAACCTGAATGGTTCTGAAAATACAGCACAGACTAACACAAGCAAACGACCTTCAAAAGTCTGTAGAAAACCGAAACTGATTATTATATGTTACGCCTTGTGACGAGGCGTGAGGTTGTGGGGGCCAGCCCATTGGCTTGCACTGCGGCCAATCCATTTTTAGCTGATTACTGGGCATCCCCCCTGTTTTTGATTTATAAATGTTACGCCTTATGAGGAGGCGTGAGGTTAGGTGGGCCAGCCTAGCACTGCAGCCAATCAATCTTTAGCTGAGTACTGGGCATACCCCCTGTTTTTGATGAATAAATGTTACGCCTTATGAGGAGGCGTGAGGTTAGGCGGGCCAGCCTAGCACTGCAGCCAATCAATCCTTAGCTGAGTACTGGGCATATCCACTGTGCGTTTCATAAATGTCTCCCCTTATGACGAGGCATGAGGTTTAGGGGGCCAGCCCATTGGCTTGCCCTGCAGCCAATCAATATGTAGCTGATTACTGGGCGTACCCCCTGTGTTTGATTTATAAATGTTACGCCTTATGAGGAGGCGTGAGGTTAGGTGGGCCAGCCCATTGGCTTGCGCTGCGGCCAATCAATATGTAGCTGATTACTGGGCATACCCCCTGTTTTTGATTTATAAATGTTACGCCCATGACAAGGCGTGAGGTTTAGGCGGCCTGTTAGATGGCTTGCCCTGCAGCCAACCAATCCTTAGCTGATTACTGGGCATACCCACTGTTTCTTATTTATAAATGTTACGCTTTATGACGAGGCGTGAGGTTGTAGGGCCGGCCAGTTAGTTGGCTTGCCCTGCAGCCAATCAATATTGAGCTGATTACTGGGCATACCCCCTGTGTTTTATTTATAAATGTTACGCCTTATGAGGAGGCGTGAGGTTTAGGGGGCCAGCCCATTGGCTTGCACTGCAGCCAATCAATCCTTAGCTGATTACTGGGCATACCCCCTGTTTTTGATTTATAAATGTTACGCCTTCTGAGGAGGCGAGAGGTTAGGTGGGTCGGCACGTTTGCTTACACTGCGGCCAATCAATCCTTAGCTGATTACTGGGCATACCCCCTGTTTCTTATTTATAAATGTTACGCCTTGTGATGAGGCGTGAGGTTGTGGGGGGCAGCCCATTGGCTTACGCTGAGGCCAACCAATCGGTAGCTGATTACTGGGCATACCCCCTGTGTTTGATTTATAGATGTTACGCCTTATGACGAGGCGTGAGGTTTAGGGGGCAAGCCCATTGGCTTGCGCTGCGGCCAACCAATCGGTAGCTGATTACTGGGCATACCCCCTGTTTTTGATTTAAATGTTACGCCTTATGAGGAGGCGAGAGGTTAGGTGGGTCGGCACGTTTGCTTACACTGTGGCCAATCAATCTTTAGCTGAGTACTGGGCATATCCACTGTGCGTTTCATAAATGTCTCTCCTTATGACAAGGCATGAGGTTTAGGGGGCCAGCCCATTTGCTTACACTGCGGCCAATCAATCTTTAGCTGAGTACTGGGCATACCGACTGGTTGTGTTTCAGGGGGCATGACTAGACTGCATGGTTGTACTGCATGGCCCCACTGTTTTTGTTTCAGGGGTTGTGACCAGACTGCATAGCTGTACTGCATGGTTGTACTGCATGGCCCCACTGTTTTTGTTTCAGGGGTTGTGACCAGACTGCATAGCTGTACTGCATGGTTGTACTGCATGGACCCACTGTTTTTGTTTCAGCTTTCTTGAGGTCTAGTTGTGTGGCAAAAGCTCCAACGCCAGCCTGATTTCACCCGTACGACACGTTGCTTGAACTGCCTGGTAGTGTGGTAGGCTATTTTAACTGCATGGTAGTGTGGTAGGCTATTTTAGCTGCATGGTAGTACGACACGTTGCTTGAACTGCATGGTAGTGTGGTAGGCTATTTTAACTGCATGGTAGTGTGGTAGGCTATTTTAGCTGCATGGTAGTACGACACGTTGCTTGAACTACATGGTAGTGTGGTAGGCTATTTTAACTGCATGGTAGTGTGGTAGGCTATTTTAGCTGCATGGTAGTACGACACGTTGCTTGAACTGCATGGTAGTGTGGTAGGCTATTTTAACTGCATGGTAGTGTGGTAGGCTATTTTAACTGCAAGGTAGTGTGGTAGGCTGTTTTAGCTGCATGGTAATGTGGTAGGCTGTTTTAGCTGCATGGTAGTGTGGTAGGCTGTTTTAGCTGCATGGTAGTGTGGTAGGCTGTTTTAGCTGCATGGTAGTGTGGTAGGCTGTTTTAGCTGCATGGTAGTACGACACGTTGCTTGAACTGCATGGTAGTGTGGTAGGCTATTTTAACTGCATGGTAGTGTGGTAGGCTGTTTTAGCTGCATGGTAGTACGACAGGTTGCTTGAACTGCATGGTAGTGTGGTAGGCTATTTTAACTGCATGGTAGTGTGGTAGGCTTTTTAAGCTGCATGGTAGTACGACACGTTGCTTGAACTGCATGGTAGTGTGGTAGGCTATTTTAACTGCATGGTAGTGTGGTAGGCTATTTTAATTGCATGGTAGTGTGGTAGGCTATTTTAGCTGCATGGTAGTATGACACGTTGCTTGAACTGCATGGTTGTGTGGTAGGCTATTTTAACTGCATGGTAGTGTGGTAGGCTTTTTGAGCTGCATGGTAGTACGACACATTGCTTGAACTGCATGGTAGTGTGGTAGGCTATTTTAATTGCATGGTAGTGTGGTAGGCTGTTTTAGCTGCATGGTAGTACGACAGGTTGCTTGAACTGCATGGTAGTGTGGTAGGCTATTTTAACTGCATGGTAGTGTGGTAGGCTGTTTGAGCTGCATGGTAGTACGACACGTTGCTTGAACTGCATGGTAGTGTGGTAGGCTATTTTAACTGCATGGTAGTGTGGTAGGCTATTTTAGCTGCATGGTAGTACGACAGGTTGCTTGAACTGCATGGTAGTGTGGTAGGCTATTTTAATTGCATGGTAGTGTGGTAGGCTATTTTAACTGCATGGTAGTGTGGTTGGCTGTTTTAGCTGCATGGTAGTGTGGTAGGCTGTTATAGCTGCATGGTAGTGTGGTAGGCTGTTTTAGCTGCATGGTAGTACGACACGTTGCTTGAACTGCATAGTAGTGTGGTAGGCTATTTTAACTGCATGGTAGTGTGGTAGGCTGTTTTAGCTGCATGGTAGTACGACAGGTTGCTTGAACTGCATGGTAGTGTGGTAGGCTATTTTAACTGCATGGTAGTGTGGTAGGCTTTTTGAGCTGCATGGTAGTACGACAGGTTGCTTGAACTGCATGGTGACACACTCGATCCTTCCAAGGAACAATTGGACGTTTCCACCTATAAGTGTCCACCTGTGAGTAGTGGGGGGAAGTTATAAATCTATACATATTAAGCAACACCTTGTGAGGTAGGTCTCGGATGAGATAACTGGTCGTCTCAGGTTTCCCCCTCTCATCCCATCAGGAGGACATCCAAGTCTGGTACTCCGCATTCTTCCTTCCTTGTGATCCCGAGCTTTCATCTGTAGGGCGTGTATCTGATGACTTGGTGCTATAGTAATATAAAAGACGATTGGAGAAAAGGACCTATTCCACTTAGTACGAAAGGGAATGATAAAGCCTTGTGGGGCGTGGTGTTAGGGGAACCCGTCGTACGCGGGTACAGAGCTGTCTTCTATCTCAACTGGACAAGCTACCACCGCAGTTGACAACTACCTGCGACGCCAAGAGCGACCATTGTAATCTTTCTTTCTTTTCTTAGGACATGAGCCCCTTGTAATCTTTATTTTTTCAGAGATTCATCCTGGGAGTCTTCACTGTTATAAAACTGTCCAGCTGCCTCGGCGCTGTTCAGTCTCGGCTTTGATTTTTGCTGAGTATGTAACTATATCCTCTCTTGAATCTTCCAAGGGGTACAACGTCGCTTGGGCATCAGACGCATCCAGGGTTGTTCAGGAGGAACCCCACCTCTGCGTCCCGAGACGCAACCAATTTTACAGCCTGCGTCCTGAGAAGCAACCGACCCTCAACCGACCCATAACCGACCCATAGCGAGTAGCGACGCAGCGGACCCTCCCCACGTTACGTCTCAGGACGCAACGGACCCTCAAACGTTGCGTCCGCGACGCACGACGCAGCGTCCCGAACAACCCTGGTGCACCCCTCAAGTAATGGCAAGAGCATGCCTTGGCAAATGGATCCATTTTGTGCGGAGCCCCCTCTTCAAGGGAGCGGGAGCCCCCATCTTTACCCATTTGTTCGTCCGACCGGAAAAAAAATTGATGCCTGACACGTCAGCCAACGGTCGCATAACTAACTCGCTTCAGTCAGCTCGATGTGTCCAGGGTTGTATAGGACGCTGCGTCAGTCAGCCCTGGACACATCCTTGCTCCAACAGTCTTTGCGTTCTCTAGCCATATTAAGATCAGCAAGGTCAACGCCCCCCATCATACCAGAGTTACTATCACAGTATTTCACAATGGAGGTCCATAATGTATTCACTCATTTCAACCAGTAATAGTGAATTGGTAATTGACCTATTTCTTTCAAAGCTATGTGTTGAGGGACAGATTGCCTCACTCCGAGGACACGTTTCATAAATCCAGCATGCCTCCGAGGGGGGGTCAAAAAAAAGTGAAAGGCCCCATCCCCAAAAAGTGCTGAGGCACCCTTCCGCAGACCCCACCCCCACCCACCCACCCCGGCTCCGGAACCCACTGTGCAGTCACTATCTCAGCCACCACTTCGTATAATGGTGTCTAATTAGGCTCATTTTACAGGGTTTTCATTGAGGTTGGTCTAGAGACCATTGGGAATGTTTGAAACATAGAAAATCATCATCATCAATGTTACATTGTTTGGTGGGGGTTGTGGTTCAGGGGCTCAGGGCCCCTTGATGCCTACTGCGCCCACCTTCAATATTCTTCAATAATCAGGCCTTCAATCCAAGCTTCGATCAGCCTTTAAATAATCAGCCAAGCACTCAAGAGAATTCTGAAGGCGCTCTAAGTTTCTGTGGTCGCCGCCAGGGTTGTCCAAACGGACCCCAGGAGTTGCTTCCTGGGACGCACCCAAATGAGTAGGTTGCGTCCAGGGACGCAGCCAATTTCGTAGGTTGCGTCCTGGGACGCATTAAAGTTTGAAGGTTGCGTCCCAAAAAATCCTCTTTCCCCCTCCCACAGCAACAGCAGCTTGATGCGTCCCACTGCGTCCCACTGCGTCTCAATTTTTCTCCATGCTTGATGCGTCCCACTGCGGCCCACTGCGTCTCAATTTTCTCGCCGCTAAGCAATTGTGTACCGCACTTGTCGCAGGTAGTGCCCTTTGATTGTGGGTCCATCGAATAACATCAACTAGCACAAGTCACCAGAACGAAAACAGACGCACAGTGACGGAAGGGAAAAAGAAGAATGAGGTCTCGCTCTGTACGTCGTTGTACAAGTGTTGGTTAGGGCGTTGTGTGTGTGTGGAGAGAGAGAGAGAGAGAGAGAGAGAGAGAGAGAGAGAGAGAGAGAGAGAGAGAGACCCTGGATCCCCCCCCCCCACCACCCCCACCACCACCACCACCACCACCACCACCACCACCACCACCATGTGCCCTGGGCAAAATATGTGGTGGGTCTCTCCCCCAAAAGCATTTTTGGACTGGTATTTAGTAGAGGAACATCCTAGTTCCACTCCCATGTCATAACCGAGGTTAGTATGTTACGACCAGTGAGGAGTAACACAACAAAAATCATCCAAAGTAGAGAATGTTCAACTTTTTGATGTTTTTCATAAAACCTGAACATTTGGTTTGTGGCGGACTAACTAACGGACGGATGGACATTTTAATGGGGCTAATCCCTTCTTCCAAAAATCTGGAGATGTTTTCATTCAGGTACCCCTGGACTGTATTATACATTTAAGTTGCAAACAAGAACATGCAGTTTAACAGAATGCAGAAAGCAGGTATGTGCACAAGGACTGTAAGATGCATACATACGTACATACATACAGTTTCAGGCTTCGTTATTTGTAAGTACCGGAAATCCGGTTTCTGAAAATCGTAAGTACAGATTTCAGAAATATCCACAAATCGAAAGATCCACAGGTTGGCGCCTGCTGGTACTTGGTCGTCGCCTGTCTGGCCGTGCCGCGTCCACGAAGCCAACTCAAGCATTCCCATACGCCACGCCAGCCCCTTACGCCACGCCAGCTGGAACCCCCTTCATCTTTCTATCTCTTTCTTCCCGGCTCACCAATCCTCACAACCTCGCCCATTCATCCTCCTCTCTACCAAAGCTTCTAAGGCATGCATCAGAACGCAGCCGTGGCAGCATACCGCATAGCTACTAACTCCAACCTATAACACATCTTACCCTATCTATCGGTCTACGGGTCTGCGGAATAGTCGCACCCAGCAATTCGGCAGCCTAGACATGGCATCATGCCACCATTTATACGCTCCACTTAACTAGATGTCGTCGTTCCAAGACCTGCGAGGTCTATCCCACCCCGGCCCCCCTACAGGCGCCGACAGGAGCTCATGGACCCGCGTTTACTGCGCCACTGACGCCAAGCGCCCTTTGTCTCGCTCCCTCACCCCCCATGCGATCTGCAGGGGTGCCGGCTACCTTGCCCCCCTAGGGGGGGGCGCTATCAGCAAGGCTATGGCCAGCAGCGGGCAGAGAGTCTCCATGCCCTTCAGTAGTACTGCTACTTGCAGTCACATGGGTCACATGGGCTACATGGGTTGCATGGGACCCAGGGGGGAGCTAGGCCACAGGACCATCAGCCCCACCAGGAGAGGGAGAGCCATCACACCCCTCAGGGGTAGTGGCCTCCCAACAAGCCAGCTAGGGTCGACAATCCTCTTGACCTCCTCAAGTTCCGAGGTTTCTGTTTCAGGAAGTGAGGATGGAATTAACAGCACGCAGGCAAAACCAACCAACCAACCAACCAACAGTCTGAGCTCACAGGGGAAAGGCTTAGGCAGACGCCTGGACAGCATAGGAACTGGTGGTAAGCACGTCAGCAGCACCAACAGCAACAACAACAGCACCGGCAGCAGCAGCAATGGCGGCAGAAACAACAACAGCAGCAATAGGAACAGCAACAGCAACAGCAGCAGCAGCAACAGCTACAGCAGCAACAGCAACAGCAACAGGAACGACAACATCAGCAGGAATAACAGAAAGAGCAGCGAATCTATTCCCTTGCAAGGAAGTAATAAAGACAGCAGCATCAGCAGTGCACGTAGTGCCAAACTAGGCAGCAACAGCAGCAGCATGAGTAATGATGGTGCCAGTTCCAGGTCCAGCATCAGCAGTACACGTAGTGCCAAACCAAGCAGCAGCAGCAGCAGCAGCAGCAGCAGCACCAAAAGTGATGAGGGTGCCAGTTCCAGGTCCGAAGGTATTGGTGCTGTAGGCGGGAGCAGTACACGTAGTGCTAGAGCTAGTGGTTATTTAGCTGACAGTACAGGCAGTAAACGCAGTGCCAATGCGAGCGGTCCTTCAGCTGGCAGTACAAGTACTACGTCTATTGCCAAGGCCAGTGGTTCATCTGCTGATAGTACAAGCGATACACGTAGTGCCATGGCCAGTGGTTTGTCTGC
The DNA here is from genome assembly GCA_013435795.1 of Chlamydomonas sp. ICE-L. NCBI lineage: Eukaryota > Viridiplantae > Chlorophyta > Chlorophyceae > Chlamydomonadales > Chlamydomonadaceae > Chlamydomonas > Chlamydomonas sp. ICE-L. Next base: position 82,660,449 of record JACBWV010000610.1, read on the forward strand.
TGACAGTACAAGCAATACACGTAGTGCCATGGCTAGTGGTTCATCTGCTTACGGTATAACCAGTGCACGTAGTGCTAGAGCTAGTACATCTTCTATTGAAGGTACGCGCAGTACACGCATTGCCATAGCTATTGGTTCTTCAGCTGACAGTACAAGCAGTACTCGTAGTGCCAAGGTGAACGGTCCTTCAGCTGGCAGCACAAGTACTACGTCTATTGCCAAGGCCAGTGGTTCATCTGCTGACAGTACAAGCGAAACACGTAGTGCCATGGCCAGTGGTTTGTCTGCTTACAGTACAAGCAATACACGTAGTGCCATGGCTAGTGGTTCATCTGCTTACGGTATAACCAGTGCACGTAGTGCTAGAGCTAGTGCATCTTCTATTGAAGGTACGCGCAGTACACGCAATGCCATAGCTATTGGTTCTTCAGCTGACAGTACAAGCAGTACTCGTAGTGCCAAGGTGAACGGTCCTTCAGCTGGCAGTACAAGTACTACGTCTATTGCCAAGGCCAGTGGTTCATCTGCTGATAGTACAAGCGATACACGTAGTGCCATGGCCAGTGGTTTGTCTGCTTACAGTACAAGCAATACACGTAGTGCCATGGCTAGTGGTTCATCTGCTTACGGTATAACCAGTGCACGTAGTGCTAGAGCTAGTGCATCTTCTATTGAAGGTACGCGCAGTACACGCAATGCCATAGCTATTGGTTCTTCAGCTGACAGTACAAGCAGTACTCGTAGTGCCAAGGTGAACGGTCCTTCAGCTGGCAGTACAAGTACTACGTCTAATGCTATAGCTATTGGTTCTTCAGCTGACAGTACAAGCAGTACTCGTGGTGTCAAAGACACAACTCCTGCAGCTGACAGTACAAGCAGTACTCGTGCTGTCAAAGACAGTACTTCTGCAGCTGACAGTACAAGCAGTACAAGTGGTGTCAAAGACACAACTCCTGCAGCTGACAGTACAAGCAGTACTCGTGCTGCCAAAGATAGCACTTCTGCAGCTGACAGTACAAGCAGTTCAAGTGGTGTTAAAGATACAACTCCTGCAGCTGACAGTACAAGCAGTACTCGTGCTGCCAAAGATAGCACTTCTGCAGCTGAAAGTACAAGCAGTTCAAGTGGTGTTAAAGATACAACTCCTGCAGCTGACAGTACAAGCAGTACTCGTGCTGTCAAAGATAGTACTTCTGCAGCTGACAGTACAAGCAGTACAAGTGGTGTCAAAGACACTACTCCTGCAGCTGACCGTACTAGCAGTACTCGTAGTGCCAGAGCTAGTCGTACCTTAGCTGACAGTACAAGCAGTACGCCTATCGTTAGAGATAGTACTTCTGCAGTTGACAGTACTAGCAGCCTTCGTAGTGCTACCAGCTCGAAACCCAGTAGTACGGGTACTAGGATTGTAAGTACACCCGGCGTCCATGTGAAGGCGGGTGTGAGGGTTGCGGCTGGTAGCAGAAGCTTGAATCATGGCTCTCGTACTACAAGCAGTATACCTGTCGCCAAGGCTGGTAACAGAAGCTTGAATCATGGCGCTCGTACTACAAGCAGTACACCTATTGTGAAGGCTGGTAACAGAAGCTTGAATCATGGCGCTGGTACTACAAATAGTGGCAGCAGTACAAGTGGCGGTACCGCCATGCGTGGTCTTCGTCCAGCAAGCAGCAGTAGCAGTAGTAGTGGCAGTACTAGTGGCAGCACCACTGGCAGTACTGCCATGCGTGGTCCTCGTTCTGCAAGCAGTGGCAGCAGTACTAGTGGCAGTACCACTGGCAGTACTGCCATGCGTGGTCATCGTTCTGCAAGCAGCGACAGCAGCACTAGTGGCACTACTGGTGGCAGTACTGCCATGCATGGTCCTCGTCCTGCAAGCAGCGGCAGCAGTGTCAGTAGCAGTACAGACGACAGTACTAGTGGCAGTACAAGTGGCAGTACTCGGGGTAATGGCTTCGTTCAAGGCACCAGCTCCACATTCAGTGGAGGTAGAGTGAAAGCTATTGGAGCTGGTACGCCTGGCATAGGAAGCAGTACAGGCAGTACAGGCAGTGCAGGCAGAGTGAAAGCTACTGGAGCTGGTACTTCTGGCATGGGAAGCAGTACAGGCAGTACAGGCAGTGGAGGTAGAGTGAAAGCTACTGGTGCTGGTACACCTGGCATAGGAAGCAGTAAAGGCAGTACAGGCAGTACAGGCAGTACTAGGTCCAAGTCTTCTACAAGCTCAGCCATCAGACTGAAGGCTGCTGGTGGTGGTGGTTCAGGTGGCCGTGAAAGCAGTACAAGCAGTACACGTGCCACAGCTAGTGGTGCTGGTTCAGTTGGCTGTGAAAGCAGTACAAGCAGTACAATTGCCACAGCTAGTGATGCTGGCTCAGTTGGCCGTGAAAGCAGTACAAACAGCACAATTGCCACACCTAGTGGTGCTGGTAAGACTGGCAGTGGAAGCAGTACAGGAAGGACTCCTGCCAGGGCTGGCAGTGCTGGTACAGCTGGCAGTGAAAGCAGTACAAGCAGCACTCATGCCCAAGCTAGCCAGCCACTGTCCCGGTTGGAAGCAGACAAGCTGAGCCAGGCAATCAGAGCAGCTGGTAACATGTTTCAGCTCCAGCACATAATCACCAAGCATATCGCAAACTTCAACAGCAAAAATGTGACAGCAAGCGTCAGTGCAACCGCCAGGCTGTCAACTGATTCAGCCAGCCGCGAGCTAGGGCTTACCCTGATGCACGGCTCGTTAGGCCAAGCCGCCTCTAAAATCTTTGACGTGGTGGAGGCGAACGAGCTTGCGTATTTACTATGGGCTCTTGCCAAGATCGGCATGCCAGCTACTCATCCCCTGGTAGTTGAAACTGTTTCTCAGGTATGTGGGTGGTGGTGGTGGTGGTAGTCGTGGTGGTGGTGGTGTTGGTGTTGGTGGTGGTGGTGGTGGTGGTGGTAGTGGTGGTGTCGTGGTGTTGGTGTTGGTGTTGGTGTGGTGTGGTGGTGGTGAGGTGTTGGGTGTTGGTCGTTGAGTGGTGGAGGAGGTGGTGGCTGGTGTGGTAGTAGTGGTGGTGGTGGTGGTGGTGGAGGTGGATTGGTGGTGATGGTAGTAGTGGTAGGTGACGGGGAGGTGGTGGTGGAGGTAGTTAGGTTAGGGTGGTAGTTGAGAGTTAGGGGGATAGGTGGGGTGGTTAATAGTTTAGTTAATGTGGTGGGGTGGTGGTGGTAGTCTGTTGTGGTGGTGGTAGGTGGTAGTAGTGGTGGTGGTGATGGTGGTGAGTAGTTCCGTAGAGTCTTGAGCCTGGTGGATGACTGGTGGTGGAAGTGAGTGGTAGTGGTGTGGTTGTGGTGGTAGTAGTGGGATAGTGGTGGTGGTGGTGGTCGGGCGTGGAAGTGGTGGTAGTGGTGGTGGTGGGGTCGGAACGTGGTGGTTGTTGGTGGACACGTGGGTGATGGTGTGTAGTAGTAATGGTAGGTGTGGTGGTGGTTTGGTGGAAGTGGCTGGTGGTTGTGGTGGTAGTAGTGGTGGTGGGTGGTGGTGGAAGTGGTGGGTGGTAGTAGTAGTGGTGGTGGTGCGTGGTGAGTGGTGGTGGTGGTGGTGTGGAAGTGGTTTTGTGGTTTGGTGGTAGTAGTTGGTGGTCGGTGGCGTGCGTGATGGTCGGTGGTAGTAGTGCGAGTGTGGGTGGTGGTGGTGGTGGGGTAGTAGTGGGTGGTGGGTAGGTACGGATTGGTGGAGTGGTGGGGTGGGTAGTGGTGCGTATGGTAGAGTAGATGGTCGGTGCTTACGTGGTGTTGGTGTTGGTAGCGTGGTGGTGGTGGTGTGGTGGTGGAGCGAGGTGGTGGTGGTGGTGGTAGTATTGGTGGTGGTGGTGCGGTGGTGGAGGTGGGTGGGATGGTATTCGTGGTGGTGGCGGTGGAGATTGGTGGTGGAGGGTAGTTAGTTGTGGTGGGGGGGGGGTGGTGGGTAGGGTTGTCGTGGATGGGCGGTGGTAGTAGTGGTGGTGTTGGTATAGTCGTTGTGGTGGTGATGCGTGGTACGGTAGTGGTAGTAGATGGTCTGCTGGTGATGGTGTGGTGGAAGGGTGGTGTGGTGGTGGTTGTGGTGGTAGTCGTAGGTAGTGGTGGTGGTGGTGGTGGTGGTGGAAAGTGAGTGGTCGTGGTGCGTGGTCGGTGGTGGAAACGTGGTGGGTGGCTGGAGGTGGTGGATAGTAGTAATGCGTCGTGTCGATTAGTGGTGGGGTGGGGGTGAAGTGGGTTGGGGGCGGTGGCGGCGGTAGGAGTGGGGGTTGGGGCGTCGGGGGAGCGGGCGGACGTGCGTGGGGTAGTCGGAGTCTGGCGGGGCGGTGGGGGGGGTGGTTTCGGTAGAGGTGGTGGTGGCAAGTTGTTTGTGGTTGTAGGTGAGTAGTAGTGGTGGTGGTGGTCGGTGGTCAGGTAGAGTGGTGGTAGTAGCTGGTGGGGGGGGTGGTGGTGGGTGGTGGTAGAGTGGTGTGGGTGTGGTGTTGGTGGTCGGTGGTGGTGGAAGTGGTGGGTGGGTGGGGTGGTGGTGGGTGGTGAGTAGGTGGGTAGGTGTGGTATAGATGGTCCGGTGGCTGGCGTGTTGTGGTGGGGGCTCGGGGGTGGGGGGAGCGGGGGGGGTAGGGTCGGTGAGGTGCTGACGAGAGGAGGCGGTGGGGTGGGTGGTATGTGGTGGTGGACTCAGCTGTGGTGATTGGTAGGACGGTCAGGTGAGGGTAGGTGGTGGAAGGATGGGGGGGGTGGGCTGGGGGTGGTGAGGAGTCCGGGCGGGTGCGGGGGGTGGGGAAATAGATGGGGAGAAGGGGGGGGGGGCAGGTGGGGCTCGGGGTTGTTGGGAGGGGGCGGGGGTGGGGGGGTGGGAGGGGTAAGACAGAAGTCCGCGGACACAACCGGCTGGCAAACTCAAACCCAAACCAAGACAAACCAAACAAACCCATATGACAAGACCAAACTTAAACAAAACAAAAAACAAAAAAAACAAAAAAAGTTATCAAACAAAAACACACAAACCATATCAAACAAAAACAAAAACAAACACCAAACCAAAAAAAAACAAACTAACAAAAACCAAACCAACCAAACCACAGTCTTAAAATAAAACAAACCATATCAAACCAAATCAAACCAAACCAAAACCAAACCAAACCATATCCAAACCCATAAATCTCTGTGGGCACTCCTACCTCCCCCCCCCCCCCCCCCCACCCCACACACACCCATTCCCTCCCCACCTACCCACCCACCACCCACCCCAGGCGGGAGACAGCGCAAGTCAGAGAACTTACCCCCAGGAGTCTTAACACAAACACACACAACACACACACAAAACCTAACTAACAAACATACCCACCCCCACACCCATCACCCATTCTCCACTCCCACCCACCACCCAATCCCCACCAACCCCAAACCCCGGGTTTAGAAGCGGAAGTCAGGAACTAAACCCCCCAGGGCCTTTCCAATTGTGTGTGGGTCTGTTGTCTACTCCCCCCCCCACCCCCACCAAAAACCAAAAAAAAAAAAAATAAAAAAAAAAAAAATAAAAAAAAAAAAAAAAAAGAAAAAAAAAAGAGATATAAAGAAAATAAAATAAATAAAAAATGAAAAAAAAAAACTATTGAAAATAAAGAAAAACAAAAAAAAAAAAACAAGAAAAAAAAAAAAAAATAAATAGACAGAATAAAAAAAAAAAAAACACAAAACACAAAAAAACAAAGAAAAAAAAAAAAATTGGAGGGGGTCGGTACGTTAAGAAAAAAAAACAAACACCAAAAAACAACACAACAAAAAAAAACGAGCAATAAAAAAAAAAAAACACCAAAAGAACACAAAAAAACACTAAAAAAAAAAAAAGAAAATCAAAAAGGAAAGAACAAATATAAAAAATAAAAATAAACAAAACAAAAACAATAAAGACACAAAAGAATAAAAAACCAAAAAAACCCAAAAAGAACCACCACAACACAAAAAAACAAAAAAACACAACAAAAAAAACACAAAACAACCACAACCACAACACACACAGCACACACAAAACCCAACATAACACACCCAACATCAAAGCCACACCCACACAACACAAACCACACAAAAAAAATAACAAAGACAGACAAAACCCACACACCACAACACAGCAACCACGAACACACACAAACCCAACACCCAATCAAGCAAACCAAAACACACCACAAACACAACACACACCCACACCCACACACACACACACCACCACACACACCACCCACCAGCCCACACCCACACCGCACACCAGCACAAACCACACACACCAGCCGCACCCACACCGCAAACACCACACCACCCACACCAGCACAGCACCACCCACACACACACCACACCCACAACACACACACCGACAACACCACCCCGCAACCACACCCGAGCACCCACACCACACACACCAACACACCACCCACACCACCACACACAACGCCTCGCGCCCCCAGCCCACCACACACCCACACACCACCACAACAACACAACACAGCCGCCACACACACCCACACCCACAACACACACACCACACACACCACCCACACCCTACATCCCACAACACACACAAACACACACCCCGACCACCGCGCCACCCACACCCACACCCCATCACCACACACAACCACACCCACCCCACCCACACCCACACCCGACACCACCCAACCACACACACCACCCACCCCAAAACAAAACACACACACCACAAACACCACACACGACCCAGCACACCACCCACAGCCAAACCACCCAACACACCCGGACAACCAACGACGACACCCACACCCACACCCACACACACCCACTACACCCACTACACCAACCACACCCACCAGCACCCACCACCCACACCCACACCACAGGCACCCACACACCCCCACACCACCACCACACCACACGCACCACACCCACCACCCACACCCACCCACCCACCCACACCACCCACACCCCACCCACACATAAGGCTTGAAAGTACGGCAGCGTGGGCTGCCCCCCCCCCCCCATCCCCCCCCCACCCCACCCCCAACACACACCACACACACACCACAATTGCTACCCCCCCACCCCACCCACCCCCCCTCCTCCCACACAAACACAACAACCTAACTACACCCCTCACCACCCACCCACCCATCCCATCCCAGGTTAGTAGAAGCGCAGGGCAGAACTCAACACCCCAGGCCTAGGCACCTGCATGTTGCCTGTGCCTAAAACACACACACTGCACACACTGCACACACACACACGGTGACACACACATATAAAAAACAAGAATTCAAAAAGCTACCCCCCCCCCCCCCCCCCCACCTCCCCCCCCCCCCCCCCCCACCACACACACACACTGACACACCAACACACTGACACACACCACACTGAAGCAAAAAATATAAACCAGAATTACACAGCCTAACTCCCCCCCCCCCCCCCCCCACACACACACACGCACACTCACCACGCACACTCACAATAACAGCACACCACACAATCACACACACACACACACAAACACACACACACACACACACAATGCACAGGACATTGCACAGGGCACACACACAACACACACACCAACAACACACCACACACACACACACACACACACACCCACAAACACATATGCACATGCACATGCACATGCACATGCACATGCACATGACACTGCCACATGCACATGCAAAGCACATGCACATGCAACAGGCACTATGCACATGCAATGCAAATGCACATGCACATGCACATTGCACAAGGAGCACAGACACAAACACAGCACAAACACACACATCGACACAATAGCCGAAACACGCAGCACACAGCACCACACCCCACACACACCCACACACCAATACCACACACAACACGACATCAACACACACCACACGACACACCTACACACACACACACAATGACACACAGAACAACGACACACACACACACACACAGCACACACCACACAAACACACCAACACAAACACACACACACACAACACACACACAAACATCACACATCACAAACAAATGAGGAAAAGGATAGAAGGCCCCACAGGCATTAGGCAGAGGCAAAGGCAAGACAAACAAACACCAACCCAAAAAAACACACCACACACACACACAAACACACACACACACACACAGACACAGAAAAGAGCAACAGACACACACACATCCACACACACTAAACACGACACATCAGCACGACACACGACACACATCTACACACAAACACACCACACACACACAGCCCACACACACACAAACCAAAACACACACATCACAACAACCACACCCACACACAGGCACAGGGCACATGGCACGACACACATCACACTACCACACACACACACCACACACACACACCACACAGCACACGCACCGCCAACACACACACACCACACCACACACACACACACACACCACACTACACACACACACACACCCACACACACACAGACACACACACTACACACACAATACCCCCCCCCCACCCCCCACCACCCACCCACCCACACCACGCAACCGAAACTACCCACACCCACCCCAACCCACCCACACACCCACACAACGAATTCCACCACCCACCCACCCAACCACCTCACTCACACCATGTTAGAAAGCGGAAAGGCAGAACTTAACCCTCCCGGCCTCTCCACCGGCTATGTGGTCTGGCACTCAAAACTCCCCCACCACCACCACCACCACCACCACCACCACCACACCACCACCACCGCCCACACACCACAACCAAATACCCCACCCACCCCCACCCACCCATCCCCCCTTTTCCCCCTTTGCCCAGGTTTAGAAAGCCAAAAAAAAAGCAGAACTGCTGGTCTGTTTATCCCCACCCACCACACACAACACACACAAAACACAACACATCCTAAATTACCCCCCCACCCCCCACCCCACCCACCCAACCCCCCACACCACCCAGGTTAGAAAGCGGAAGTCAGAACTAACCCCCCGGCCTCTTTTACCTGAATGTGGTCTGTTCGCTATAACAACCCAAAACACACAACAAACACAACACACACACAACCTAAATACCCCCCCCCCCCCCCCCCCCATACCACCACCAACCCACCCCACACACACCACCCCAGGTTAGGAGAAAGCGGAAGAGAGTCAGAACTCACCCCCCAGGCCTCTCCACCTGCATGTGGTCTGTTACTATCCCCCCACCCACCAAAACACACACAACACACACACAACCCTAATACCCCCCCCCCCCCCACCCTACCCACCCACCCACCACCCCCACAAACACACCCCAGGTTAGAAAGCGGAAGTCAGAACTCAACCCCCCAGGCCTCTCCACCTGCATGTGGTCTGTTACTATCCCCACCCACACACACAACACACACAACACACACACAACCTAAATTACCCCCACCCCCCCTGTAGCTACTTGTGAGGACCCCTACCCACCCACCCACCCACCCCACACACAACACCCCAAGCGTTAAGAAAGCGGAAGTCAGAAATCAACCCCCCCAGGGCACTATCACACCTGCATGTGGTCTAGTTTACTATCCCACCACACACACAAATCACAACACAAACACACACACAAAACTAAAACCCCCCCACCCCCTCCACCCCACCCCACCCCCAACCCCCAGGTTAGAAAGCGAAAGTCAGAGCTCAACCCCCCAGGCCTCTCCACCTGCATGTGGTCTGTCGCTAAGCTCCGGCTTCGAGACCAAGGCGCGCTGTCCGACCTCATCGAGGAATCTGCCCCGAAGCTGGCCAAGTTTCCAGTCCGTAATTTGGCCAACATGGTCTGGGCGTTGGCCAAGATGAAGCACTACAACCCCCCCCTGTGTGGTGGTGTGTCTGGGTTGGTGAGTTCCGTGTCCCGCCTAGGCTGTGGCCCGCCCATGCTGCGGGGAGCTTAAAACCCCTCAGTGGGGGGCGCGGGGGGGGGGGGGGGGGGGCGGGGGAGGGGGGGGAAGGGGGTGAGGGGGTTTCGGCGGGGGGTGTGGGGGTTGAGGGGGGGGTGTGGTTGGGGGGCCGGGGGGAACCAGAATGGGAATCAGAAGAATGGTCATGGGAGGGGGGGGGGGGGGGGGGGCCTTGGAGCCCTGCTCAGCGCTGAGGTAACCAGGATGGGATCAAAGAAGAATGGTCAAGGGGGGGAGGGGGTAGGTTGGGTTGGGGGGGCTTGGAGCCCTGCTCAGCGCGCTGAGGTAAGATAACGCAGTGTGTGTGTGGGGGGGGGGGGGGGGGGGGGGGGGGGGGGGCAAATGTCAAAATGTATGGGTGGGGGTGCAGTGTTGTGGGGGGTGGGGGAGCAAATGGGGGGCAAGTGGGTGGGTGGGGTGGGGGCAAATGTGTGGGTGGGGGGTGCAGGGTGGGGTGGGTGGGGATGGGGGCACATGTGTAGGTGGTGGGTGCAACGCGTGCAGGGTGATGTGGCCAATATCGGGGGAGTGGGGAGTGGCTTGGTGGTGTGTTGGTCTTGGTTACACTGGCTGATTATGACAATGTAATGAAATGTAAATGACTCTACGTGGTGCTTGCGCAGCGGGCTGTGCAAGTGGCGGGGTCG
>JACBWV010000610.1:82671265-82737221 GCA_013435795.1 Chlamydomonas sp. ICE-L
AGTCATGTGGAGTTCTGTGCCAGAATGACTACTATGGACGGCATACGCGAGAGTGAGTTAATGTTATGTAAGTTGCCGTTGATTAACCTCTACTTATGTTGCTTGCGCAGTGGCTGTGCAGTGGCTGGGTCGAGTCATGTGGAGTCTGTGCAGCATGACTCTCTGGACGGCCTACGCGAGTTAATGTTAATGTAATGTTATGTTATTTGACCTCTACTTATGTTGCTTGCGCAGTGGCTGGGCAGCGGTAAGGCCGATAACATGACTGTCTGGACGGCCTACACCTGCTCAGAGGAGGTTCAGAGGGTGGTGGAATCCTTGGAACCCACCAGCAATTTGCTGCGAGAGCTCCAAACAGATGCAGGTAAGTGACTATCCCTACGGCAGCCTGCACCCTGTCCAGGTTGTTGGTGTGTTGGGTTGGTGAGGGTTGTTAAGAATGGTGGAATCCTTGGAACCCACAAGGATGTTGTTGTCAGAGCTCCAAACAGATGCAGGTATGTGACTATCCCTATGGCAGCCTGCACCCTGTCCAGTTTGTTAAACAGGTGTTCAGGGTGTTGGCGGTGAGGGTGGTGGTGGTGAGGGTGGTGGAATCCTTGGAACCCACAAGGATGTTGCTGTCTGAGCTCCGAACAGACGCAGGGAAGTGACTGTCCCTACGACAGCATGCACCCTGCTCAGGTTGTTAAACGGGTGTTCTGTGTGTTGATGGTGGTGGTGGTGGTGGTGGTGAGGGTGGTGGAATCCTTGGGACCCACTAGGATGTTGCTGTCAGAGCTCCAAATAGACGCAGGGAAGTGACTATCCCTATGGTAGCCTGCACCCTGCTCAGGTTGTTAAACAGGTGTTCTGGGTGTTTAACACCTGTTTATGGACATCATTGGTTAAACATGTAGCTGTTGAACAGGTAACACCCTGAACACCTGTTGAACACCCCGAACAAATGTTTTACTATCTGACTAGGTGCAGGCTGCCGTAGGGTATGAACGTGCCTTGATCTACGCTACACTTCTCCACACTCAACACTCCACCCCAACCCACTCCCCACTCCAACCCACTCCACCCTCCCCTCCCCCCTCCCCTCCCCTCCCTTCCACCAAACACCTCTAGGGCTAAGTCGCTGGAATGACGCCCTTCTGGTCGACCTCGTTTGGCCGGCATTGTGGAAGCCGGCTGTGGAGCCACATGGGCCGACATCATGCAAGACACGACTATGGACGCCGGTGTGATATGGCGCGCTTGCTATTCGAACAAACGACTCTGTTGAGACAGGGAGTTTTTTTATCAATCAGAAAGGATTTTACCTCAGGAAGTGGGACCCCCGTACATCAGACGTCCTTGTGCCAACGAATCATAGGCATTGCGACGGGGAGCTGTACAGTTACGGACCTAGCAGTTCCTGACAGTAAGCAACTTTTTTTGACTCTGCCAACCCAACCCCAACCCAACCCAAACCAACCCACCAACCCAACCCAACCCAACCAACCACCCAAACCCAACCCAACCAAACCCAAACCAACAACCCAAACCAAACCCAACCAAACACAACCCAAACCCAACAAAAAAACCCAACCCCAACCAAACACAAACCCACCCAACCCCCCAACCCAACCCAACCCAACACCAACCCACCCACCAACCCACCCAACACAACAAAAACCAACCCAACAACCCACCAACCAACCCAACACAACCCAAACACAACCCAACCCAACCCAACCCAACCCAAACAACCCAACCCCAAACCAACCCAAACCCAACACAATACAACCAATACCCAACCCAACCCAACCCAAACCAACCCAACCCAACCCCAACCCAACCCCAAACCAGCCCCCAAACACCCCCACACCAAACCCCCCTCACCAATCCCCAACCAAACACCCCCCATCATTCCCCACACCCACTTCACTTAATTTCTCTAAACAACACCAACCCAAACCAACCAAAACAACCCAACCAACCAAAACCACCAACCAACACACAACACACACCAAACCAACCCAACCACCAAACCCAAACACAACCCCTAAACCCAACCACAACCAACCCAACCCAACCCAACCAACCAACCCAACCCAACCCAACACAACCCAACCAAACCAACCCAACCAAACCCAACCCCAAACCAACCCAACCCAACCCCAACAAAACCAAACCATATACCCAACCCAAACCAACCCAACCCAACCAAACCCAACCCCAACCAACCCAACCCAACCCAACCAAACCCAACCCACCCAACCCAACCAACCAACCCACCCACCCCAAAACCCAACCAACCCACCCAACCCCAACCCAACCCAACCCAACCCCAACCTGCTCAGGTAGCATACAACCACTTGTCTCGTTACTTGAAGCCCTGCTGCCATGGAGGCGCTGAAGGGCATGGACCGCAGCCCCATCGCTGAGCTCAAGATCTAGATGGGAAGAACGGAAGCTCCAGTGGATTACCTAGTTAGTGTGGTGGCGTGGTGATCCGAGCTCGGGCGCAGTGGCGTTCTGCGAAACAAACCAATACAACCATAGTAACCATTCCCCAGTGCAATCGAAAGGGAAGGTTCATTCAGCCTCATGCCCCGTGGCAAGGCTTATGAATTTTACCTAGCTAAATCTTTGGTCGAGAGGCTGGATTAACGAGCTTAAGATTTAAATTATAGGGAGTAGTAGCCGCGGTGGCCTTGCAGTATGATTCTTGAATTTGAACTTCAACTTGTTTGCCTTGCTGCGGTCAGCAATTTGGCTGCTCCCTGTCTTCGGCTGTAACATAGTCAATTCAAAGCAAAGCACGTTTCCTGTCACGGTTGGGCAGGCCCCTTATATTTTGCCTACCCCTGGACTGAACATGCATACAGTGCATACAAAATCAAAATGTATTTGATCCAATCTCTTCAAGGTTATAATTGTAACAAGGCTCTATACGCAAGATTGGGAGCCTAACCGTCTGCACATTGCAGTTTAAAATACCCCCCGCGTGATAACCACCGAAACCAGGGATTTCTAGAGGACATGTCTGTGCAGATTCGGATCTCAAACCTCCGGTTGTGGGGTCCACATTTCACGACCGCTCTACCACTACGATCTTCTCTTCAAGGTTAAGGTCATCTGGCTTAAGGTCCTGCTCCCTGGTTTCGTCGGTATCACACTGGGACTCTGGGAGACGTAGAATTGGAAGACGGTGCGAAGCCCGGAATTGGCTGAAAAAACCTGTAACAATCAAATCCAATCAAATCCAAGGGTATACTTCTGGGCCCCTGGGGGGGTGTTAAATTTTTCAATATATATGTTATGCATCAGGGTTGTTCAGGATGACCCCCAGCTCTGCGTCCCAAGACGCAACCAATTGCATAGCCTGCGTCCTGAGACGCAACCAACCCACCGAAGCTGCGTCTGCGACGCAACAGACCCTCCCCGCGTTGCATCCTGCAACGCAACAGACCCTTCCACGTTGTGTCTGCGACAGCGGACACAGCGTCCTGAACAAGCCTGTTTTGCATTATGATTAGGGCTGTCAATACCGTACGGTATTTTCAATTACCGTACGATATATCGTGATATACCGTACGGTATCGATACCGTACGATATTTTTATACCCTTTTTGGGGGGAAATCAGTGGAAGACCAAGGGGATATAACAGGAAATACCGTTTACACGTCCATACACTTAAAATCAAGTCAAATGAACCAATACTGTGGGAGATAGAAAAACACGGTTATATCGTGGTCTATTACCGTACGATATATCGTGATATATCGTACGGTGTAAGGCGGTATACTAAATTCCCTGGCCCAGACTCAGGTGCTCCTGATGAGAATCGAACCGCCGACCTGCCGAGTGTAAGATATTTTCGTAGACCACAGGACCACAGGATATAGTCGAACACGATATATCGGACGGTAAACACGATATATAGTACGGTTATCCCAAAAATACCGTACTACATAATATCCATCACCCGATACGCATACTATCGGTTCACATAATAAGCTTACTGTACGATAGATCGTACGGTACACGGTAAAATAAATACCGGGTGATATAAGGCTTGACAGCCTTAATTATGATATAACCCACGAGTCACTTAACCTCGTGTGCATGATGATATAACACACGAGTTCCTTATCGCCTTCTTCCACTTCCAAGTCCCCCTTGTGATACCCATCGAAATAGTCAGGTGCCCTAGTAGGGCCCCTAAGGTGGTTGGCCCAAGGTTTAGTAGGATGAAGTGGAGTCGTGAAAGCGGATGGAAGGGTATGAGACCGGTCCCTTTTTCCATGTTATGTCAGAAATAGCTGCATTTCTGCCAACTGCCCCTTTCCCCTGATCACGTGTCCTAGACCACCCTGATCACGGGTCCTAGACCCTGGACCCTAATCAGTCCTCTGAGAGTTGCCTATTAAGTGCTTCTCTTCTTTGTCTTCTGTAATCCTTTCTCTTGATCAGTTCCTTTTAGTCTCTATCCTTATCAGCCGACAGGTCATGGGCCTTTCATGCTTGTTCCACTGCTGGTGGCTGTCAACATCTGGTGTGTTACACCCGCTGTTTATGCCTTGCTGAATACTTTTGTGTGTCCTTAGAACGATCTCCTGATGTACACTGACAGCTATCGCTGTCAATGACACAGTATAGCCAAACCCTGTTCTAAACCAGGGTTGTGTCCTTTTGTCCTCCGGTGGTGTGCTCATTAGAGCGACACCCTCCTCTTGCTTTTACCTCTTCTGTAAGAAAGATTAAAAGTGCTCCCGCTGTTTAATGTCCCTCCACTCCTTAAGAGATAGAAGCTGACAGTGGCTGGGTCTGATGGGAGGAAGTGAGAGCATTTCTTTTTTCCTTGTAAATTTAGTTGTAGTACCACAGACGGCGAGCAGGCAAATTGCATGCTTCCGCGGCGACGGCTGAATGCGGTACAGAATGTTTTTTCCTAATGATTTCATAATGGTATCAGAATTGGTTTCAGAATTCCCAAACCGGATAGACTGATAGTCAAAATACTGACCCGTTCACCCACTCATTAACCCACCCAACACCCATCCATACCCACGTATTCACCCACCCATCCATACCCATCCATACTCACCCATTCACCCACCCATACCACCATTCAGCCACCCGTACCCGTACCCACCCATACCCACCCACATTATTCACCCGATCACCCATCCACACGCCCAACTGGGTCTTACGTGGTTCCAATGAACTGCCCTTGTCAACGCAATCTCAATTGTGGTCTCAGCATTTCATTTGGAGGTCTTAGTAATAAAATAGCAAAAAACCAGCACAAAACTAAATTCCAAATCCTTAAAGCCCGCTGGGGTAGACTGTGGAACCGTAAACTAGCATACCAATGGAAGCTTCCCTTCATTAACAGCATCCACCCAGCCACAACCCCCTCCTGACCCATCTGCCTCACCTGTGAGGACTGAGCTGGCCACATCCTGGCGGTCTGCCCACACCGGACCATCAAGGGGCTCTATATCAAGAGACATGACGCTGCAGTGCAACTCATTCACAAGGCCATCAGCAAGGTAGACCTGGGCTCCCGCAGAATGATTATGGATGTTGGCAAGGAGGAGGTCCTCCTCAGGGGGGGTCCTAGGCAAACGTTTCCCCGCCTGGCTACGCCCCCCCCCCCCCCCCCTCCATCACCGAAGTAGACTGGAATAAAATGAGACCAGACCTTGCCATCCTACCTGACATAGACACCAGGGTACTACTTGCCAAATTGGTCAGCGCTTAAAGCGCACGAACGTCAAATTGGTCAGCGCTTTTTAGTGCAACAAACGCAAAAACTGCGCGCTGCGCCCACAGGGGGGTTGAAAAACTGCGCGAAATACGCTGAGGGGCTCAATAAGGCAGCGCTGCACCACGCTGCCGCGCGCGCTTAGTAGTACCCTGATAGACACTCCTACCTGTCCAGATGATGAAGTCATTTGGCTCCTTGAGCTTGGTTACTGCTCTGATACCAACCTTGACACCAAATTCATCACTAAACATGCCCTGCATGTTAGACTAGTGGACTACTGGACTGTCTCAAACTGGCTGGGTATCGCCTTTGGTCAACATCATATCATATGCTATGCCGGTTCCTAATCATTATCAGAAAAAACGATCGGGATGAATAAACATTTGGAGGCCTGGGCACCTCCTGGTTTCGCACATGATTTGTATGCCTGATTTAATCGCATGCCCAACAATTATAACCATTTTTCGTCCATTTCCGGTAGGAATCCCAACCGTTTTTGTAGGTATTCTAACTACTAACCGATTCGGCAACTGATTTCAGACAATTTTCGATCGGTGTCAATGCTTGGGTCTGCCATCAAGGGCCGACTCCCCAGGGAGCATACTATTTATACTAAGCGCGTTACGAAATTTAAAGTCTTGCTCAGGAAGATGTGATAATCTCGTGCCCCAAGCCCCCCCCTCGCCCCCCCCCAGCCCCCCCCTCAGGTCCCAGGTACCTAGCGGGTCTGTTGGTCCCGGAACCAGGAAAGCCCCACGAGGCCCCACGTATGCGTATGCAGGCCCGATGGGGCCTGCCATGATTGCGCCACCTTCTATGCAACTACGTAGCCTGTATATGTGTGTTCGCAAGGATATAAGAACGCCGATCTAAGACACTTCTGTAAATCGGAATCATCACCTTCCTCTCTAAACAACCCAGCGAACAAACCAGTCCCTTTTATTTTCGATCTGTTCTTTATCGGATTTTTGGAAAGAACCGCAGAACCGCGCGGCCTGTCATACCCTTGTTCGTAGTTTCGGATCGACGCGTAATCAAATCTCGTCCTCCTTAAGTTGGCATAACTAAATTGTTACCTCTGCAAATCAAGCGTCCTTGCTCTCGACCAAGTCCGGTCACATCGCCAGCTCAGGAAATACCTTTCACCAGTGAGTGCCGACATGCCATTGTTGACCCAAGACAAGCTTGCTCCACAACATCCTGGTTGGGTGTGTGGGTTTGTGTGTGTGTGTGGGGGGGTTCTTACAACCATTCCCCAATGAAAAATCAAAGGGTACAAACAATATAAAGCAAAGAAAAAATAGAGCAAAACAAAGCAGCATATTGTCGGGGATATTGTCCACACTATTTCCATATGTAAGCCTGAACAAGGCCACATGGAGAGCTACATGAGTGCGCTGGGGCCTGAGGCTGAACCCTATCTTCCGCCCATGCAGGCTTGGTTCCTGCCTGTCTGTACGATGGGAGCCATATAGCCTTCCGTATTAACGCTACCATATGAACGCTTCCTTATTAACGCAGCCTATATCACTTTCTCTAGCAGTCTTACTTGTGACGTTGACTTGGTCATACAATTCACCAACGAACGCTGATCATGCACATCAACGCAGGAGGCTGGTCGACACCGCTCTTATCAGTGGGGAGGTAACATGTCAGACGACACCCCTTTACATGAGGCTGCAAAGAATGGACAGGTGGAGTGGATCATGCCCCTCCTGAGCAGTGGTGCTGAGGTGAACAAAAAGAATGATCATGGCAGCACCCCTCTGCATTATGCTGCATGGACGGGACAAAATGAGTGCATCGCGGTTCTCCTTGACAATGGGGCTGAGGTGGGCACACAGAATAGGAGAGGCCACTCCCCTTTGCATGATGCTGCATTATATGGACACGTGGAGTGTGTCAGGACTCTCCTTGCAAACGGTGCTATAGTGACCACGAAGAATGCTGAAGGGCACACAGCATTACAAATAGCGGTGGATCGAGGCCACACAGATTGTGCCGATGCCATCCGTAGTCACAGCAGTAGGAGAGCTGGGGATAACCAGCAAGGTAGGGGCCAACAACCTGATCAAAACTCAAGTGGAAGCCTGCAAACTGAGAATGAGGAATTGAGGACCCAGCTAGCATCATTGAGATCAAGGAATCATGAGTACGAGGAGCAGCTAGCAACAGCAAGAGCGAAGAATGATGAGTATGAGGTGCACATGGCTTGCGTGATGGGCCAGGGGGATGTCCTAGCGTCCCAAGACCTTGGAGTGTTGGAAGGCTTGTTGGCCAAGGTGAACATGGACTGCCTCATGAAGGCAGTGGTTGAGAAGCGGGTACAGTGGGAGCTCAACATGTCGCGTGATGCGGTGTCTGAGTGTGGCGTATGCCTATCTGCCCCTAAGGACACAAGCCTGGATCCTTGTGGCCATACCTTTTGTCGAACTTGCACAGATCGCTTGCAAGTCTGCCCGATCTGCCGGCAGACAATAACAGAGAGGAGACAGGTGTTTCTGTAGCCATAGCTTATTCGGTTAACATGGCCTTACCAGAATACCAGTTTTAGGTTACTATGTGTACAGAGAACGGCAAGATGATATCATATGATATCATATGATATATTCATACCATATCATATGATTCCGGCAGTCTGACGAGGTCAGAGTTACCATTTGTATACAATTTCATATGATGCAATTTGTATGAGACCATATGATATCATACTTGCCTACGGTCAACGTCATTTGATATGCCGGTCCCTGCATATGTATGTATGTATGTTTCAGTCCATTCAAGTAACAGCTTATAAAGCTGCACTTCGAACGGAAGGGAAGAAACTAAAGCTTTGGTAGCATTGCGAATAATTTACAGAGTCTCAGTAGAGACTATATGTTGACAGGCGTTCCGTCAAGACCTAAAAAAGCTAGCGCTGACATCAAGTAACCTGGAGTCCTTGGTTGGTTGACAGGCGTGCCGTCAAGACCTAAAAAAGCTAGCGCTGACATCAAGTAACCTGGAGTCCTTGGGTGGTTGTCCTGATTTTGTATTTGCACTGTGCATTCAACCTCAGGGCACATGGTGGTATTGTTGATCAGACTGTTGTCTACTGTGTGAGCCGGGACTCCACATACAGCAGCCGACTTATGAAGGCAAGGTCTTATGGACATGAGCACCTCAGGAACCACTCACACTTTACTAGGCTCATGTTGCACTGCTCACCGTGATCTCTGGTGCCAAGCCAACTGCCCTTGTTTGTCACCTCAGGAACCACTCACACTTTACTAGGCTCATGTTGCACTGCTCGCTATGTAATGTCCTGCCGATGCAAATGTGTGTAACAGTCTAGGGAGAAGCCAATTCGGCTAAAGGGCCCTGCCCATCCTTCAATAGTCAAGATACCTCTAGACTCATCCAACTCTGCCCGACTTGTCGCCAGACATATGGTAACATACCTGTACCATTTAGCACACTACATTTAGCATAAGATCCTGACTACTGGAACTTGAACATGGTCACACAGGTTGAGTCAGCAATTTGGCTGCTTGCCTTCTTCGGCTGTTTTTTGCCATGAAACAATATCCTGACCACCATACATATGGTTACAGAGAGGAGACGTGTGTTTCTTTAGTCATTCCTTGGTGATGGATGCCTTCAGTACGGTGGAGGGAGTCTAGGGCAATATTGGGGTAGCGCACGGGGTCGCGCAGGGCTGATGCAGACCAGGGTTCTACATTTTGTCAAATTGGTCAGCGTTTAAAGCGCCCAAACGTCAAATTGGTCAGCGATTTTTAGTGCAAAAAGCGCAAAAACTGCGTGCTGCGCCCACAGGGGGTTGAAAAACTGCGCGAAGCGCGCAATGGGGCTGACCAATTTGACGTTTGTGCGCTTTAAGCGCTGGTCAATTTGGTAAGAAGTAGTACCCTGGCTGGGATACGTTGTATGATGAGAAGGCCTGGTGGGGAGTAGTAATAAGGAGGCCCTGTCTTTTGGCAGTAGAGAACTGGCTGCTATCAGTACTTTAACTGGTCAAAGTTTCCATGGAGGTTTACAGGGACCGCGAACACTTAAGCGCACCCGTCGGGACGACCCCGCACCTTCATCGGTCGAACGAGCTCAACCATTGAACCATTTGTCGACACGGTATATATATGTCGATATGCATATATGTGTGGTTGTTTTACCTAAGACCATAGCTTTTCTTTTTGACTATCTAATCCGCACGAGTTGGCAGCCCGCCCCATCTCTGTCCGGGCTGGGGCCCTTGCTGTGGCTGATTTTTGGGCCCGCATCGCTGACTTTGTGGCCATTGGGGCACCCCCGGATGATTGGGAGGACACTGTGGACTCTTCTCACCCCTTCATTAGCCATGGGGGAGCCAGGGTCAATATGAGTTCTCCCCCTCAAACTTTTCCGCATGAAGATGCTTCCCTCATCCACGATCCTCCCCTTTTTCCTCCCCCCATCCACCCTTCACCATCTAGGCTCTTCACTCCTGTTCTCCCCATGGTTCCACTGGTACCCTCCCCTTCTCACATGCACCGGTTATGTAGCCAACTGATTTTGCCACAAGAGTGGTCTTATGATTAAGCTGATACCTTTCTGCTAGTCATTCATTGCACACGCCTGCTTGCATGCCTTTTTACGCTCCTCTTTTCAGCTCCTCTTTCTTGGGTGCCAAGCATTAGTTCGCCTCGGGCTCCGCACGTCACAGGACACCCTTTTGTATAGTTCTTTGGGTTGGCCCTTCATGCCCGCCGTTTTCGGGTTTGGTTTTGGGGTTTAGGGTTTCAAGTTTACACCCTGGACCCTAAACCCTAAACCCTAAACCCTCCCTTCTCCTTTTTGCCTTTTTCTCGCTGGCTGTGCTTAGTTTGTTGGTTTCGTTTCTCTAGTAATACCTCTAGTTTGTGGCTTCTGGTGTACGGGCTGGGCAGGTCTGCCAAGTGTGGTGGATTCTCTTGCCCCTGTCATGTGTGCTTGCTTTCTGAGTCTTGCTAGGTTGGTTTCTGGCCTCTCTGTTATTCGGCTGGCCTCCCCCTTTCCCTCATGAGGTGTCTATGGCTATCTTCCTTGACACTCCGGTCCTTTTCTGCAAGTTGGTTGTGTCGGGTTAACTTGTGCTTTCTTCCTTTGAGGGCATTATCGCTGCATATTAAGGTGCTCATAGCGCATGCCCTTGGATTGTATTTAGTTATTTTAGTACGGCCTTCCTCTCTTGTGGTTGGTAGGCTTGGTGTTCTGGATTGCATACTTTTGCATCCCTCCCCTTTCCGCTCTCCTTTACGCCTCTACTTTGTTTCCTTTTTTTTGACTCGACCTAGTTTGTTTCCAGGTTTGTGGGGGTGCCTTCAAAACCCTCGTGCTTCCGTGTTATAAAATTGGATGGTCGGCAGGCTGTGCTGCTGTCCAGTCTCGGCAGTGATTTGCTGAGTTTATGTAACGAACCCTCTCTCTCTCTCTCTCTGAGCACTAGCTTCTAGGCAGCTCCCCTGTCTGGCTAAGCAGCCAAACCTAACGCTACCTAGTGCACCTTCAAGCTGACACACCGGTAATCAGCTGCCGATAACTGCTGTTATATTTGGGTGGCCCGCAGCCGCTGGGTCAGGGAGCTGCCTAGAAGCTGACAATAAATAAATATTGAAAAGCCCTGCCGAAGACCCCTAACCTTGCTAGGCCGACTAATGTCCGTTTCCGGAGTAATGTGCGAAGCACATAGACGAAGGAGAAGCGAAGAAGGTATAGATCGTTTACACTTGATAAGCACTGTGG
This sequence comes from Chlamydomonas sp. ICE-L, assembly GCA_013435795.1. Classification (NCBI taxonomy): domain Eukaryota; kingdom Viridiplantae; phylum Chlorophyta; class Chlorophyceae; order Chlamydomonadales; family Chlamydomonadaceae; genus Chlamydomonas; species Chlamydomonas sp. ICE-L. The sequence continues at coordinate 82,682,770 of JACBWV010000610.1, forward strand.
AAGTGCGCTAGGGAATTGTAGCAAGATAGCACGGTACCTTAGGGTACCGGACTGTAGAGTCCGTGCCATAGCTGGCAGCGGCACTACAGTACAGTGCATCAGGGCGGGAGTCCTGTGCACTCTAAGTCACTCTAGATGATCCGGGAAAGCCGGTGAATAACATCCCCCCCAATTCCCGGTATTCCTCATATTGGAGAATTCCGGGAATTAGAGGAGTTAAAAAGCTAGAGGGACAATTAAAATTATACATGTATAATACAAACTTGTAGCAGATCAGACTTGTCATGAGATCAGCTGGGGAGGCTGTCATGGTATTACAGACTTAAACTGTGTTGGAGAAAGCAATCAGTTGGGAAGCAATCAGTCGGTCTAGAAAAGTCTGAAGCTGGATCTGTCAGGGAGGTTTGGAAGAAGGTGTAAAGGAGCTGCATGGAAGCTGCAGTTATTGCTACTTGGAGCTACAGGGAAGCTGCAAGGGTGCACGTTAAAGTACTGGGGTGGCTGGGAGGATACTATTTAGGATAGGATAGAGAAGCCAGTCAAGAAGCAATGATATAATAGGTAGGCATAAAACGTGGAAGCAGATATGATGTCACATGATGCTAGAGGGTTGGATTTCTCCTCAGGATAGGGGATGGAAAGGGCAATCTCAATCCAAGGACCATGTGAAAGACTTAGAATGTTCAGGCTTCATCATCAATGTATGGCACTTGGTAGAAACCGTCACGCCTGAGCCTTGTGGTGATTGCCTGGTGCAGGTCATCCCAAAGGTCAGACGTGGGGTCAGCATGGAAAACTGGAGTGCAAAATTTGAGAATGAAGTAGTCCTGATGGTTCCATGGCAGTATGGTGTCATCTATGTAGATCAGAAGTGGACTGGGTTCATTGTCACTTATAATCTGGTGTGACTGTAGCAGGATCCCAGGCTGCCTGTGAGCTGCAGTGCAATAAGCACTGACCATAGCTGCCTGCAGACAGATGGTCCACTTCAGTCTGTCCTTCATGCTCAGGGCACACGTTTCATACTTGTAGACCAGTATGGCCAGGAGTCTGGTGTGAGTGTGGATGGGGCTGAGGACATGGGCAGGATGGGTGGGCATGTCCAGTGCTCTCCATGGGCATTGGTGAGGGATCTGAGGTGCCTGTACTTGGCATAGAAGTATGTGATCAAGATATACAGGGGTACCCTGAGCATATTTATTATGCAGGGTGGGGTAGGTAGTGAGATCATGTGTTCCAGGATTTCCATCAGCTCTCCCAGGGGGTAGTATCTTTCCTGAGTTTGTTCTAGGGTGAAGCTAACTACAGGCGTGTGGCTGTTGTTCTCCATGTCATTGTCTGACGATGGTTTGGATGTGGGAGGGGTGGTGCTTGGTGAGAATTCTGTGATCCCCTATGGAATCATGATTTGGATGTGTGGGCTCTCTTCGTACAGGGGTGTGCCTGGAGTGGTCTCTGCAGGGTTTACCACTTCTAGTAGCACTGCATGTGGCACCACAGTTGGCTGTACTGACATGACTGGTGGTGGTACTACTGTAGGGGCTATTGGTGGCACTACTGGTGGCACTACTGGTGGCTCTACTGGTGGCTGTACAACAGGTGGCACTACTGGTGGGTCTGCTGATCTGGCGAGATATCTACCTGAGTGAACTGCCAACATGGAGGTTTTCAGGTGGGCTAGCTTTTCTCTAAAGTCTGTATCTGAGTGCATGGAGACTTTCAGGTGAGCTAGCTATTCTCTGAAGTCTGTCTCCTCTCCCTGGTCTGTACTACTGTGGGGAAACTGTGCTTCATTGTAGCAGTCTGACCAGTAAAGGTTCTGTGGGGCAGTTTGGGGAGTAGGAGGGGCAGTGTTGAGGGTGGTAGGGGGGTTCTGTCTCTTTTTCTGCCTATGGTTACTAGGGTTCTGATCAACATGGGTGGGCACTACAAGTGGAGCTACAGGTGGCACTACAGGTGGTGGCCTGTGAGCCAAGTCTGTATCTGCTGAGGGGCACACACGTGAGCTATGTCCACAGCCTCCACAGTTCCAACATGTCATTGCTGAGTTGATCTGACGCTACCTCTGAAGCCTCCTGGGTGCACTAGCTGGCATGACCGTGATAGCTAGGGAGCAGGAGGGTGCATCTGAGAGGAGGGGGAGGAGGATATTGTGGAGAGGGAGATGACGGTGGTGAGGGAGGTGAGGGAAGAGGAGGAGGTGGAGGAGAAGGAGGAGGAGGAGGGGGAGGAGGAGGAGGAGGAGGAGGAGGAGGAGGAGGAGGTGGAGGAGGAGGAGGAGGAGTGGTGGGTGAGAGTGTTGCATGGTGACGATCTGCAGACTCTTTGAACCGGTGTCTCCATTTGGCCCGTCCTGCCGAGGATAGGTGGTGGACCATGGCATTAGGTCTGAGGTACCAGGGGTCCTCTGGGCTGTCGTGGTCTGGGTGATCTGAATGGCTGGGGTGCAACACGGCTGTAACATACACTTCACCTCTAGCACTGGTGCAGCATGACAATACAGGCTGGTAGGATGGTCCAGGTTCATCTTCTTCTTGGTAGGGGAGGCATAGGGTGGCCTGGCAGTCATTCACAGAAATGGTAAGGTCATCTTCATGCCTCATCATAGCTGGGATGCTCATGAGATGCATGGGTATGCCATTGTGGGGAATAATGAGAGGAATTGGATCATGGTATAGAGGGTAGATGTGAACATTTTTGAGGGTCATGACTAGGCCATCTTTGGCCTCAATAACTGCTGTGCCTGTGTGGGAGCACATGACGGGTTCATCAACTCCAGGGAAGAAGATGGGAACTGGTGAGGCAAGGGCTGTGATTCTGATGAGGGAGTATCTGTTATAGGTCAGATGGTGGATGGAATCAGAGCTAAGTGCCCAGTCATTGGCTAGAGGTTGTGCAGGGGAGTAGCAAAGTATCATCCTATTGGAGGGGTTTTCAGGAGTATCTGTATCAGGGGTGGTAGAATGGTCTTCTTGGTCTCCACTACTTACATTACATTACATTACATTACATGTTAAAGTCTACTTGACACCGCGAGGGTGTATGAGACTCCGTGCTTTAAACAAAAAGAAAAAGCACCCACAAAGCAAAAAACCCCATTACATCAGGGGTGTGTCGAGGACAAACAAACCAAACTCCCAACCACCGTTTTGGTGGCGTAGGTATTAAACCCCTTAGAGCAGGACCCAGATCTCAACCACTTACAGTGGCGGAGGTAAGAAGCTAACAAATGAGAAGTCTCAAGAAGAAAAAAAAGGGATAATAAATTACGGTGCCACTAAGCAGTCCAAGGCTTCCTGTCTTGCTCTTCTACAAGTAGAAAGATAGTCGGCTAGGTTGCTCCAAAAAGACTTAGTGCCATTTCCATTCATAAAGGTTCTGAATGTGGAATCGCAGAATTCCACATTCCATACGGTTAAGTCGGTATCCTCATGGACATGCCTATAAATATCTGTAAACAGATTCTGGTAGCGGAGGCGAATATCATTATAAAAAGGGCACTCAAACATATGCATTTCATCCTCAGTTTTTTGGAACCCACACATTTGACAGTGTCTCATTGAGCGAGGGATGTGTGCTCTATCCACCACCCTCATTCTTTCTGTGTTCAGCCAATGGGAACCCATTCTAAACTGTGCTATAGAACGAATCTGATCCTGCTTATGTAAGGCGGATGTAAAAGGAATCAAGCCATTCTCATCATTGCTGTTGGCTGCGAACCATTTTTGGTATCGGAGGCGTTTAAAGCCAACCCTTCTCTCATCAGGGATGTCTCTAACTGCATTGGTGTCACTTGGGTACTTAAACCTCCATGACTCAAAAACTTCAGACATAATACCTTCGACATCGACAGCCTCCAAAATGTTGATGTTTTTACTGGATCCTAGCTTGTGGAGAGCACAACGCAAGTCATGAACCCAGCCAGTGTTGGAGTCAAAAGATTCCTCAAGAGCCATTCTAATGAGAGGTTCTTTATGTATGGTCTTGTTCCAGAAGCGCAAAGCTTGTTTAAGCCAAGCAAAACACAACGGGGTTCTACCCAGCTCTTCCATGATAATATTAGATGTAGTAGATTGGCAAACACCCAACATTTGTTTAAGTATACCTCTATGCCATTTCTCACAAGCATGGTCATTTGAGATAAGTGTGTTGTTCAGAATAGAAGGAGCCCACACCTCACAGCCAAAATTCAGGATAGGTTGTACAAGAGAATCAAACAGGTGGGTGAGAATATCAATATTGTATATCTCCATAGTATGGCATCGCCTACGAAGCATGTGGTGTGCCTTTTGGGCCTTAGTGAGCATCCTAGAAAAAGCAGCTTTTGCACGATTGCTTGAGTCACCATCCACAAAGAGGGATCCCAAGTAGATAAAAGATAACTTTGTAGAAAGTTGTGCTCCATCATAGACAAATTTGTAATCAGGATCCATGCGGGCCTCATCACAGAATTGTTTGTTGAAAACGACAATCTCAGTTTTCTTTATATTCACAGCCATCTTAGTAGCCTCGCAGAAATCTCTCAGGCAGTCAAGCATCGCTTGCATATCTGCCGGGGATTCTGCCATTATAGCTAGGTCATCAGCATAAAGTAACAGTTGCAGAATCTTTCCCCTAAGCTCAGCCCCTACATTTGGGAGCTTGGATTGGAGGAACGATTCAATTCTATCAATGAACAGACCGAATAGGAGTGGGGATAGGGGGTCTCCTTGTTTAACTCCTACAAGGGATGGAAAGGAGGATCCAATGTCCCCATGCAGGCGAACTTGGAAAACAACATGATTATACATGGACTTCAGAATACTGAGATAGGGGTCCTTGACTCCTAGCCTTGCTAAGCAATCCCATAGCAAGTCTCTGTTGACCCAATCATAAGCCTTCTTGAAATCAACAAAAGCCACAAAGAAACTGTGGGTGTTCTCTAGAGTGGGGGTATTTCCTACCTCTGAGCCAGTGTGGAGAACATGATTATCAGATGGGTAAGACAGGGATGTTGATGTCTTACCCTCATCCATTTCTTCTTTTTGCCTGAGCAAGTCTTCTTTCCACTTGGGATACTTCCCAGGTCGTTGAGGGGGTGGTGCCGTCCAGGATGTGTCCCCCAGGGGGGCATCTTGGGACTGCTTTTCAGTCATGTTGTCGCCGATCCAGAACTCCTTCCCTGCTGACGAGGGGAGTCCAGTGGCAGTGGGTCGCAGCTCTGCAGCGGGGCCTTGTTGGTTTGCAGGAGGAGCAGCTGGCGTCTTGAAGCGGCCTTCTCGGATATCCTTGAAGAAGTTGGGGTTCTTCTCCAGTTCTCGGTGCGCACTCTCGTGGAGAGATGCCAGGAGCTTCGCGTCGTCCAGGGGACAGAGATCCAAGGGGGTTGTAGCCATAGGCTTTGGTGGTGGCGCTGGAGCATCCACATATGGCGGTGGAGGTGGAGCAGATGGCTTTCTTGGAGTGCTGTTGGAGAGTGGAGCTGCGCGGCGATGGATTGAGTGTCGGGAAAGGTTCAGTTGGGTGAGATTTGCAGAAGGTGGTTGCGGGAGAGTAGGACTAAACTTTGATCCCGATACATACTGTTTCCGCAGGTATCGCAGTGCAAAAGCAGCATTGTTGGTACGATCTCGCAGTGTTGCAGCAATGAGTGGGCTAAGGGAGTTGAATATATGCTCCATGGCTACAAATAAAGTTGCTGAACACAGTTATTCTGTGGTCAAGTGAGTCAGAGAGGTAAAGCATGCCATCTAAAGGTTCCATAGCGGGGGTAATGCCTTTGCCCCCGTCGAGCACGGAGAACTTGCAGAAGTTGCGCATCATTGGATCGACCAGTTCCATGTACCAGTTTGAGAAGGTGTTGGGGTCACCCTTACCGTCAAACTGGGAGCATGGCTTCATATCCATCTGTGTGAGAGGCGGCAGCAAAGCGGAGATGGATATTGCAAAGGAGCGGGACGATTATGGGAGGTTGAGGTGGCTAGAATTGAGGGAAGGAGCAGATCTGGTTTTGAGAGGAAAGAGACCCGGGAATGAGTCAGGGTAGTTTTTGTGGATGAAAAGGGGCGGTTGAGAGCGGCGGAGGTTGCGGGGCAACGGGATGTGGGAGGGTAGGTGAGGCGATTGAGAGCGGCGGAGGTTGCTGGGCAACGGGATGTGGGAGAGGGAGGGGGGGGGGGGGGCGCAGTGGGGAGTTTGTTGTCTTGATGACGGCTGTAGGACAGCTTGTTGGCTCGATGGAGCAAATTAGTCCGGATGCGGATGATGGTCGTGCACAAAGGATGGTCCGCACAGCGGAAGTCAATGTCACGAGGGGTGGAAAGTTATCCTACTCGTCCTTTCGAAAGTTGATATTAGAGCAAGGCAACAATCAAAATGTCCTTTGCTCGGCGCAGTACCGCAGCGAAGGCCAATCAAGCGTGAGGGGGCCGTAACCTGTCAGTTTACGGAGTTATGTGCGAAGCACAGAGACGAAGGAGAAGTGAAGAAGGTATAGATCGTTTACACTTGATAAGCACTGTGGAAGTGCGCTAGGGAATTGTAGCAAGATAGCACGGTACCTTAGGGTACCGGACTGTAGAGTCCGTGCCATAGCTGGCAGCGGCACTACAGTACAGTGCATCAGGGCGGGAGTCCTGTGCACTCTAAGTCACTCTAGATGATCCGGGAAAGCCGGTGAATAACAACTAAGTCGTGGGCAGATCCATAGTTTCCATACCAAGGTTGTTCAAGGGTGTTTCCAAATCTACATCATTTGATTGGTTATCCTCAGAGGTCGGCTTAGCGAGGCATTCAGCTTATTTTAGTGGAGAGTGACACTGCTAGAGATAGCCTGGTCTGTTTGCCACTGAGCTGGCCCTGAGTTCTTGGTTAGGATTTTTGTGCTCACTTTATGCATTGTGGTATCAGGTCAGTTCTAGCAATGCCCTGTAAATTAACCAACTGTAAGTCTTTAACACCGCTTGATCCCAATCTCCTCTTCATTCTCCAATAAAATTGAAGTTAACTTGTGCCTGGACTTGGTTACATAGCTCCAACATATTACGGTTCTCGCCACCTCCAGAAGTAGCAACATTCCACCTGTTCAAAAATATGTTTGCAGTGCTGCACTCTTTTGAAACGTACCACATTGACACCGTTTACACGCATCATAACAATGTGCCGTATGTTGTGTACTTGTCCCGATTATTGGGGGCGTGTTCGGGCGTGCTCAGACCTGCAGGGCGAATCATGACCGGGCGCGGGCGACCTGAGTCAGGAGATCTGAGTAGAAGGTCGGGGCCCAGGCCCTGGGCCCAGGCCCGGGCTCAGGTGGGGGTAATGGGGCAGCAGGACGCGGCAAGGAAAATCGACCAGCGACCATTTCAGCTCCCACACGACTGCCAATTTCAAAAGTTCAGTTTTTGCTGCCGTTGCCGGCCTTTCTGGGCTCTTTCTTTTTTTCAACCGCAAACGCCCACTTTCTGCAAATTCGTACCCCGTAATAATGGTGAATGCCGTGTTAGAGCTGATCGCCTCTCAGGATTTGCCACCGGTGGTGCCGGAAAGTCGGGCCGCGGCGGAGAAGCACATGAGCCATTCGTCCGAAGTTAAGCGCAGCGAGAAGATGCAGCAGCCCGAAACATCCACTCTGGATGTCGCTGCTATCGCGCCTTACCAGGCTCTGGGGGTGAAGGGCCCCGTGCATATTGCGGAGGAGAAGAAGGGCGGCATCGCTGTCTTGGAGCCCAATACGATGACCGCAGAAGTGCGTTGTCAGTCCTTCGTCCTGGACCTTGCGTTTGGCAAAATGATATCGTGGGCCCTTGATCTGGCAACCGTTACCACTAGGGTTGGGTGCCAATATGCCTGCCAAATGCCATGCCTAGCGCACCAAAGCTGAAGTGCCGGAGTTTATAGGCTCTGCGCTCGGTTTTTTCTCCTGCATGCTGGCGGATTCGGCTCAAATACATGCCCTTGTGCGGCAGAGCCCTGCATATGAATTGCCCTCAGCTGCATAGATGGATTCAGTACACAATTGGACTTAGGTTGAAGGCTTGGGTTGAAGGCTCCATGTAGGTGGCCTCTGTCATCCTGGGAACTTAATCCCACAATAGCCTGCATAGCAATTGCAAAGTTGATGGCTGTGACTTGATGGTTGGTAAGGGAAGAAGTGAGGGGGTGGCAATGCAGATTCCGTTGTGAATGGATTGCATGTTCTGTCACGATCTGGTTGAATTTAGTTGCATAATTTGCATGTTCTCAGTCGGAGCATCAGCAGAAGATCAGTACTTTACAAAGTGCTGCTTATGCACCTTGCTAAGTGCTGCATGTCAACCTTGCAACCTACTGCCTGCCCACCTTGCAACCTACTGCCTGCCCACCTGGCAACCTACTGCCTGCCCACCTTGCAACCTGCTGCACGTCCATCTTGCAACCTACTGCCTGCCCACCTTGCAACCTACTGCCTGCCCACCTTGCAACCTGCTGCACGTCCATCTTGCAACCTGCTGCATGCCCACCTTGCAACCAACTGCCTGCCCACCTGGCAACTGGCTGCCTGCCCACCTGGCAACCTGCTTCATCTATCTGTCGCAATGTAGGTGCGTGAGAAGGCCATCGCCGATATCCTGACCAAGTACATCGAAAAGCTGGATGACCGAACCAAGCACCATTTGGGATACCCTTACAACTTGGCGTTCGATTATGGAGCCCTGGACAAGTTGGTGAGGTACTCCATCAACAATTTGGGTGACCCATTCATCGAGAGCAACTATGGAGTGCACTCAAGGGAATTCGAGGTGAGCAAGACTCCTATGATAGTTTTATACACTTCTCTTGGATGTTTTTAATTACATAAATATACATTACTATATATATTTATCTTTATTACATATATTATAAATTTATTAAATTTACATATATTACCATGTATATTTATCTTCATTACATTTACATATATTAACATATATATTTATTACATGTATATCTTTGTTGTGCTGCTCTTGTTCAGTATTCCTTCCTGGTTTCCGGCCTCTGTCAACCTCCATGGTAGCTTTGTGCAGTTAAAGTAGCTGCCCGTTCCCTACCGCTGTAAGACGGGGCTCCCTTAATACCACGCCCCACCAGGCGTCATCATTACATTTTCCTGGTTTCCTTCTGGCTTCATATGACCCCCAAACTGCGTGCTGCGTCCATGACTGAAATTATTGACAGCCCCTCTGACCAGGGTACTACATTTTGTCAAAATGATCAGCGCTTAAAGCGCACAAACTTCAAATTGGTCAGCGCTTTGGTGTGCAACAAGTGCAAAAACTGTGCGCTGCGCCCACAGGGGGTTGAAAAAACTGCGTGAAACGCGCAGTGGGGCTCAAAAAGCGTGCGCAAAATCGCGCTGCCGCAAGCGCTTTGTAGTACCCTGTCTCTGACCAAGCTGAATTGGATGCTGGGCTTCCACATGAGCAGGCTGACTTCATCAGTTGCAGGTGCCATCATAGCTTTCCTTTTCAGCCATGAGCAGCAGCTTCTAGGCAGCTCCCCTGGCATGCTACTCAGCCAAACCTAAAGTAACTTAGTGTACCTGGAAGCTGACAGAATCATTGTTACTATTGAAATCTTGGGGATTAGCCCAGTGGCTAGCTATAATTTTCTCTGCACTCTGTATTATTTATTTATTGTATTTTATTCTCTGCACTCTGTTTTTATTTATTTTATTCTCTGCACTCTGTTTTATTTATTTATTTATTTTATTCTCTGCACTCTGCACTCTGCTTTTATTTATTTATTTATTTTATTCTCTGCACTCTGCTTTTATTTATTTTATTCTCTGTACTCTGTTTTTATCTATTTATTTATTTTATTCTCTGCACTCTGTTTCTATTTTATTTTGTTCTCTGCACTCTGTTTTGATTTATTGCATTTATTTAATTCTCTGCGCTCTGTTTTTATTTATTTTATTCTCTGCATTTTTTTTCTTTTTTCTCTGCACTATGCTTTTCTATGATTTTTTATTTATTCCAGATTTCTGTAGGCCAGGTTGAGTAGCTACTTTGGCTACTCAAGCCTGATTTCAGGATTGCTGCGTATCCATCGCATGGAGGAGAGCTCAGGGGGTTCACGTATCGCCATGCAACGACGGAATGGTGACGCAGTGGTGACGCATCGTCAAAAAAGGGAGGCGCATGAACTCAAATGATAGTTGTAAACACCAAAGTAAGGCATAACCTGGCGTTGATATTGGCTTGCTTGGGGTGGGGTGTGGATGTGGGGTGTGGATGTGGGGTGGGGTGTGGGCGGGGTGTGGATGTGGGGTGGGGTGTGGATGTGGGGTGTGGATGTGGGGTGGGGTGTGGGCGGGGTGTGGATGTGGGGTGGGGTGGGGGGCGGGGTGTGGATGTGGGGGCGGGGTGTGGATGTGGGGCGGGGTGGGGGTGGGTGGGGGGTGGGTGTGGGGGTGGGGGGTCAATGTACAGGCCACTGATTATACTTAGGCGTTCATGTTGGCTTGCTTGGGGTGGGGTGTGGGCGGGGTGTGGATGTGGGGTGGGGTGTGGGCGGGGCGTGGATGTGGGGGTGGGTGGGGGTGGGTGGGGGTGGGGGGTCAATGTACAGGCCACTGATTATACTTAAGCGTTCATGTTGGCTTGCTTGGGGTGGGGTGGGGGCGGGATGTGGGGTGGGGGCGGGGCGGGGTGTGGATGTGGGGTGGGGGCGGGGCGTGGATGTGGGGGTGGGTGGGGGTGGGGGGTCAATGTACAGGCCACCAAATATACTTGGGAGTTTCTGTTGGCTTGCTCGTTTGATTTTTTATGGAGTACTTGTCAGTTTTTGATTCATGGATTTTGACTTAACGAGTAGCATTAGCACGGTGGCAATAGCATTGATAGTGGGGTGGGGTGGGGGGTAAGGCGGGGGTAGGGGGTCCATGTCCAGGCCGCCGGTTATGCTTAGGTATTGGATTGGTTATACTTAGTTGTTTGATTGTTTATGGAGTACTTGTCAGGTTTTGATTCATGGATTACAATTTTACGATTAGCAGTGGCACCATGGCAATAGCATTGCAAGTGGGGTGTGGTGGGGTCGGGTGTACCGCCACGTAATCCTCCTATACATGTGCGCACCTCCACCCATACACATGAACACACCCACGTTGTATAGACACACACTGGGCACACACACACACATGCATGCTTTCGAAGTCCATCCAACGGAGCAATGCATGCCATGCATTGACAGGCTATCCCTATGCATCCACATTGTATTGACACACACCGGGCACACACACACACACACGTGCATGCTTTATAATTCCATGCGACGGACCCATGCATGCCGTGCACTGACAGGCTATCCCTATGCATCCGCATTGTCAAGACACACACCGGGGACACACACACACACATGCATGCTTTCCAAGTCCATCCAACAGACCCATGCATGCCATGCATTGACAGGCTATGCCTATGCACCCACATTGTATAGATACACACAGGACACACACACACACACACAAACACATGCATGCTTTCTAATTCCTTCCGATGGACCCATGCATGCCGTGCATTGACAGGCTATCCATATGCACCCACATTGTTTAGACACACACCGGGCACACACACACACACACACACACACACTCGTGCATGCTTTCTAATTCCATCCGACGGACCCATGCATGCCATGCTTTGGCAGGCTATCCCTATGCATCCACATTGTATAGACACACACAGGGCCCTCACATTATGAGTACCAGTGGCGTGGTTGTGTTGTTTGCAGGCTTAGGGTACCGGTTCACCAACAAAATAAAATGCCTTCTTACCCATGTCACGGTAGCTGGCCCCAGTGAAAGTAAACGGGCTGGCCCCCTCAACCTCGCGCCTGGTAAAAAGGCTCACTATTTATTTATCATTTATTATTTATTTATTTATTTATTTATTTATTTATTTATTTATTTATTTATTTATTTATTTATTTGCACCTACCTGGAAGTAGCGCACAACATTGACCTGCTGAGGTGTACTATTTATTTGCAACTACCTGGAAGTAGCGCACAACATTGACCTGCTGAGGTGTACTATTTATTTGCAACTACCTGGAAGTAGCGCACAACATTGACCTGCTGAGGTGTACTATTTATTTGCAACTACCTGGAAGTAGCGCACAACATTGACCTGCTGAGGTGTACTATTTATTTGTTTGTTTATTTATTACACATGACGCAGGTCGGCGTGTTGAATTGGTTTGCTCGCCTGTGGGAGATCGACGAGGAGGAGTACTGGGGCTACATCACGACTTGCGGCACAGAAGGAAACTTGCATGGAATCCTGGTGGGGCGAGAGAACCTTCCGGATGGAATCTTGTACGCATCCGCTGAGTCTCACTACTCAGTGTTCAAGGCTGCTAGGATGTACAGGATGGATTCAGTGAAGGTGAGGTCAAATCGTTTTTTGGTGGTGATGGTGGCGGCAGGGGCGGTGTTGGTGGTCGGACGGGGATATTGGCAGGATGGAATCTTGTATGCATCTGCCGAGTCTCACTACTCCGTGTTCAAGGCTGCTAGGATGTACAGGATGGATTCAGTGAAGGTGAGGTCAAATAGTTGTTTGGTGGTGGTGGTGATGGTGGTGGAGGTGGCAGCAGGGGTGGTGGTGATGGTGGTGGCAGGGGGGGGGGGGGGGGGGGGGGGGGGGGGGGGTGGATGTGGGTAGTGGCGGTATGGAATCTTGTACGCATCTGCCGAGTCTGGCTACTCAGTTTTCAAGGCTGCCCGGATGTACAGGATGGATTCAGTGAAGTTGAGGTCAGATAGTTGTTTGGTGGTGATGGTGGCGGCAGGGGTGGTGGTGGTTGGACGGGGATATTGGCAGGACGGAATCTTGTACGCATCTGCCGAGTCTCGCTACTCCGTGTTCAAGGCTGCCCGGATGTACAGGATGGATTCAGTGAAGGTGAGGTAAAATAGTTGTTTGGTGGTGGTGGTGGTGGTGGCAGGGGTGGTGGTGGTGGTTGGGCAGGGGATATTGGCGGTATGGAATCTTGTACGCATTTGCAGAGTCTCTCTACTCAGTGTTCAAGGCTGCCCGGATGTACAGGATGGATTCAGTGAAGTTGAGGTCAAATAGTTGTTTGGTGTTGGTGGTGGTGGCCGCAGGGGTGGTGGTGGTGGTGGTTGGACGGGGGTAGTGGCAGTGTGGAATCTTATATGCATCTGCCGAGTCTGACTACCCCGTGTTCAAGCCTGCTAGGATGTGCAGGATGGATTCAGTGAAGGTGAGGTCAATTATTTGTTTGGTGGTGGTGGTGGTGGTGGTGATGGTGGTGGTCTCACTCTCAGAGTTCTCGATTCTCAGGCCAAAGGTTCTGAATTTTCGGGCCAAATTCTCAAATTCGAGGTATGCAATATAAACTACAAAGTATTTTGAAACCCTAATCCATATCATCCACTGAATTGCTATAACTTGACTCTTTATTTTCCGGTTTTATAAGGGTTATTTATAAAACATAACATTTGTAACGGCTATTTATATCATGTTATTTATGTAACTTTGACATTTATAATGGTTATTTATATCATGTTATTTATATAACTTTAACATTTATAATGGTTATTTATATCATCTTATTTATATAACTTTAACATTTCTAACTTTTTGTATTTTCCAACTCTGCAGTGCAGCACCCTGGTGACTGGAGAAATTGACTACGATGATTTGAGATCTCATTTGATGAAGAACAAGGACAAGCCTGCCATTCTCAACGTCAATATCGGTACCACTGTAAAGGGTGCTGTGGATGACTTGGATAAGGTACTTGAGTAGGGAAAGGCTAAGTTAGTTAATATAAGTGAATGAATATAATTAGTGAATGTTAGTTAATATTAGCCTGACAAGCCGTCTCACCAGAATTTTAAATTTATTTGTAATTTACTTATTTGTTTTATTTTTGTAATTTATTTGTAATTTACTTATTTGTTTTATTTTTGTAATTTACTTATTTGTTTTATTTTTGTAATTTATTTGTAATTTACTTATTTGTTTTATTTTTGTAATTACTTTTTTGTTTTATTTTTGTAATTTATTTGTAATTTACTTATTTGTTTTATTTTTGAAATTTACTTATTTGTTTTATTTTTGTAATTTTATTTGTAATTTACTTATTTGTTCTATTTTTGTCAACATCGGTACGTCTGTGAAGGGTGCTGTGGAGTACCTGGATAAGGTAACTGAGTGGTAGTGTACTGCATTAGGTAATTTAGTGGTAGTGTACTGCCTTGTTTCTTTTTTGGTGTACTTGCCGTAGCTGTGGATGACTTGGATAAGGCAATTGAGGGGTAGTGTACTGCATTGGGTAGTTGAGGGGTGGTGTACTGCAGTAGGTAATTGAGTGGTAGTGTACTGCATTAGGTAGTTGAGTGGTAGTGTACTGCATTGTTTCTTGTTGGTGCTACTTTCAGCATTTTCAAACAGCTCCATGAGCTCGGCACTGGGTCAAGCCCAAACCTTTCAGCTGCTTTTGAATGTGTGTCGTGACAGCTTTAAGTCTAGCTTGCTAGCTAGCTTCAGGTTTGGCCCAAGGACAGGGAAAGGGAGCTGCCTAGAAGCTGCTTCATGTAGCCCCCAAAAGAAACAGTGGAACACTAGGTTGTACGTGTTGGACCTTGGTGGTTTGCCCCAGTGCAAGCAAACGTGTTGGCCCCCTCAACCTCGCACCTCGAAATAAGGTGTACTATTTATTTATTTATTTTATTGCAATCAATGAAGCTGATGGTTGGCCCCAGTGCAAGCAAACGGGCTGGCCTCCTCAACCTCACACCTCGAAATAAGGTGTACTATTTATTTATTTATTTTATTGCAATCAATAAAGCTGGTGGTTGGCCCCAGTGCAAGCAAACGGGCTGGCCCCCTCAACCTCACACCTCACAATACGGTGTACTATTTATTTATATATATATATATATATATATATATATATATATGTATATATATATATATATATATATTTATTTATTTATTTATTTCATTACGATCAGTCAAGCTGGTGGTTGGCCCCAGTGCAATCATACAGTCTGGCCCCCTCAGCCTCACGCCTCGTAACATGGCGTACTATTTATTTATTTATTTATTTATTTATTTTATTACGATCAGTCAAGCTGGTGGTTGGCCCCAGTGCAATCATACAGTCTGCCCCCCTCAGCCTCACACCTCGTAATAAGGCGCACTATTTATTTATGTATTTATTTATTTCATTACGATCAATCAAGCTGGTGGTTGGCCCCAGTGCAATCAAACAAGCTGCCCCTCTCAACCTCACGCCTCGTAAGAAAGCGTACCATTATGAATTTACTTACATTTGGGGCTCAGTTGTTTGTATTAGTTTTCACATCCTGGAACTGCCAGGTTGCCTGCCAAACAGGCTGGCCCCCTCAACCTCACACCTCGTAACAAGGCGTACTATTTATTTATCTTCCCAATGGCTGCAAAAGGTACTAGACATCTTGAAGGACTGTGGTTTTAACCTCACGCCTCGGAATAAGGCGTACTATTATTTATGTAATGATTGATTTAGATGTATGCTTCTTCTTGATCACCATATTATTTATATATATATATATATGTATTATTTATTTATTTATTTATTTATTTATTTATTTATTTATTTATTCATGACCACCATATGAATCCGACCATGCAACAGGTACTGGACATCTTGAAAGACTGTGGTTTCACTGAGGACTGCTTCTACATCCATTGTGATGGCGCCCTGTTTAGTGGTTGGACCCAGTGATAGCAAACGGGCTGGCCACCTCAACCTCACACCTCGTAATAATGCGTACTATTTATTTATTCTTTTAAATGGCTGCAACAGGTACTAGACATCTTGAAGGACTGTGGCTTCACCGAGGACCGCTTCTATATCCATTGTGATGGGGCCCTGTTTGGAATGATGATGCCGTTTCTGAAGGAGGTGCGCAGGGTGCTTAGGCAGGGTGCTTGGGCTCAGGTGCTAAAGCTAAGGCTCGGGTGCCATGGCAGGGGCTAGGATGCTAGGGCTAGGGCTCGGGTGCTGTGGCAGGGTGCTTGGGTGCTAGGGCTAAGGCTAAGGTGCCCTGGCAAGGTGCTAGGGCTAAGGCTCGGGTGCTAGGGCAGGGTGCTAGGATGCTAGGGCTAGGGCTAGGGTGCTGTGGCAGGGTGCTTGGGTGCTAGGGCTAAGGCTCAGGTGTTCTGGCAAGGTGCTAGGGCTAAGGCTCGGGTGCTAGGGCAGGGTGCTAGGATGCTAGGGCTGCCCTGGGAGGATGCCTTGTTCGGAACAATGATGCCGTTTCTGAAGGAGGTGCGCAGGGTGCTTGGGCACAAGGTCCCCTCAATCTCCGACACTTTTTGTGTGTGCGACACGTTGCAACTTGAGCAAATTGGTGTGACCCCAGTGCGACGTGCTGCCCCCCAAACCCTCGGGGATCCGCGCCTTGCCCTGTCCTGTGCTACGCCAGAATCTTGAAATCAGGCTTGCGTCGCAACTTTTGCTACACAACTGGACCTACAGAAAACTGGAAAAAACTGATCTCTTACCGTTACCCGCAACTATTCGGGTGGTGGTGCTGATGCCGTTATGTGCAGTAGTGTTGACGGGCGCTTTTTGATTTATTGGCTGTGGGACAAGACACGTGGGGTTGGGGATGTAAAAAGAGACAACGTCTGGAGGGTCGAGGTGCTAAGGGCACCCTCCCGTACGCCGCAGCTGGGGAGAGTCACCATGGCAGACATAGTAAGTGTCACCCTTAAGGCGGTAGGGACTCCTTCATGCGACGTGTGGCAAGAACGCTGGTACAGGAGGCAATAGATTCTCTGTGCAGCTTAGAGATGAGTTTGTATTGGGGATGTCAAGTGAAACAGGGGTGGCCTAGATATGAAGCAAAGCTTTTTGGCGGACTCCTTCATGCGACGTGTGGCGAGAATGCTGGTACAACATGCAATAGATTCTCTGAGCAGCTTAGAGATGAGTTTGTATTGGGGATGTCATGTGAAACAGTGGTGGCCTAGATATGAAACAAAGCTTTTTGGCGGACTCCTTCATGTGACGTGTGGCGAGAATGCTGGTACAACATGCAATAGATTCTCTGTGCAGCTTAGAGATGAGTTTGTATTGGGGATGTCAAGTGAAACAGTGGTGGCCTAGATATGAAACAAAGCTTTTTGGCGGACTCCTTCATGTGACGTGTGGCGAGAATGCTTGTACAAGAGGCAATAGATTCTCTGTGCAGCTTAGAGATGAGTTTTTGCATCGGGGATGTCAAGTGATACAGGGGCGGCCTAGATATGAAGCAGAGCTTTTTGGCGGACTCCTTTATGCGACGTGTGGCGAGAATGCTTGTACAAGAGGCAATAGATTCTTTGGGGGCCATCTTGGGCCATTTATGTGTGTGGGTCTTCATAGCGGATATTGTGGCAGAAACGAGGTCAAAAGTAGCGATCGCTATATGTAGCAGGGGGGGGAATCCGTAGTATGTAAGTTGAGCTTCGCTAAAGGAAGAACATTTTTATTTCTTCCTTGTAGCCAACTTATTACAGATCAAGGTAAAGGAACAAGGGAAAACAACATATTACATTGCCATCCTATTACATTGCCATCCTATTACATTGCCATCCTATTACATTGCCATTCATTACATTGCCATCCTATTACAGGCTCCCATGGTCACCTTCCAGATGCCCATGGGCTCAGTCTCCATCTCAGGCCACAAGTTTGTAGGGAACTGCAACATGTCATTATATGATATCATATGATGCTGGCAATCTGACTAGGCCAAAGTTACCATTTAAATACAATATCAAATGATGCAATGTGTATGATATCATTCTCACCTTGGGCCAAAATCTTATGATATGCCGATCCCTACAAGTTTGTGGGCGTCTCCGTTCCCTGTGGTGGCGTCATCACCCGCTTCCGCTATGTCATGGCTCTGTCCTCCCTCATTACATACTAAACTCTTTGTTTCTGCAGGCTCCTATGGTCACCTTCAAGAAGCCCATCGGCTCCGTCTCCGTCTCCGGCCACAAGTTCGTGGGGGCCCCCGTCCCCTGCGGCGTCGTCATCACACGCTTCCGCTACGTCATGGCTCTGTCATCAGGTAACTTTGAAGCCCCAAATTGAAGGCCCCAATTGAACTTTGAAGGCCCCTATTTACATTAAAGGCCCCAATTTAAGGCCCTAATTTACTTTGACGGCCCCAATTTAAGTTTGAAGGCTCCAATTTACACTGAAGGCCCCGATTTACTTTGAAGGCCCCGATGTAAGGCACCAGTGTAACTTTGTATGGCCCCAATTTACGCTGAAGGCCCTAATTTACTTTAAGGCCCCAATTTATGTTTAAGGCCTCAATTGAAGGGGGGGGGGGGGGGGGGGGGGGGGGGGGGGGTCCATTTAAAACATAAGCTATTTCTGTCTTAATCAACCATGTCACACCCCGGGGCGACCCGGGGGGTGACCCCCTATTTGAAAAGGAGGGGGGGGGGGGGGTCTATTTGAAACATAAGCTCTTTTTTCCTTAATCAAACTAGATCAATCTATTCAATTTGTGTCAGACATGGAATACCTCTACAGCCTCAT
Organism: Chlamydomonas sp. ICE-L; assembly: GCA_013435795.1. Lineage (NCBI taxonomy): Eukaryota > Viridiplantae > Chlorophyta > Chlorophyceae > Chlamydomonadales > Chlamydomonadaceae > Chlamydomonas > Chlamydomonas sp. ICE-L. The sequence goes on from JACBWV010000610.1 coordinate 82,701,331, forward strand.
ACCTGTCAGCACATAACCCTGGCCCTAACTGCCCCCTGGCCCTGCCCATTTCTCAGACGTGGAATACCTCAACAGCCGAGACGCCACCATCATGGGCTCTCGAAATGGGCACGCGCCCATCTACCTGTGGTACACCTTGACCCGCAAGGGGTACGAGGGCATGCGCAAGGATGTGGAGTACTGTATGCGAAACGCACAGACGCTGAAGATCATGCTCGAGGGGGCTGGCATCAAAACCATGTTGAACGACCTGTCCAACACTGTGGTCTTTGAGCGGCCTACTGAAGAGGCATTCGTCAGGAAGTGGCAGCTGGCATGTGAAGGAACCATTGCTCACGTGGTGGTCATGCCCAACGTTGATATCGATAAGTTGGAAGAGTTTGTCCAGGTAAATATCATCAAATTGCGCTGGCTAATAGTTGTGTAGGTGTGGGTGTGTGGGTGGTCATGCCCAACGTTGGCATCGATAAGTTGGAAGAGTTTGTCCAGGTAAATATCATCAGATTGCGCTGGCTAATAGTTGTGTGGGTGTGTGGTTTATGCCCAACGTTGCCATACCCAACGTTGACATCGACTAGTTTGAAGAGTTTGTCCAGGTAAATAGACAGGGGGGAGGCTGGAGGGGGGGGGGGGGGGGGGGGGGGGGGGGAGGCGGTGGAGGGAGGGGGGGGGGGGGGGGGGGATGGAAGGGAAATCGTGCAGCCAGATACTGCATGTTTTTGCCTTCCCAAATTGTACACCTGCACATATGGCAGCTCGATACGCTGCATTAAGGTCCAAACCCTCATAATACATAAATGCATAGTATGCCTTATTACGAGGCGTGAGGTTGAGGGGGCCAGCCCGTTTGCTTGCACTGGGGCCAACCACCAGCTTGATTTATCGTACTAGAATAAATTCATCAATAAATAGTACACCTTATTACGAGTTGTGAGGTTGAGGGGGGGGGGGGGCAGCCCGTTTGCTTGCGCTGGGGCCAACCACCAACCAACAAAATGAACCCGTTGATTGTAAGCACCAACCCATCCTTGTGTGCAGGACTGCGTTTTTATGTTGATTTGTAAACACACCACACACTCCACACACACACACACACTACCCCCCCCACACACACACCCACACACCCACACACACACTACCCCCCCCCCACACACACACACCCACACACACACACACACACACGCACACACACTCACACACTCACACAAGCACTCACGCACTCACTCACACACACACTCACTCACTCACACCAACCCATCCTTGTTTGCAGGACTACGTCTAGAGCCGTGCGCGTGCATCCATCGCTACGTGCAAGAGAATCGGCAGTTGATTGTAAAACACGCTGTTCATCCTTGTTTACAGGACTACGTCTTGACGTTGATTGTACGTACACCCCACACTCCACCACTCCCCCCCCCCCACACACCCCCCACCCCCCCCACACACACACATCCTTGTTTGCAGGACTACGTCCAGAGCCGTGCGCGTGCATCCATCGCAACGTGCAAGCGGATCGGCAGCGCTGCCAAGTTAGCCGAGGATGCCTTGGTGGATGTGAAGGCAACACCCTCTAATGGGCTCTCGCATGAAGTCAATGGGAATGCTCACTAATTTGGGCATGGGAGCAGGGTACTACTTCTTGCCAAATTGGTCAGTGCTTAAAGCGCACAAACGTCAAATTGGTCAGCGCTTTTTAATGCAAAAAGCGCAAAAACTGCGCACTGCGCCCACAGGGGGTTGAAAAACTGCGCTAAATGCGCAGAGGGGCTCAATAAGGCAGCGTGGCACCGCGCTGCCGCGCACGCTTAGTAGTACCCTGCATGGGAATAGTTGATGTTAGGTTGCACAGCCAGAGGTGACCGGCCGGGAGCTGCAAGCAGTTTGAAGTGGTTGGGAGGTGGTTGAAGCAGTTAGAAGGTGGTTGCACAACCAGAGGTGACCGGCCGCGGGCTGCAAGCTGTTTGAAGTGGTTGGGAGGTGGTTGAAGCGGTTGGAAGGTGGTTGCATCATGTCCCGCAGGCTGCAAGCAGTTTGAAGCGTTTGGAATGTGGTTGCATCAGTTGGTAGCAATGGCTTCTGGAGGTGGCGTGCGGCGGAAGCTGCGGTAGGCGTGGGATGAAGGCCTCAACTGATGGAGGCAGGAGCCCTGTCGGCTTCCCCCATGCGATGGGAATCCACAGGGATGTTAGGGTGTCGACGTCCCCTGGAGTTCGGCGGAGGCGCTAATTCTGAAGCGGGAGGTGCCGTCGCTCCCAAGGGCAATCGAAACCTAGGGTATAATCGGCACCAGGTTAGTTCAGGATGCTGCGTCCGGCGTCGCAGATGCAAAGTCGGAGGGTCCGTTGCGTCCCGAGATGCAACGTGGGGAGGGTCCTTTGCGTCGCAGACACAGCTTTGGTGGGTTGGTTGCGTTGCATGAAGCAGGCTGTGTGTGTGTTGCGGGTCAGTTGCATCTCAGGGCGCAGGCTATGCTGGCTCGGTTGCATCTCAGGACGCGGGCTATGGAATTGGTTGAAACGTAGGGTACAATCAGGGGGTACAATCGGCACCTCCGCTGCCAGTAGTACAGGTGTCGTACCGAGGATAAGCCTTCATGGGAGTCCGTAAAGAGTGGGAGAGTGTCCTAGGTGGTGGTCATTATTTTATTGGTTTATTCTTCATAGTTTGCATGGCTAACCCTCAAAGCAACCCTCAGTGTCAAATTGTGTAGGCCTCTGGGCTGCTGACATCTTCAAATTGAATTGTTACGTGGTTTGTGGCTGGGTTGTTCACTGTCTTCCAATTCCAAGTCCCCCTAAGCGATACCCACGGAGCACACTAAGCGGATCACCCTAGACAATTTAAAGACTTGTTCAGGTCCTGCTGATCAGTTAGTAGGGCAGCAGGCTTGCCAAGTTGGGTTTGAAAGGGGCGAGACAGGCGGGCTTGTGGGGAACGGAGAGTGGTGTATGTGCCTGCTTCTTTTCCAGCTGGTCATGTGGTAGCTCACCGCAAGATGGATGGTCAGCTACTCAGCTGTGGCCAATATGAATCGATTGTGCATCAAATGTATGGAGATGGTACAGCAGTTCGGACCCAGGCATATGGCGATAGCTGAACCAGTCGCCTTTGAGTCTTTGACGCGCCTTCAAGAGTGAATATTTGTTTGTTGAGCTGCTTATTATTCATGGATGAGCTGTCATCGACTGATATAGATAGTGGAAAGTGAAAACTGTAAAAATTACGTCGGCTCGAATATGCTTACATGTCTCCAGACTCAGGAAGGCATTGTTTTGTTTACACCAGGAAATGGGACCCCGTTCGAAGGTATTGATAACGCCTGGTTGGGCGTGGTGTTAAGGGAACCCGTCGTACGCGGGCAAATAACGGTCTACCACCTCGACTGGACAAGCTACCATCGCAGTTGACAACGACCTGCAACGCTGAGGATGACCGTAGGGGGAATCGAACCCCCGACCCTTCGTCGTTAACAGGGACCCCGTACACAAAACAGCGGCCACCCAGTGCCTGAGGATTCAGCACGACAGGCTGAAAAAGTCCTGCAGAAGTAGGAAGTTCACGCTGGAAGGCGGGGCATGCCAGATCACTGCCCATTAAGTCGGGCGCCACTTCCCCTGGCAATCTGGGGGGGTGAACCCCTCCCAGGTCCGTAGAGGCGGTAGCAAGGAGGCATCACTTCTGGTCGAGGACTACCACGCGCTGATTATTTTGGGGGCTACGCATGGCAGCTTCTACCCAGCTCCGTGTGCTATCCATTGGGACCACCCAATATATTTTAGGTGTACTAGAATGCCCCTCGTGTCACCTTCAAGACGCACTTGTTAGTTTCAGATTAGACCCAAGGACGGGGTGAGGGAGCTTCCTAGAAGCTGCAACGTGCAGCCCCCCAAAATAAACTGTGCTACTACAAGCTACCACGATTTTTGTGTATGTAGGCCTGGCCGCCGTTGGAGGTGATACATGAATTGAACACCCAATAGTTGGAGGCTTCAGGAACTGCTGGACTGGGACTACCATAGTACCGTTATGGGTGTAAGCGGGTGGATGAGGAGAGTAGGGGTCTGGCGAAGTGCAGAGGGATCTGCACGGGTCCACTGGCGACTGCCCGTATCAGGCCTGGCCCGAATGCAGCAGTGAACTCTGAACCAAAGTTATTCGTGTTCGGATGCGCTTTGCCCCTGATCCCGGATTGACAAGTCCTATGCAGCGTCAGTTGCAAGCGGAGAGTGTCGGCAACAGAACGACAGGTGGCAACGGAATCGGGTCCTACATTTTGTCAAATTAGTCAGCGCTTAAAGCGCACAAACGACAAATTGGTCAGCGCTTTGGAGTGCAAAAAAACTGCGCACTGTGCCCCCAGGGGGTTGAAAAAACTGCGCGAAACGCGCAATGGGCTCAAAAAGGCAGCGCGTAAAGGTGCTGCCCCGCGCACTTTGTAGTACCCTGAACAGAATGGAGCGGACCGAAGCCAGTAAGTTATGAGAAGTCTCAGGAAAAAAAATTACATAACCACAGGATAACTATATTTTAACTATAAATTAAATTATATTATTGCTGCTTTATTTGCAGACGTCGCTGTCTTTCCGTCTTAACGCTTTGTGTAGCTATTGGATTAGTGGAACTGTCAACTCATCTCATTACAACTCACAGGGTCACCACAGGGTCTCAAACCTACATTTTTGCTGCTTTAAGTGAGACGCGCACGTCCAGGGGGGGGGGGGGGGGGGGGGGGGGGGGGGCAGGCCCCCCCCGGGTCCTGCTGGGGGCTCCCGCCCCCCAGAAGTGGGGGGGGCTCCGGGGGGCTCCGCCAAAACCGCTCCCAAGTGTCGATTCGTATCCCGCCTGCTTATCAAATTCACGCGCATGCCAGCTCCAAAAGTCTTCTCAATTAATCCCTTCTTCCTGCAACTCTTACAATGGCCATGTCCATGAAGTCCATCTCCGCCCGCTCCGTTGCCCCTCGCCAGGTACTTTGACCGAATAGGAACTCCGTAGAAAAGCCTCGAAAGGCATCTAGACTAGCGCGCGGCAGGGGCCCGTTGTGATGCCTCCGCCTGACCGTCTCCCGTTGCCGATGCGCCCAATGTGCACGTAGGATACTATCAGCCAATGTGATAGAGCGCAGCGCGCTAGGCGTGTAGCATGAAAATACAATTGTTACACTGGCATAGGCGCCTTCAGGCGTCTAACTGTCTGCAGAATACAACTCGTTCCCCCGTGCGATACACACAGAAAGCAGGGGGTATAATTTCCGGAATTCGCACCGCGTGGCATGTGGCATTAGCAGCATCTCCGGTTCGTGTTGGGATCTAGCCCGTCGCCTGACCCTTGGGCACCTTAGCCCACATGGACATTTTAAACTGTCTACCCCTCCCCATCTCTGTCGCGCCCAGTACGCATGAGATAACAGGGCTCGGCGACCATGATAAAGATGTCATATATGTATTAAGTGAACATTTACACGGAAGTAGGCTCGTTAGTGTTGAGGGCAGTTTTCTTGTGGGGAAAGCAGTCGACCCAATCGCCTGCCCAGGCGCTCAGCACCATTGCATGCTGCACGGGGTTACCTACCCGAAATCTTGTGTTGGCCACCGTAAGCAATCCAGTCACCCGAAAACCTGAATCGTCGCCCGGTTGTGTACCGTCGCAGGTGGCCAAGGCTAGCCGCAAGACCGCTGTTGTCTGCCGGGTGGACGGTGGATTCATCGGCTCCACCACCAACCTCGTGAGTACCTTCTTCCATTTGCAATTGAATGTTTTTTCCTGAGTTAGTATGAGTAACACAAGAGTAACAATGCTTTTCTTTCCAGCTTTCCTGAGCAGCTTCTAGCCAGCTCTGAGCCAGCGACTGTGTCCAAACATTCCAGCAGTACAACTGATTTTGACAGATTTAAGTTGCCCTAGATTGCGTTAGGATTGGCTGAATAGCCAGACAGGCGAGCTTCCCACAAGCTGCTGTTTACTTGAACTTGAGCTTGGTTAGGGCTAGCTTCAGCCAGCAATTTGGCTGCTAGCCGTCTTCAGCAGTAAAAACAAAATGTAAACGCAAACAATTCACTTTTTCATTTTTTCATTTTTTCTCCTCTTCTTCTGAACAATAAAAAACAGTAAAAAAACTATTCATACCCTGTCTCACCTATACAAAAAAGACTGCTGTTTACTGAAGCATTTATGGTGGCTGACCTGCTTCCCTCGTGCAATGTAGATGATGCATGACTGCCAGCACTGCTAACCCTACACCCCAAAACCGTGCAATGTAGATCATGATAGCTAGCACTGCTAACCCTACACCCGTGCATTGTATATCACGATTGCCAGCTTTGCTAACTCTAAACCCGTGCAATGTAGATCTTGATTGCCAGCTCTGCTAACCCTAAACCCGTGCAGTGTAGATCATGATTGCCAGCACTGCTAACACTAAACCCTAAACCCACACATTGTAGATCATGACTGCCAGCACTGCTTACCCTAAACCCGTGCATTATAGATCATGATTGCCAGCTCTGGTAACAATAAACCCTAAACCCGTGCAATGTAGATCATGAATGCCCGCTCTGCTAACCCTAAACCCTATACCATACAATGTAAATCGTGATTGCCAGGACTGCTAACCCTAAACCTGTGCAATGTAGATCATGATTCCCAGCTCTGCTAACACTAAACCCTAAACCCGTGCAATGTAGATCATCACTGCCAGCACTGCTAACCCTAAACTCGTACAATGTAGATCATGAATGCCAGCTCTGCTAACCCTAAACCCGTGCAATGTAGACCATGATTGCCAGCTCTGCTAACACTAAACCCTAAACCCGTGCAATGTAGATCATCACTGCCAGCACTGCTAACCCTAAACTCGTACAATGTAGATCATGATTGCCAGCTCTGCTAACCCTAAAACCGTGCAATGTAGATCATGAATGCCCGCTCTGCTAACCCTAACCCTAAACCATTCAATGTAGATCATGATTGCCAGCACTGCTAACCCTAAAAACCTAAACCATACAATGTAAATCACGATTGCCAGCACTGCTAACACTAAACCCTAAACCATGGAATGAAGATCATGATTGCCAGCACTGGTGGCTGCTTGGCTGCCGCACGCTTTGGCCTTGCCCCCAGTGCCAAGAAGGGCACTTCCGCTGGACTGAAGCTTGTTGAGCGACCTGTGGACTTGCTGAGCAATGACCCCGATGGGTGAGTGACTGTGTCTCGGCTAAGGATTGTCACATTAACATTAAGTATTAACATTAACATTAAGTACATTAGCATTAAGTATAAAGTATTAACATTAAGTATTAACATTAACATTAAGTACATTAACATTAAGTATTAACATTAACATTTACATGAAGTATCTGGCAGCGCGATGCCCAGGTGTAACATTTGGGGAGGCATAAACATTTAGTACATGGCACTGACGATGCTTGGTTGTAACATTTGGGGAGGTAAACATAAGTATCGCGCTGCACAATATATCTGAGTGGGCTTATGGAGGGCGGTGCCTGCGTGTGTGGGATAAGAGGGAACGGGGAGTGTGCTAACAGTTTGGGGCGAAGGAGAAAGTGTTTTGTGTATTGTTTAGGTGTTGGTAGGGGGTGGGAGTGTTGGTTTGGGGTTGGGGTGCTGTTTGGGGCTGAGCTGCCCAAGTCCCAAATCGGTTGGAATTTGGTTTTGACTTGCCCCTGAGATCCAGACAAAGTGGTTGGAAAATGGTTGAGTGTTGGGACCCAGTTCCAAGGAGACCTGGGTACGGTACCTAGCATTTGGTATGCAGTGTTTCATTTTTCGACGACGCGTCGCCATTCTGTCGCCATTCCGTAGAATACTACACCCCCCGGACCCCCCGATATCGGGATGGGCTTCCTGACCCCCCTGCCCGACCCCCCCAGGCTCCGCGCATCGCACTCCGCCATGCGATGGCTACGCAACTATCCTGAAATCAGGGTTGAGTAGCCCAAGTAGCCACTCAACCTGGACTACAGAAATCTGAAATAAAAAACACTGTTGGTATGTGTTTTGGGGGATCACATGAACCATTAATCCTTAGAAAATGCGAATGCTGACACTGCACTTCCACCTTTGAATCTCTCCAGCTTCACCGCCGCTGACGTACTGGCCATGGGAAGTGCTGGCCACGGAATTGGCATTGGCATCGTCCTGGGCCTGAAGGGCATTGGCGCCCTGTAAATTTGTACCGCTTGGTACCGCTTGATACATATAGTAGAGCTCCTTGCAAGGGCTTTACAGCTAGTTAGAAACTGAGAAGAATATTGTCCGAATGGTCACATACAAGTACATATGAACCCCTGATGGCCAATTGAATGGATTGGAGATGTAAGAACGTGTTTTGTTGCTAAGATTCCCCCCCCCCCCCCCCCCCCCCCCCCCCCCCCCTCCACGCAATATATTACAATCGTAATACGAGACCCCGTTTTTGCCGTAATACGAGACCCCGTTTTAAGAAAACCCCGTCTTCCGGTGGGAGAGAACGAACTGCTACTTAACCCTGGACAAAGCTACCATGGCGTTTTTTTTGAAGTTGGAGGCGGGTCTCCCTACACAAACTAGCGGCTCCGAGGATTCAGTTCGAATGGCGTTGCCACTCCTACAAAAGAGTAGGCGCACTTCGGTTGACTGAGTAGCACCTGTGGGCATTTGGAACCCGCACCTTCTGATTTCAACTAGCTCCGCCATTGAGCCATTCGTCTGAACGGGATCTCATAAATCATGTGTTCGCGACCTGCTTGGAACTTGCTTACATGGCTTCAGCCAGCAATTTTGCTGCTCGTCGTCTTTGGCTTTTTTGAGGTTACCTTCTGGACCAGGTTCTGAGTTTGTTTTTGCCTAAACCCTCACTTTTATAAAACTGTCCAGTTGCTCCAGCGCTGTACGGTATCGGCATTGATTCTTGCTGAGTATGTAACAAAATCCTCTCTCCCTTACATGGCTTTAGTCAGCAATTTTGCTGCTCGCCGTCTTTCGCCTTCCACCTCCTCAGGTGCCAGCTGTTCGCCCCCTCTTAGAGCGGGCTGGAGCACTTGCTGTGGCTAATTTCTGGGCTCGCATTGCTGATTTTGTCGCTGCGTAAGAGCCCCCTCATGAGTGGGAGGACATGGAGGGCGATGATTACCCCTGGTGGGTGGCCATGGTGTGTCAACATGGGAGTTCCCAACCCTCCATATATGATTATCAAGTGGGTGTCTGATCTACGGTTTTGGCTCGACCCTATCCCAAGCAGGGCTCTGGGCGGGCAGGGCCCTGCTGGGTGGCCATCAAACTGCTACGAGGGGACCGGGGACTTGGGGACCATGGACAAGGACATACGCCAGCTGCAACTGCTTTCTTTGAGGGATGAGCTGTTCCTTGAGGGGAGCAACGGAGCAGGACAGCCCCAATCAATGCCCCCAACACGGCCCAACACCCCAACACCCCCAATGCCCAAAACTAGGCACCCGTGTGCCTATACCCTGGTACCCTCATAGGCCCCGCAAGAGAAGCGGGGCATTAGTGAAGTGCCAGCTCGACAGAGCAAAAGCGTGAAGGGCTGCGCGTGCGCGTGCGCATCGAGCCAACGACACTCCGGGACTTGGTCAAAATTCGCTGAGACTCCAGGACTCAGACAAGATCGCGAAGCTGTTATAATTTACATCATCCATCATCCTCAATTTTTTGCGAAGCACTGATTATAATTTACCTTCATAATCCACGTACACAGGCCAGGTGCTGCGCCTTCCTATTTCTTAGTCTAGGAAGATCTTCTGAGCTTCAGCATTGTTGCTTTCGAGCTGCACGATAACGCTGCATGCGCCGCAGCATTCCTTCGTGAGCTTGATGAAGGCATCGTAGCTTAGCGTGTTTGTTTCGATCAGAGTTGGCATAGCCTAGTAATTCCTGGAATCCAGGATGTTCACCTTGATGCGATTTCCCCACATCCGGCAAGTTCCTCAAGGCTTCGCAACACAGGTCTTTACTGTTGGAACGCAGCTAACGGCTCCCTTGCTTGCTTGCGTGCTACGCGGAAAGGGGGAGCTCCCTCCCCTCGCACGGCATATTTCGAAGCTTGAAGTAAGTCTACAGCCCCGAAGCCCCCCCCCCCCCCCCCCCCCCCACCCCCCCCCCCCCCCCCCCCCCAAGTTGCTTGTTCTAGAAGCGTGTTCACAGCAAGGAAGGGTGGCGTCTTACACGAGAAGCAAGATCTAGTCTCGCTTGACAAACGTTAACAAACGGACAGATCTGTATTTTTGAATTTTCCTCGTTGCGCGGAATTTGTCGTTGTCCTTTCATGCTGGCTGGCGCTTTCGCTCTGTCGAGCTGGCACTTCACACATGCCAGGGTGTAGGCAAGTGGGTGCCTAGGTTTGGGCATTGGGGGTTTACTGTACCGATCGCTAGGAGTGCTCAAAGGTAATAAGGCACCTATTGTTATATTTCACACCCCTAGGATTTTGATTAAATATTATGCCATGATATTTGCCTATGGCTCATGTGCTGGGTTTGTAGGGATCTGGTTGAATGCACATGAATGCCTGCTTCTAGCTGGGGGGGCTCTTCAACTTTTTCGCCATTTCCATGTGGCATAAAAGTTGTTACCTAAACATTATTTTTGCATACTTCTGCAAGGTTCGTTTTACCCACCCTTTCAGTTCCAAAGTATGTTGCTATGGAAAGCCTTTATGGTCCGAGGTCCATAATTTTAAGAGGTTGGCCCTGCAGATTTGATAGCACCTACCCCCTCTCTCACACACACACTTAGTGACCAGTCACACACAATGACACCACCAACCAGGAAGAGGTAGGGCACAGCTGAGTAACACACGAAAGAACAAGCTAGCCCCACCTAACATGAAAAAACAGTGGCCAAGAAAACAAAACAGATCCTGTATTTTCCCCAGATTTAAAAGTTTTAAACACTAAAAACTAACACCACCCCTGGTTTACAGCTCACTCACGTTCATGCCAGCACCCAACCACCCAAGCTAGATATAGGGTTCCCCCATCCAGACCTGGAAGCTCTTACCCTGGGGTATAAGTGACTAGGAGATTGGAGCAGTCCAAGCCCATAAAATAGTGGTTTAGTTACTTGTGCTCACGTGGCTGGTTACTTTTGAGCACAAGCTGTTCATTGGTTCTACCTGGCCTATTGGCTACGCAACCTATCGCGTCTGTCCTTTCCCGTAACCTAAGGGTTTTGGGGTTTGCCGTCAGGACTCCTCTCTCAAGAGGCGTCCCTCGGCTCTTTTAACTGTCCAGTTGTCTAAACACTTCGTTCCTGGTCTCCTCACGTCCCCTGAACTCTGACAGGTTATAGGTCTCATCAGTTGCGCTAAAGCGTACGCCACTGCGGACGTTGAGAAGCTCGGCATCATGTCGTCAGTCAACCTGTCGATGATTAAGGACCTCGCCAAACTCGACTACGAGAATTACGAGGAGTGGCTGTTCAATGTCATTCCTGCGTTACGTTTGGCGAACCTTGGCAACCATGTTGTACCGAGCGCTGTGCCTGCAGTTGCACAGTGGCTACAACGTCGTGTTACGGCTGGATCGACCTCCCGACAACAAGCGGGAGCGCCTTCAACCATGCGGTCAATGTGGACACGCGCTGGCGGGGTAAACCCTGGCCGGCCATTTCATCGCTCTATTTCTCCGCCCAGGGGCTCTGCCCACGCTGGAGGAGCCGGACCTTCGGCATCGTCTGTGACCGCTGGAGTCCTCGCTGCCGGTGGCTCTGTTTCAATGAGGACCTTCGGCCCTACAGGAAGCTCCGGCAGGCCTACTCCTGCCGATCTGGAGGAGCGAGCTAGGAACGAGCCTCTCCCTGAGGACTCGTCTGAGGTCTCTTCTGTGACAGGCATTGCTGGTGAAGAAGGTGGAGGTGAACCGGGGATTGATGCTGAGAATGCCGCCAGGCGTTCTTGGGTCAATCCCCTCGCGGGTAAGACGTCCGCGAGTGCAGTGCTCAAGTGGGATTTGAGGGGTGACCCTGATTTGATTCCGTTGACGGAGGAAGAGATGGATAGGAATGTAGAGGCGTACCGAGTTGAACTGAATCAGCAGATGTCAAAATTGCAGCGCCTCAAGCAGGCTTCTAGGACACCCCTGCCTCCTGTTGACTTTCATTTTCCTGATCGTGTTTCTGATGCTGAGGCCATCAGGGCTCTAGATGGGGCTGAGGCCAGGCTTAGGTTACATGATGGCTCTGATGTGTGGGTTAGCAATGAGGAAAAGGCTTTTTCCTACATGTTACTCACAATGAGCAAGGAGTTACAGGAGGTCTTTAGGCACTATGGTTCTTGTCAGGAGATCTATGATGAGGTGGAGTCGTGGGCAGTGCAGCATGCTCGTAGATTGGGACCGAAACTGGTAGCTGATTTGAGGGCGGTTCAGATGACCTACTCTGAATCCCCTACAACCTATTTCAATAGGGTGAAAAGGTTGGCACTCATGCTACTCAAATCGGGTACAACAGTTTCCGAATTTCAATGTATTGAGATCGCGATCGCTGGTGCATCTCATCCTCGATTTTCTGGTTTGCTGACCATGTTCAGTGGTCCTGAGTTTGTTGAGAATCAGATCACGTTTGCTGAAGTGCAATATCGTTATGAGTCCATAGACACAGCAAACCAGAGGCTGCTGTCTAATCACCCTCACTACCCACCATGGGTCAAATCAACCCCCACTCACCTACCCTCCCCTTTGCCAGCAATGGCTGCTGCAGGATTACCTCAGGGCAGTGGAGTGCCGCAGTGCATCTACTGCCCTCGCCCTGGACACGCTTCGGAAACTTGCTGGACGCAGTTCCCGAAGCTTCGCCCTCGTGGTGCTGCTCGTGGAGGTCGTGGCGGTCAGAAGAAGCCACCACCACGAGGTGGAGGAGGAGCTGCACCAGTCAGCCGTGCTGAATATACCGCATTGATGGCTCAGATGGCTCTACTTGCAAAGAAGTGAGATGCAAACCCCCCCTTACCCGTTCTCATTAGTGTTGAAACAGCCTGGGCGCCTGCTCAGGCTGATGATTGTGTCGAAGCTACCTGGTACTTAGACAGTGGGGCTAGTCGGAGTTTGACTGGGGACGTCACCCTCTTTAAATCCATCAGATATCAGGAAAATTGCCCCTCTGTTAGATTTGGAGATGGTGTTGTTCAGCAGGCAGTTGGTATTGGAACCATTGAACTATGTAATGAGTGGCTTGAGGCCCCCATTACCATAGACAATGTGCTCTACATACCTAATTGTCCTGTTAACCTTCTCAGTGTAAATGCTACGGCTAGGTCCCAGGGTTGTATCATTAGTTTTGATGCAGATCGTTGTATTGCCACCAGAGGGTCTAGAACTCTTTGGACTGTCCCAGCCACCACGTCTGGTGTTTACCACTTCGAAGCGGTACACTGCCCTATCCCTGATTCTCATCCGCGGGCGTCGCGAGTTCGACCCTCTCCTGCGGCGTTTTCTGCTGAAACTGTTACTCCTGATCAAGGCGATCCTACAGTTACTTGTCGTGACAGTGCGAAACTATAGCACCACTGATTTGGCCATCCTGGTCAACCTGCTATGCACATGTTGTCGCACTCCGGCACTGTTACTGGCGGACCCAACTTTACAAGGGCTGCACTTCAAAAGTTCTCACAGGACCCTTGTGATGCATGTTGTTTGGGTAAGGCCATACGCAAACCATACCCAAATCGTACTAGGAATACTCACGCGCCGCTCGAATTGATACATATTGATATCATGGGGCCGTTCAGTGCTGGGTTGAGAGGGGAACTTTATCTTCTTGTCATAGTTGATGATTTTTCTGGGTGGAGTGCGGTTATTCCGATTAGACTGAAATCGGATGTTGCATGGCAGATCCAATTTACGATTAAGAAGTGGAGTGCGGAACTTTTAGGGGTAGCATTTCGAACGCTTAGGGGGGACCAAGCAAAAGAGTTTTTGGTCAAATGGTTTGTTGACTGGCTTCATGAGGTAATTGCGACGTACGAACATAGTAGCGTGTATTGCCCACAGCAAAACGGGGTTGCTGAGAGGTTCAATGGGGTAGTTGCTGCTATGGCTCGTACGATGCTGATAGAATCAGGGATGAGCAAGGGTTTCTGGGCCTATGCCTTCTTGACTGCTTCGTACCTTCGAAATCGGTTACCCACAAAGACGAAAGATGGAAAGACTCCGTATGAGCTTTTCTATCAGCGCGTCCCCGAGGTGTCCCACCTCCGCGTCTTTGGGTGTATAGCCTATGTAACCCTACTAGATGGGAAGAAGCGGGGGAAATTAGATTCTAAGAGTATCCAGGGTAGACTGGTGGAGTATAGTGTGGTGTCGAAGGCCTACCAGGTCTGGATTCCAAAGTTGCACAAAGTGATTGAGGCTCGTGACGTGACCTTTTTTGAGGGCACTGGCCCAGTGCCCGTCGATGGGCAATTGGTGTATGATGGGAGTTCTTTTGCTTCTGGTTCTCCCTTGGCCGTCACTGAGGGGCGTACTGAACCGGCAGCATTAGTATATCTTCTACAGGACTCATGGCAGATGGAAACAGATGTGGGAGCAGTTTTCCATATGAACCTACGTTCTCGGCAGGCTGCTGCCCCCAATGTCTCCCCTGTTTTTGTGCCTGACACTAAGACTGCGGAAATTATTCCGACTCGCTGCCTTCCATTCTCTATCCTCCCACCCTCTGTCCTGGCTGTTAGTGATTTAAGGGGAGAAGGTGGAGCTAGCGGCCTAGATAAAATTGTAGAGACTCCTTTCCTTGTTAGTGGTAACCCATTGTTCGAGCCTGAGGTTCTGCAGCTTCCTATTGCTCGGGATGAGCAACTGCCTAGTGACTTAGGTAATGTTGACTCTAGTGATACAGCCAGTGATTCTACTCTAGCGTCTGCTATGAGCATGCCAGCCCCAGGTTGGATTGGGTTAGGTGATGTGGGAGATGCGCCGGACGTTCGACGTCCAGAGCTACCTCCTGGGAGAGTGATACAATCACTGCTCTCAAAGGTTACACCTCGGGAGCCTCGTCCACCCCCTCTTCCTTCTGCTCTTGGAGTTAGATCAAGTGGGAGGATGCGTGGGGAGGTTCCTGAGTTTGGTTTATTAGATGAATCGGTATTGAAGCGATACCCTTGAGTGCCAGATGTTACGGTTCCTGATGTTTTAGTTCCTTCCCCTTCTCCTTCTATTGCTGGTGATACTTCTGATGAGGTGGAGCGATCCCCTCCATCCCCGTCTGTTGATGGTTCTGCAGAAGAGGTACCAGAACCAGTTGGTGCTGCTTTTATCTCCATCCAGTGTGAGCTTTCTTATGCTCAAGCTATAGCGCTCGATAACCCTGAGAGGGAAGAGTGGCAGCTAGCAATGAGAGATGAAATCGCTTCCCTCGAGGGTCATGGTACTTGGATTCTGGAGCCTCATCCTGGGGATGAGTACAGACTTATGTCTGCCAGATGGTTATTTACTAAAAAGTTGGGTAAGGATGGAAGAGTGGAGCGCTACAAAGCGCGTTTTGTGGCTAGAGGTTACGTGCAGCGTCCTGGTATTGAGTACGACCAGACTTTTGCTCCGGTCACCTCTAAAGCGACTTTGAGGGTGTTACTTGCAGGTGTTGTTCATCGTAAGATGTTCTCCAGGCAAATTGATGTGAAGACTGCATTCCTTCATGGAGTGATAGATCCCAACCTCAAATTGTACTTGAGGCAGCCTGACAGCTTCATCAAGGTTGGGCCTAATGGAAAACCCCTGGTTTGTCGCATTGTGAAGAGCTTGTATGGATTGAAGCAGGCCCCTATAGCTTGGCATGACAATGTCCTGCAGGTTCTTCGCCTTGCAGGTTTCCGACCGACGCTCTCTGATCCAGCACTTTTTGTGCGCCTGGATGCTGATGGCCTGTGGTCCTGGGTCCTGACATATGTCGACGACTTTTGGATTGCTGTTGATGAGCTCGTGCTCTATGATGCACTTATTACCATCTTGCGTAATAACGGGTGGGTTATTACAGAAATGGGAGTACCTGAACAGTTCCTCTCTTTGGACTGTAATGTTACCCTTGATGATGAGGGGCGGTGTGTGAAGATTGTACTCAGTCAGCATAATGCTATTAAAGGGATGGTTGAGCGGTTCAAGCTTAATGCAGGGGAAGAGAAGTTGAAGGCTGCGTCTGAGGTGCCCATGGTGTCTAAGTCAGTTACAGTTCATGCCATTGGCAGTCCTGTTCTACCTAACAACACTTTGTACGCATCTCTGGTTGGTAGCCTCATCTACTTGTCCACGTGCACAAGACCTGATATTGCTTTTGCTGTTAGTCAACTTTCTAGATTCACAGCAGCACCTACTCAGGCTCACTGGAATGCAGCTCTGAGGGTTCTGGTGTACCTTCGCAAGCATACTTATATTGGTATTGCCTACACTCATGACCCAAAATTTGAGCTCCTTGCTTACAGTGATGCATCTTTTGGTGAGGATCCGGAGGACAGGAGATCTCAAACTGGTCTTGCTTTTCTAGCTTCTGGTGGAATTGTCAATTGGGTATCCAAGCGACAAATCACCCCTGCAGTTAGTACTGGGGAAGCTGAGTATCAAGCTTTGGCTGGTTGTGCGAGGGAAGTTCAGTGGCTCAAGCATCTTAGGGTAGACCTGGGATTGCCTGTTCACTTGATTACTATCAAATGTGATGCCACGGTAGCTCTGTCCTGGACAGAGGACTACAAGCTTGAAAGCAAGGCTAAACACATAGATACAATGCATCACTACATCAAGGATTTGGTTCTAAGCCAGCGCATCGGTGTTACTAAGGTGCATACCTCCTTGCAGTTGGCTGATACTTTCACTAAGCCTCTCCCCGCAGAGGTTTTTTGGAGTATGAATGGTATGCTTGGTTTGGTCAAGTACAAGCTTCGCCCTAGGTTTATTGATTTACAGTGATTTTTTCTGCAGTTCAGGTTTGTGCTCTCTGCGGGAGTCGCGGGTTTCGATGCCCACCTGCGGTGATTTCAGAATATTAATTTGCTTCAGGTCTACTGCCCCTTGCTTCACCTCGAGTGTTGTACGACTCCAATCCTGTAGCGATGGTGAATGGGTATGTAGTTTGTATAGACCTGTCGCACTGGATTTTGGGGGTTGATTTTACCTCGAGTCTCTGGTCATGACTACCTCGCTGGTAGATCTGTTTGGAATTATTATTATTTTTGTTTGATTTCCCCTCTTTTGGGTAGAAATTGCACCTGGTTTTGGGATTGTTACACCTGCGGTCCAAGGATGGAGCCTGCAAGGTCTGAGTAACTGTTTTACCTCTTTTAGCCCTGATTGGCGTAAATAGAGTTTGCTTCAGTTAGGTGGAGTGTGGTACTATTCTGCGCTCTTTCCCCTCCTTAGATGAACATTTAGGTTGGTTAAATCTTAGAATGATATTGGAAGTATCGGTGTCGCCCTTGAGGATGTCTCTCTCTATTAGATTTATTTTCTGCTTGCTTTTGAGTTTCAGATTTCTTTTTCGAAGTTTATTGTTAGAGGTTCGAAGGTATAATTTTCTTGACAGTTAGAACAGGTGGAGTGTCAGCTTTAGCTGTTCATTGGTTCTACCTGGCCTATTGGCTACGCAACCTATCGCGTCTGTCCTTTCCCGTAACCTAAGGGTTTTGGGGTTTGCCGTCAGGACTCCTCTCTCAAGAGGCGTCCCTCGGCTCTTTTAACTGTCCAGTTGTCTAAACACTTCGTTCCTGGTCTCCTCACGTCCCCTGAACTCTGTCACCTATCGCTGAATCATGAAGGAGCATGAACTGATTTTGAGCATCCAACAGCATTTTCAAAGCAAGGTTGACAAAATTGAGTTTCGCTTGGCCCTGCGTGCGCTCCCGAGCCCTCGATTTGTAAGCCTATGCATATCTGACAGCCTCTATTATCGTGGGGTGTGAAAATAGAGCCGGAGACTGCCCAACCCAACCCAACCCAACCCAACCCAACCCAACCCAACCCAACCCAACCCAACCCAACCCAACTCAACCCAACCCAACCCAACCCAACCCAACCCAGCCTCTACTATCGCGCGAGAATGGATCCGGGCAGTGGGTGGGGTGTGAAAATAGAGCCGGAGACTGGGTGGGCTGTGAAGTCTGAGGGGGGAGGGAGTTATGGTCGAGCTGGTGGGAGGAGTGGTTACAGAGGTGGCAGAGGTGGAGGAGGGTGCTCAAGCCAAGGAGGGGTAGGCGGGAACTCAAGCCAGGGGGGGGGGGGGGGGGGGGGGGGGGGGGGGCTACTCTAGCCAGGGTGGTCGTGGTCACTCCAGCCAAAGTAGTAGAGGAGGAGGAGGGTACCGAGGAGCTAGACATGGTGGCGGATACAGAGGAGGTCCAAGCGGTGGTGGTACAGGAGGATACAACAGCCAAGGGTCGAACTTTGGCGCCCCCAGCAATGACAGTCCTCAATCGGTGCGTGCTACTGTACCTTTGGTCTCTGGTGTGTAATGGTACTGACATTTATTAGCAATATTTGAAGTGTACCACGCACGTGCGCATGTGTGGTGCTGCCGCACATGTGTAGATGTTGAATGCCATAACCAAGCATGCAGGGATTTTTGCCTTTTTAGCAGCTTCTAGGCAGCTCCCTAAGCCAGACACTGCACTAGACCCAAACAGTATAGCAGTTCCAGACAGCTGATTGTGTCAGCTTCAAGGTGCACTAGGTTGCATCAGGTTTGACTGAATAGCCAGATAGGGGAGCTGCCTAGAAGCTGTTGCTCGTAGCGGAAAAGGGGAACTATACAAGCATGGGGGCAAAGTATGCTTTGAATCTGGTTCCAATGATATGGGCCACCCTTCTCAAATGATAGGCTTTTCACCTCTAACTACATCCAAGTCATCCAAGTCACATAGGAGTCGTGAATCAAACACTTCCACCATAGATCGTGGCCATTCAAGAGAAGATTTTCATCCCTGGAGTGCGTAGGTCATGCATATGATTCTGTGATATATCAAGCATATGCTGAATGCACATATTGAAACACGTTTGATCAATGAAGCGTTAAGTGTGCACGCGACACAAATAGGATGTTAGTGCGCTATAAGCCCCTTTCAGTGATATACATTGGTCTGGTGGTAGACCGAATCACTCTGAGGACGAAGAGTCGGGGGTTCGGTTCCCCCTACAGTCGCTTTTAGCGTTGCAGGTCGTTATCAACCGCAATGGTAGCTTGTCCAGTTGAGGTAGAAAACCGCTCTCTACCCGCGTACGACGGGTTCCCTCAATACCACGCCCCACCAGGCGTCTGTGTGGCAGGGTTGACTGACATGTGCAACCTGAGAGATATGGGGTGGAAGGGTACTGGGTGGAAGCTAGATTGAGGGTTTATCCATCAGCATATGGGGTGGGGAAGCTGGATGGAAGCTGGGATTATGTAACCCCCCTAAAACCCCCCTATTCAGCGTCTGCCAGGGGGTCATTACCTTTTTTTAGCTCGTTATAACTTGTAGGGCAGAGTATATAACTCTTGTATACACACAGGTGCAGTGCATAAGCGCAACACAAAGAGTAATGATAACGCCTGGTGGGACGTGGACCCGAGACGTGGACCCTAGACACTTAGCTACCCCTTTAGTTGTTGTATAGTTTCTTGTAGTGCATGCCTGCATTGTCTATTAATTGCTCCCGATAAGATCATGTGTACCAGGGTATTATGCAATGCTTAGTTATTTTCTAATTCAGCCACATGGAAGCACCCAGACACACACTACATAATTCAGCCACATGGAAGCACACAGAAAAAGTGGATGCACCATCCTGTAGGGGGGGGCAACCACCTAGTATTAGAGTGTGTGTGTGTGTGTGTGTGTGTGTGTGTGTGTGTGTGTGTGTGTGTGTAGGGGGGGGGGGGGGGGGGGGGGGGGGGGGGGGGGGGGGGGAGGTCCTTGAAGGAAGCACCCAGCCACATGGAAGCACCCAGACACACACTACATACACGATTCCCTAACGCTACTGGTCCTATTAAGGGAGACAATTCTTACGGCGGTAGAGAACGGGCTGCTACTTAACCTGGACAGTGCTACCATGGCGGTTGACAGCGACCGCGAACACTGAAGCGCACCTGTAGGGATTTGAACCCCGCATCTACGTCGTTCGAGGAACTCTGCCACTGAGCCATTCGTCGAACGGGGATCTCTGCAGTGTAACGGAACAGCGAGGAACTGCGGATTGAGAATAAGTCTTGTATGCACACAACAAACATGCACACAGATTGGTGATTAGCCCCCTATTGGTTGTCGGCCCCAGTGCAAGCAAACGGGCTGGCCCCCTCAACCTCAATGGTTGGGCCCAGTGCAAGCAAGACCACCATCACTATTGATGCCAGCCTGGTGCCTGCCTCCACCACCACCACCACCACCACGGGAGTTTGCCTGGGCTTATACAATAAGACAATATATGTATAGTGAACCAAATACATTTGGTGGTTGGCCCCAGTGCAAGCAAACGGGCTGGCCCCCTCAACCTCACGCCTCGTAATAAGGCGTATTTTTTATTTTTTTATTTGTGCACACAGAGGCAGTGCATTTGCTTAACACTTACATCGTGTATTTAAACCATATACTGTACATATGCATGGGGCAAATGCAGTGCATATGCGTAACACATATGCGTAACACATACGTTGCCAGTTGGAAAAAATAGTACGAGCTGCCACAGGACGTGAGATTTAAAGAACCCTCCCGTTTGCATGTACCGTACATACTGGAGAAAGGCTTCTATATTGGGTTTATTTGGTTTCGCAGACCGCAACTGCGTATTTGAACTAAAAGCTGTTCATATGTAGGGAACGGCAACTAACATTAGTGTTTGAAAAACTAATATTAAGTAAAATTATTATAGTGTCACAATGATATTAGTTTTTCAAATAAATCCGAAATTCTGGTGAGACTAATTATCTCAGTTATTCAAATATATCCGAAATTCTGGCCCGACTAATATTCTATAATATTACATACAATTATTTATTCACTAATCCTGTATAGCGCGCTGTTTGTCATGGGTTTAGCGTTTTTTTTAGGGTACCACCTGGCAAGATTTCGATATCTTGCCGAGCTGTCGCCGAGGTGGCCACAAATCCCGGATCTCGGAACGATATTTTCCGAGCGCCGCTGTTTGCGCCACAGGAACAGGAACGAGCTTGCTGACCTGTGATTATGACGTTTGCCGTCGAAACCTTTGACGAGGTCGGAACACCTACACCACCCATTCACGTCCGAGGTTCTGTTTTCTTTTCTGTTGGTGCGACTTCTCGACCATTTATTTATCGCCCCTGCGCTTCCCTCTACCTGTCAGGCGAATCTCCTGTTTAATTTACCTTCCTCTTCTTCAGCCCACCCCCCTAGCTCATGGCGCTGCCCACTAGGGCGGCCCTTCGGGCCACCCAGAAAAAGCTATAGGGAGGCTATTCTTGGAGGAGGCCTAAAACCAAAAAGCTAGTAAAAACCCACTTTCAGATTTGAAAAACAAAACCCTGCTTCTTCTCCCACCATGCCGTGGCCCCCACCACCGTGGGAGCTTTGCTCTCCCACAGAAACAGGCATAGTCCTCACGTTTTTGTGGCTTTTCAACCCTCTTCTGCTGCATGCCCTTCGCCGGGGGAGGAGGAGTGGGGGTGGGGTGGGGGCTGGGGAGTGTGTGGAGTGGGGTGGGGGGGGGATGGGGCACCGTTGGTACGACGGGCTCAATGCTAGTATTATATAACACTAGCATTGAGCCCGTCGTACCGACGGTGCCCCCGTGGCCACCTGGGCGTACCGACGGGAAGACCCCCGTGGCCACCTGGGCGGCAGGTCAGCAAGATATGAAACCAAAACCCCAACTGCCTAAGCCAAAAGAGGCTAAACCCATCACGGACAACGCGCTATTATGTAGAGGATAGCCAACCCTATTCATATGCATGACAAACATGCATGACAAACATGCATGACAAATATGCATGACAAACATGCATGACAAACATGCATGGCAAACATGCATGACAAATATGCATGACAAAGATGCATGACAAACATGCATGACAAACATGCATGGTAAATATGCATGACAAATATGCATGACAAACATGCATGACAAACATGCATGACAAATATACATGACAAACATGCATGACAAACATGCCGACATGAGCTCGATTTCATGCGGTAGTCCGAGCTCGGACGCAGTAGTGGTCTGCGAAAGCAAAACCCACAGTAACCTTCCCCAGTGCAAGCGAACCGTGGCAAGTCTTAACAATTTTCATATTTATCTGGCTTGCTCTCCCAGGGTGGTACAATGACACACATATTCTTACAGAGTGGTACATTGACACACATGACACACATGTTCTTACAGAGTGGTACATTGACACACATGACACACATGTTCTTACAGAGTGGTACATTGACACACATGACACACATGTTCTTACAGAGTGGTACATTGACACACATGACACACATATTCTTACAGAGTGGTACATTGACACACATGACACACATGTTCTTACAGAGTGGTACATTGACACACATGACGCACATGTTCTTACAGAGTGGTACATTGACACACATGACACACATGTTCTTACAGAGTGGTACATTGACACACATGACACACATGTTCTTACAGAGTGGTACATTGACACACATGACGCACATGTTTTTACAGAGTGGTACATTGACACACATGACACACATGTTCCTGCGGGGTGGTACAACGACTCACATGACACACATGGTCTTGCAGGGTGGTACATTGACACACATTATTCACATGATGCACATGTCACAGATGATGCACATGACTCACATGATGCACATGACACAGATGATGCACATGACTCACATGATGCACATGACACAGATGATGCACATGACTCACATGATGCACATGACACAGATGATGCACATGACTCACATGATGCACATGACACAGATGATGCACATGACTCACATGATGCACATGTCACAGATGATGCACATGACTCACATGATGCACATGACACAGATGATGCACATGACTCACATGATGCACATGACACAGATGATGCACATGACTCACATGATGCACATGACACAGATGATGCACATGACTCACATGATGCACTGACACGATGATTCGAGCATGGACTCACATGATGCACGACACAGATGATGCACATGACTCACATGATGCACATGACACAGATGATGCACATGACTCACATGATGCACATGACACAGATGATGCAACATGACTCACATGATGCACATGACCACAGATGATGCACATGACTCACATGATGCACATGACACAGATGATGCACAATGACTCACATGATGCACATGACACAGATGATGCACATGACTCACATGATGCACATGACACAGATGATGCACATGACTCACATGATGCACATGACACAGATGATGCACATGACTCACATGATGCACATGACACAGATGATGCACATGACTCACATGATGCACATGACACAGATGATGCACATGACTCACATGAGGCACATGTCACAGATGATGCACATGACTCACATGATGCACATGACACAGATGATGCACATGACTCACATGATGCACATGACACAGATGATGCACATGACTCACATGATGCACATGACACAGATGATGCACATGACTCACATGATGCACATGACACAGATGATGCACATGACTCACATGATGCACATGACACAGATGATGCACATGACTCACATGATGCACGTGACACAGATTATTTTGCAGGGTGGCACATTGGACTTCTCCCCCCCACCAGCTGCCATGGCGCTCGACAGCAATACACGGAAAAGTATAGATAAGTATGTGAGTAAGTAAGTTAATATACAAAATAAGTTAATATACAAAATAAGTTAATATACAAAATAAGTTAATATACAAAATACACGGAAAATTATTGATGAGTATGTCAATCAAGAATGTTTTCTTTTTTTTCTTCATGTTTTTCATGTTATCAATTTTTCTTCATGTTTTTTATAGTTTGTTCATCAATTTTTCATGTTTCTTTATAGTTCGTTTTGTTGCTTCATCCCATCCCATATTTACTGCAGACAGTGAGCTGGTTGTCGATCCATTATTCATGTAACAAAATGAATAACATGCATGGTGCCCAATACAAAAATAGTAGGGGGCCCTGGCGGGTCTCCTCGAGGTCGACCCAGGGGGGTGGTGTAATGTTCGTCAAGAAGCAGTGGCAGCCTCCTTGGTGAAAGATGCACAAGCAGTTGCTTACTTATCCGAAAAATTTAATATTTGGGGGGTCAAGAATTAATATAGCATGGCATGGCATTATCAGCATCTAACATCTGAGCCCGTCTTACCGACGGGAGGCCCCCCGTGGCCACGTTAGCGACAGGTCTCGGAAAATCGAGATCCGAGACTCGCTGCCACCTGGGCGACAGGTCGGCAAGATATGGAACCAAAGCCCCAAGTGGCTAGGCCGAAAGGGGTCGACCACGCGCCGGGCACGCGCTATACCCTCCACGCCTACTACATGCTACTTCATATAATATATGGCATGGCATTATTATTCAACTTGGTGGCCTGTAAGGCTAATGAACTTAGTAGCTCACTGACTTCCCGAAGTTCCATGGGGGCAGGTGCAGCAATGCCGAGGCTACAGTTGCTACTGGGCAACCTGCAGGAACTAGGGCAAAACATCAGATTCCCTTGACAAGCACAATGCGCTGATGCAATAAGCTGCGAGAGACACGGAGATGTGAATTTCCCAAGGGGAAATGGTAGACATGCTCCAGGTCCCTAGATTGAGTCCACAGGACACGAGGGAAACGACAAATGAAAACGCCGCGGCCACAGTCCGCAACCCTGAGATCCATACGCGAAAAAGGGCGCTTTAAGGTAATCCGCCCCCGACGGGAATCGAACAAGGGTTGCGTGGATGTAAGTTTAACCGGCTCATATGACCGGTTTTCTTGGAAAAACAGCACCAACAGCACCAACTGCACGATTTCGCGTAAGTATCGCATAGGTCTGTCCCCCCTAGGGGGGCCGACCAACAGATATTCAGCATACTGTTATTTTTTTCGGCTACCACAGGGGAGTTTTTTTAATGTTTTTTTAATGTTATTTTTATTTTGTATAATTATTTTTCGCTTCATCCCATCCCGTATTTACAGCAGACAGCGAGCTAATCCATTATTCCTGTAACATGGTGAAAACATGCATGGTGCCCAATACAAAAACGGATATCCACCACACTGTTCTTCTTTTCGGCTTCCAGCACCAGCTTCTAGGCAGCTCCCTGAGACTACCACTGAGCCAAACCCAAAGATTCCAGGAGCACTGGAAAGCTGACGGTATCATTTTCCAGATGCCTAGTTTTCTTAAGGTTTGGATGAAGAGAGAGACCAGGGAGCTGCCTAGAAGCTGCTGCTCGTAGCTGAAAAGAAAAACTATGAGAGGGATAACATCCGTTTAAGTAAATATATAGTGCGCCTTGTTACGAGGCGTGAGGTTGAGGGGGCCAGCCCGTTTGCTTTCCCTGGGGCCAACCACTCATCCGTTTATTCATTTGCTTGCTGTGTTTTGTAGTGTGTTTGTATATATGTGTGTGTTTTAATGTGTTGTGTGTGTGTGTTAGTATATGTATGTGTGTGTTTGTGTGTGTTAGTATATGTGGGTATGTGCGTTCGTATATAAGTATCACATTTGTAATTATATACCATTCTTAAAAGTCCACATTTTTTTAGTTTCCCCTGCCACCTACTCAGCTGCAGGTGCGGCTTTGGATAAGCTCAGACTCTTACATGAATTCAAATTAAACACATTAAATGCATGAGATTCATTAACCACCAACACCAACCACCAACCACCCACCAACCACCACCAACCACCACCAACCACTACCTCTTATCAGGCAACACCCATGTGATGTAGGTTTGGACCAATGGTGCAAGCTGAAATGGATGAAGAGCGACGCGTGGGGAACGAGCGACTCAAAAATTGGCCCTTGCAGAGACTGCAGAATGAGGTGTATTTAAATTTGAATTTGAGTGTACGGAGCTGCCAAGAAACTGCTACATGTAGCCCAAATATGAAACAGTGGGGTGCAATTTTGCTGACTGAGCAATTTTGAGTGGTCTGGGCGATGGTAGACGGCTGGGAGGAGCTGCCTAGAAGCTGCTACATGTGGCTCCAAAATGAAACAGTGTGCTGATTCAGCAGTTTTTAGTGGCCTGGGTGATGGCAGACGGCTGGAAGGAGCTGCCTATAAGCTGCTACATGTGGCTCCAAAATGAAACAGTGGGTTGTAAGCCCAAGAATGAAACAGCGTGCTGACTCAGCAGTATTGAGTGGCCTGCGCGATGGTAAACGGCTGAAAAGAGCTGCCCAGAAGCTGCTGCATCTAACAAACAAGTAAAACCATGGGGTGCTAGTTTGCTGACTCAGCAGTTTTGAGTGGCCTGGACGATGGTAACCGGCTGAAAGGAGCTGCCTAGAAGCTGCTGCATCTAGCAAAAAAATGAAACAGTGGGGTGCTAGTTTGCTGACTCAGCAATTTTGAGTGGCCTGGACGATGGTAACCGGCTGAAAGGAGCTGCCTAGAAGCTGCTGCATATAGCAAAAAAATGAAACAGTGGGGTGCTAGTTTACTGACTCAGCAGTTTTGAGTGGCCTGGACGATGGTAACCGGCTGAGAGGAGCAGCCTAGAAGCTGCTGCATCTAGCAAAAAAATGAAACAGTAGGGTGCTAGTTTGCTGACTGAGCAGTTTTGAGTGGCCTGGGCGATGGTAACCGGCTGAAAGGAGCTGCCTAGAAGCTGCTGCATCTAGCAAAAAAATGAAACAGTGGGGTGCTAGTTTACTGACTCAGCAGTTTTGAGTGGCCTGGACGATGGTAACCGGCTGAAAGGAGCTGCCTCGAAGCTGCTGCATCTAGCAAAAAAATGAAACAGTGGGGTGCTAGTTTGCTGACTGAGCAGTTTTGAGTGGCCTGGGCGATGGTAACCGGCTGAAAGGAGCTGCCTAGAAGCTGCTGCATCTAGCAAAAAAATGAAGCAGTGGGGTGCTAGTTTGCTGACTGAGCAGTTTTGAGTTGCCTGGGCGATGGTAACCGGCTGAAAGGAGCTGCCTAGAAGCTGCTGCATCTAGCAAAAAAATGAAGCAGTGGGGTGCTAGTTTGCTGACTGAGCAGTTTTGAGTGGCCTGGGCGATGGTAACCGGCTGAAAGGAGCTGCCTAGAAGCTGCTGCATCTAGCAAAAAAATGAAGCAGTGGGGTGCTAGTTTGCTGACTCAGCAGTTTTGAGTGGCCTGGGCGATGGTAACCGGCTGAAAGGAGCTGCCTAGAAGCTGCTGCATCTAGCAAAAAAATGAAGCAGTGGGGTGCTAGTTTGCTGACTCAGCAGTTTTGAGTGGCCTGGGCGATGGTAACCGGCTGAAAGGAGCTGCCTAGAAGCTGCTGCATCTAGCAAAAAAATGAAACAGTGGGGAGCTAGTTTACTGACTCAGCAGTTTTGAGTGGCCTGGACGATGGTAACCGGCTGAAAGGAGCTGCCTAGAAGCTGCTGCATCTAGCAAAAAAATGAAACAGTGGGGTGCTAGTTTGCTGACTGAGCAGTTTTGAGTGGCCTGGGCGATGGTAACCGGCTGAAAGGAGCTGCCTAGAAGCTGCTGCATCTAGCAAAAAAATGAAGCAGTGGGGTGCTAGTTTGCTGACTCAGCAGTTTTGAGTGGCCTGGGCGATGGTAACCGGCTGAAAGGAGCAGCCTAGAGGCTGCTGCATCTAGCAAAAAAATGAAGCAGTGGGGTGCTAGTTTGCTGACTCAGCAGTTTTGAGTGCTCTGGGCGATGGTAAGGGGCTGGAATGAGCTGCCTTGAAGCTGCTACATGTAGCCCAGAAATGAATCAGAGGAGTGCTAGTTTGCTGACTGAGCAATTTTGAGCGGCCTGGGTGATGGTGGGCGGCTGGAATGAGCTGCCTAGTAGCTGCTACATGTAGCCCAAAAATGAATCATAGGAGTGCTAGTTTGCTGACAGCAATTTTGAGTGGCCTGGGTGATGGTGGGCGGGCAGAGTGAACAGGCTGAGCGGGGATGGATGGACTCAGTGGATGTGGTAGGGCTGAGTGAGTGGGAGTGGGCAGTGCAAATTAGTGACCTCAGTGCATGTGGGTGGACTGGGGGTGAAGGAAAACAACGTACACATGTTGTATTTATTTAATTATCATATATTTTAGTTATATTTATTTGAGTATTCTATATTTTTGTTATATTTATTTGAATGGCATTTAATTGATTGGTATATATTTAAGTAGTGTATGTTTGAGTGGTATGTATTTTAGTGGTATTTCGTTTGGCGGTATTTAATTGAGTGGTATTTAGTTGAGTGGTATGTATTTGAATTGTTTCTTGTTGTTCTGTGTGACTCCTGTTAACTTCAATACCTGTGTGTGTATGAATGTTACAGTCCAGGAGTAGGTCAAATAGGCTAATCGGACTTGTGATGCCAGTCAGCATGGCACCTCAGCCCCATCTAGATACACTTATCAATATTGATCAATTCTTATCCCTACTGATCAATACTTATCAACACGTATTCACTTATCCAACCGTGATAGGAAGTGCTAAAAAGAAAAGCATTGATAGTGTCCTCTGCAGGAACTCGTGCACACACCACAAAACCCTAAACCCTAAACCCTAAACCCTAAGCCTGAGCCTGACCCACACCAACTCTGCAGGGACTGGTGCTGTTGGGTCTGCGAGGCAAGAAGAAAGGCAACTTCTTCGTCAAAGCCGTGCGTGTGTTCACTCCTGCAGTGGGCGCCCACATCACATCTTCCCCCAACCGTGATAGGAAGGGCTAAAAAGTAAAAGCATTAATATTGTCCCCTGCAGGGACTGCTTCTGTTGGGTCTGCAAGGCAAAAATAAAGGCAACTTCTTCGGCAAAGCTGTGCTTGTGTACACACCAGCAGTGGGAGCCCACCTCACCCCTTCCCCCAACCATGATAGCAAAGGCTAAAAAGGAAAAGCATTGATATTGTCCCCTGAAGGGACTGGTGCTGTTGGGTCTGCGAGGCAAAAAGAAAGGTAACTTCTCCGGCAAAGCTGTGCTTGTGTTCACACCACGACATCTTCAACCCTAAACCCTGCAGGGACTGGTGCTGTTGGGTCTGCGAGGCAAAAAGAAAGGTAACTTCTTCGGCAAAGCTGTGCTTGTGTTCACACCACGACATCTTCAACCCTAAACCCTGCAGGGACTGGTGCTGTTGGGTCTGCGAGGAATGAAGAAAGGCAACTTCTGCGGCAAAGCCGTGCTTGTGTTCACACCAGCAGTGGGAGGGGACCTACCCTTTCACAGGTTTATCCTGGGGGTCTTTGCCTGGTGCCTACCTCAACCTTTCTCCCAACCGTGATAAGAAGGGCTAAAACAAAGCCTCGATATTGTCCCCTGCAGGGACTGGTGCTGTTGGGTCTGCGAGGCAAGAAGAAAGGCAACTTTTTGGCAAAGCCGTGCTTGTGTTCACACTACGACATCTTCAAACCTAAACCTTGCAGGGACTGGTGCTGTTGGGTCTGCGAGGCAAGAAGAAAGGCAACTTCTTCGGCAAAGCAGTGCTTGTGTTCACTCCAGCAGTAGGAGGGGACCTGCCCTTCCACAGGTTAACCTCCGGCGACGTTGTCATGCTTAGCCAAGGCAACCCTCTCACTGAAAAGATCTTCGAAGGCACTCTGCTGGATAGAGGGCGTTGGGAAGTGCGTGTCGTATGTGACCGCCTGCCCCCCTCACTCTGTGACGGGGATTGGAGGTGCGCTATGTATGTTGTTACAGCGTAAAACGAAAAAGAACTGATCAACAGAACCCCAAACAATTGTTTTACCGAAAACGAGTTGAGGTGTGCGTTGTCGGCAATGAGCGCACCCTAGTGGCTGGTGATCCACGTTGGCGTGGCCTGTTGGATTCCCTTGAGGCCAGGGGATGTGTAATGAGGGCTGGCCAAAAGCAAAATCTGGTCAATGAGACAAAAATTGTGATCCGATTTTGGTCTGATTTGGGTCTGCTTTTGGTCCCCACCAAAATCGGACCGAAATAGGACCTAAAGCAAAATCGAAAGCAAAATCTGGTCATTGAGACAGAAAATGTGATCCGAT
This sequence comes from Chlamydomonas sp. ICE-L, assembly GCA_013435795.1. Classification (NCBI taxonomy): domain Eukaryota; kingdom Viridiplantae; phylum Chlorophyta; class Chlorophyceae; order Chlamydomonadales; family Chlamydomonadaceae; genus Chlamydomonas; species Chlamydomonas sp. ICE-L. The sequence continues at coordinate 82,731,427 of JACBWV010000610.1, forward strand.
TTTGCTTTCGATTTTGCTTTCGATCGCAACCTAGATACAGGTGTAATTATCTTTCAAGTCTGAAAGTTGTAACGGTTTTGTACTAAGACATAGTTCCGTTTTCTGACAGGAGGGGAGATGGAGTTGGAGCAGGTTATACATAGAGACCTGGTAATAGGATAGGGTATTGGAGCTGGTTCAGAAGACAAAGACAAAGACAAAGATTAATTTCGATACATTTTATCCCATGGGGCAGCGTTAGGATGCATTTAAAAGATCACTAAACATGCCTTTCTTTGTGTTCTCTCTGTGTGTGTGTGAGAGAGAGAGAGAGAGAGAGAGAGAGAGAGAGAGAGAGAGAGAGAGATAATATATTTATTACACTTGATACACAAGTAGGTCATCAGCAAACATCAATACATCATCCATTTGAAGTCCCAGCTATGAACTAAACTATGAAAATGTGAGTCTATAGATAACCTCTCCTGTTCAGTCCAGCCAATCCAGTAAAGGTATTACCTTACCTTACATTACATTACATTAAATTACATTACATTACATGTGAAAGTCTACTTGACGCCGCGAGGGTGCATGAGACTCTGTGCTTGAAACAAAAAGAAAAAGCACCCACCGCAAAGAAACCCATTACATCAGGGGTGTGTCGAGGACAAACAAACCAAGCTCCCAACCACCAGGTATGAACTACTTCACTTCACAGTAAGAGTGCATCCTTTAAAACTCTGTCATGAGAAGAACAGTCTAGCCATCTAGTTAGGGGGGGCCCGGCTCATGTTTGGCATGAATGGGCCACTCATAGGGTACGCTTGTGGGGGGTGGAAGACACTCGAATGGGTTGGTTCATACCTATCACATTGCCGGATTGCCCCCAAATTGAAATTGAAATTGTTACATCCGTGTAATACAGTTACTCACAGGACGTGAAGTTAAGGACACCATAGCGTGAGCCGGAGCTAGCTATAGTCACCGTACATTGCCCCCACCTAACATGCTACGATTGTTTGGGGCTCAGTTCATCAGTGCCTTTTCTTTTTAAGCCCTTCCTATACGTTTGGGCAAGTTCCTTTAGCCTATTTGGCCTACCCCTGGACTGTAACATACGTACATACATGCTAGCAACCATGAATTCATAAGTGTCAATTTCCGGTTCATGCCTGTCACGACTGCCAAGAACTCCCTCCCTCCCCCCCCTCTCTCTCTCTCTCTCTCTCTCTCTCTCTCTCTCTCTCTCTCTCTCTCTCTCTCCTCCCTCCTCTCCTGCCTCCTCTCCTGCCTCCTCTCCTTATACTTTTTCTTTTAGTCTGTGCCAACATACCGTACAAGCACTTAGAGAGCTAGAGAAAGTTTGATGATTTTTTTTAAGACAATTTATGTAACACGTTCCTTCTCATTTGCAGTTATTTGGGCCACATCTCAACACAGTACCAGCTTGCGACTGTGCCGCACCCACTGAAAAAATGGAAAGCTAGAAGCAAAAATAATTAAGAATTCGATAGGAAGATAAATGAGCGAAAAACAAAAAAACGAAAAAAACAATTAAAATGACTCTCAAAAAACAAAGTTTCAGACAACAATCCGGACCAAAAGCATATCCGGGTCCAATACCCCCCCCACCCCTTTGGATTTAGTCCGATTTAGCTTTTGCTTTGGGTTCGATTTGGGTCCTGACCAAAATCGATTTTGTAGTGTGACACTGACCACGTCGATTTTGGTGCAGAGTAAAATCGACCCAAATCGATTAAAATCGGACAAAAATCGGCCTAACCAACAGCAGTGTGACCGACCTCTTACGTACGATCGGGTCGATCGGGTAGTCTCGGTACTTTCTGCTGCTTCCTCCAAAGGCCATGACAGGAGGTGAAACTACGATTTAAGCTCCGGGTATTGCTTCGCGTTCGCTTTTGCTTTTCAAAGAGATATTGGAAAGGAAAGAATCAACTTAGGCCCGGGTCCCTCGGAGCTACCCCCCGGAGCTACCCCCTCCCCCCCCCCCCCCCCCCCCCGGCCCCGCCCCCGGGTCACTCGCCCTCACTTCCATGCGAAATGGAGCCACCTGGACACCACGGTTATAATTTTGTTCTCCGCTTCGTTTCTTGTTTGTTTCTTTCCATGCTGAAAATTGAATGCCTTCCGCGTATTAAGAGCAGCTTGCTAAAATTGCCTCTGAATTCCTTTCACTCTCGCGCTGCGCTGCGCACTAAGCTTGGGCATGCGACGTATCTACTGACAAAGAGCGAGTAATACCATCATATCGGGATGCCTGGGGCTCATGGCGGGGGGACCAAGAACAAGAAGAAGAGAAAGAAAAAAACAGGGTTCCCCTCCATCTCAGTCAAAACCCGAAGTGAAGACGTAACAGAGGAGCTCCTGGCATTGGGTAGGTACACAGGATAACTATCCAGGGGTGTGTGTGGGGTGTGTGGGAGGGGAAGGCAATTGCAAAGCATCAAATTGTGATGTATATGTATGTTACTGGCCACGGCTAGCCAAAAAGGTTTAAGCCCAACCTCATGATCAAGCTAATTCTGGACTATCAGGAAGAGATTGTTGGTTGGCCCCAGTGCAAGCAAACGGGCTGGCCTCCTCAACCTCACACCTCGTAAAAAGGCGTACTATTTATCAGGAGGGGCGGGATGAAGGAGTGCTTCTTGACTTCAGAGCTGTAGCATCTGTTATAGCCGTAGCTGTAGCAGTAGCTGTATCAAGCTGTAGCATCCGAGCAATGATATGGCAGTAGCAGTAGCTGTAGCAAGCTGTAGCATCTGAGCAATGATATAGCTGTAGCATCTAAGCAATGATATAGCTGTAGCACTAGCTGTAGCATCTGAGCAATGATATAGCTGTAGCAGTAGCTGTAGCATCTGAGCAAGGATATAGCTGTAGCAAGCTGTAGCATCTGAGCAATGATATAGCTGTAGCAGTAGCTGTAGCAGGCTGTAGCATCTGAGCAATGTTATAGCTGTAGCAGTAGCTGTAGCACCTGAGCAATGTTATTGCAGAAACATCATGAGTTTGCAGCCCGTTTCTTTGATGTACATTGGTCTAGTGGTACACCAAATTGCTTAAATGAAGAAGGGTCGGGGGTTCAATTCCCCCTACGGTCGCCCTTGGCGTTGCAGGTCGCTGTCAACCGCGATGGTAGCTTGTCCAGTTGAGGTGGTAGACCGTTCTCTGCCCGCGTACGACGGGTTCCCTCAACACCACGCCCCACCAGGCGTTCTCATTTCATGAGGTTGCCGAGGTTGTTGGGCAAAGTTGATTATACGTGCAATATGTTCAGTGCACCTTGTATTGTGTGCATGAGCCCATGCCCTACTGAGGATATCGTATGCACACTCAGTGTACGGCGTGCACCATGCACACACATTGTACACCATGCATGTGCACAGTACAGCAAGAATGCCATGCATGTACAATGTACACCACGAAGACCATGCATTTGCCCTACTGTAATGTGTTCCAGCCTCGGATCTGCTAAGTCTCCTAGTATAACATGTGTTAATACCCCCCCCCCCCCCCCCCCCCCCCCCCCCCACCCCCCCCCCTTCCCCCCCATCCCCTAAAACACAGTTATTCTGGGGGGTCCTTGGCAACACCTTTTGTTTGGCTTGAAAAAAAGGGTGTATGGTGGGCGTGGAAATGGGTGCCAAAGGGTGCGAAAAGAGGTTGCTAGTGGGTGAAAGGGGTGCCAAAGGGGTGCTACAAAGGGTGAATGGTGGGGGAAAGGGGTGCCAAAGGGGTGCATAAAAAGTGTGGCTTAGTGGGGGTGAAAGGGGGTGCCGAAGGGGTGCCCACAAGGGTGTCTGAGTGGGTGAAAGGGGTGCCAAAGGGGTGCTACAAAGGGTGCTTAGTGGGTTGAAAGGGGTGGCCAAAGGGGTGCTAAACAGGGTGCTTAGTGGGTGAAAGGGGTTGCCAAAAGGGGTGCTACAAAGGGTGCCTTAGTGGGTGAAAGGGGGATGCCAAAGGGGTGGCTACAAAGGGTGCTTTAGTGGGGTGAAAGGGGTGCCAAAGGGTGCTACAAAGGGTGGCTTAGTGGGTGAAAGGGGTGCCAAAGGGGTGCTAACAAAGGGGTGCTTAGTGGGGAAAGGGGTCAAAGGGGTGCTACAAAGTGGTGCTTAGTGGTGAAGGGGTGGGCCAAAGGTGCGAAACACGTGCTTATGGGTGAAAGGGGTGCCAAAGGGGTGCTACAAAGGGTGCTTAGTGGGTGAAAGGGGTGTCCAAAGCCCAAGTGGCGCGTGAAGGGTGCTTAAGTGGTTGAAAAAGGGGTGCAAAGGGGTGCTGAAAAGGGTGCATATTGGGTGAAAGGGTGCCAAATGGTTGCTAAAAGGGTGCTTAGTGGGTGAAAGGGGTGCCAAAGGGGTGCTAAAAAGGGTGCATGGTGGGTGAAAGGGGTGCCAAAGGGGTGCTAAAAAGGGTGCTTAGTGGGTGAAAGGGGTGCCAAAGGGGTGCTACAAAGGGTGCTTAGTGGTGAAAAAGGGTGCCAAATGGTGCTACACAGGTGCTTAGTGGGTGAAGGGGTGCCAAAGGGGATCTACAAGGGTTCTTAGTGGTTGAAAGGTGTGCCAAGGGGTGCTACAAGGGTGCTTAGTGGTGAGTGGGGTGCCAAAGGGGTGCTACAAAAGGGTGCTTAGTGGGTGAAAGGGGTGCCAAAGGGGTGCTACAAAGGGTGCTTAGTGGGTGAAAGGGGTGCCAAAGGGGTGCTACAAAGGGTGCTTAGTGGGTGAAAGGGGTGCCAAAGGGGCGCTTGAAAGGGTGCTTAGTGGGTGAAAGGGGTGCCAAAGGGGTGTATAATGGGTAAAAGGGGTGCCAAAGAGGTGCTACAAAGGGTGCATTATGGGTGAAAGCGGTGCCAAGCGGGTGCTAAACAGGGTCCCGAAGACCCCCTAAATAGGGTCCTGAAGACCCCCTAAATAGGGTCCCAAAGACCCCCTAAATAGGGTCCTGAAGACCCCCTAAATAGGGTCCCGAAGACCCCCTAAATAGGGTCCTGAAGACCCCCTAAATAGGGTCCCAAAGACCCCCTAAATAGGGTCCTGAAGACCTTCTAAATAGGGTCCCGAAGACCCCCTAAATAGGGTCCTGAAGACCCCCTAAATAGGGTCCCGAAGACCCCCTAAATAGGGTCCTGAAGACCCCCTAAATAGGGTCCCGAAGACCCCCTAAATAGGGTCCTGAAGACCCCCTAAATAGGGTCCCGAAGACCCCCTAAATTTACAGTGTAGTTGGCAACTCTCACTGCATGGGCACCTCCATCACATACTGTACATCACACACTGTACATCGCAAACTGTACATGCAGAGGCCATCTACGGGAACGAGTTTGAGAAGCACGAAGATGGCGTTGGCTTCACCCTGGTCACCACGCCACATCCGGGTGACGTAGAGGCAAACTATGTATCCCTTGACCTATCCGTTAGGTACCCAGTCGGCTACCCATCTCAACAGGTGAATATACATGAATACATAAATAAATGAATAAGTAAAGAAATAAATAGAGAAATATATGAATCGATCGATCAATCAATCAATCAATCAATCAATCAATCAATCAATCAATCAATCAATCAATCAGTCAATCAAGCAAGCAAGAAAGCAAGCAAGCAAGCAATGCATATATAAGTACATAAGTATATAAGTACAGAAATGAATAAATACATAAATACATGAAAAAGTCAATAGTACGCCTGATTACGAGGCGTGAGGTTGAGAGAGCCAGCCTGTTTGCTTGCACTGGGGCCAACCATCTTCACAGGTCAGAACTCACGCTGCACTGCTTGGTGGTTGTGTGTGGTGGTGTT
>JACBWV010000610.1:82737721-82792721 GCA_013435795.1 Chlamydomonas sp. ICE-L
ACACTAACAACACCACAAACTTGTTTCCCCAACCCAATCTACATCCCAACCAAAACCAAACCGAACCATACCCACATCCTCACCCAACCACCAAACCAAAACCAAACCAAACCAACCTACCCCAAAACCCCAAAAACCAACCCTACCCTACCAGATTCCCCCTGCAGGGCCACTCAACCACAATGATGCTGAGCAATCTTGCATGCAATGTTTGAAATCCTTCCTGTTTGATAATACCTTGTCCTGCGGCATTCATTACTTCAGTGGGTTTCCATGGAGGCCTGTGTGCAGTGTGTTGAATTTTATATGTGTAATGATAACTCCTGGTGGGGCGTGGTATTAAGGGAACCTCGTCTTACGGCGGTAGAGAACGGGCTGCTACTTTACCTGGACAAAGCTACCATGGCGGTTGACAGCGACTGCGAACACTAATGCGCACCCTAAGGGATTCGAACCTGGCCTGTTGACCAAAGGCGAGGATGATATCATATAATATTGTATATAAATGGTAACTTAGTCCTAGTCAGACTGTCAGCATCATATGATGACATGATATCATATGATATCATATTGCCTTTCCCTATACATGTCTAAAATCTTGCTAATATGCTTCAGGATGATGTCCTGCCCAACCCAACCCAACTCAACCCCAAAATAGATACACATCTAAAAGCTTGCTAATATGCTTCAGGATGATGTCCTGCCCAACCCAACTCAACCCCAACCCAACCCCAACTCAACCCAAACCTCACCCCAACTCAACCCTCACCCCAACCCTATACCCAACCCAACGTTCAACGCTCAAAATAATACGCACATCTGTAAAAAGCTCGTCCTAATTGTTCAGGATGATGTTCTCTTCCCAACCCAACTAACCCCAAATAAAATAGCATCTAAAATAGCAGCGCGTATTGCCTCAGTGATAATGTCTCTTCCCAACCCAACACTCTCAATCCCAACACCACAACCAAAACTAAACCACACCCACAAAATGTTAAGACCACATCTAATATAGATCGCTGTGTTTTGCTTCAGGTACCTGTGTATCTGCCCAACCAACTGCAACCCCAAGCCAAATATTCACAAGCCCAACCCTCACCCAAAACCACCCCAACCCAACTTTCTCCCCACCCACCCAACCCCCAAGCATTATACCACTCACCCACCCACCCAACCTCAACCCAACTTCAATCCCACCCCAAATTAGACAAATCTTATTTTATAGCTCGCTAATTTGCTTTAGGATGATGTCCTTCCCAACCGACTGAAGTCTGTGCTGATGAGGATCCTAACAGCAGAAGGCAGCATTCTGATTTCAAGGCGCAAAGGGAGTCTATCCCATCGCCTCTGCTGTTCGTTGTTATTAGTTTGTTGCTCTTCCTCTCCCTCTCTTCCTCCCTCTCCCTCTCCCTCTCTTTCTTCCTCTCCCTCTCTTTCTCCCTCTCTTTCTTCCTCTTGCTTTTGTCACTTGCCATGTTTAGTCTCCAATTTGTCAGGCGTTCCTTATCCATGGAATCCCCATTCTGACAGTCTGCAGGAAGGCATCTACACTGCAACCGTTAGCCAGTACCACATTTGACGTAGTAGGGATGTTTTCAGGAGTAGTCTGCAGGGTTTCGGTATGTAGAATTCGACAGCATGTGACCCGTGCTTTTTCCTTTTTTTTTTTTCTTCCTTTCCCCTTTCTTTTTTTTCTTCCTTTTTTGTTTTCCCTTCTTCCCCCTTTCCTTCTTCTTTTTTGTGGTAATGGCCCGCGGGGGGCCCCCCTCGCTGTCCGTGCCTCCTGTGAACTATGGCATTTAAAAGTTAACGATTGTTTTTGCTAGTATTGCATGGTATGGTAGTGTCACAATAACAGCCGATTCTCGGTTTTCTGCGATTTTTTTTTTTTTATTTCCTCCAGCATTTTGCAAGGCTGCCTTTAAGGGAGTACCAGTTCGGGGTTTTGACCTTTTTCCTTTTTGGGGGGTCGTAGGTGCATGGGGGGTTTTTATAGCCTCCGAAGAATGTGCATCCTGGCGCGGGTCATGGGGGGCCGCTCTTTGTGATTTTTTCACTAGCCGCCTTTCTGTTTGCACTTTATAAAATTAAGATTCCTCAGGCATAGTAATGTTCATTGTCCCTTTTCCTTTCCCCCCCCCTTTTTTCCCACCTTTCCTTTTCTATCCCCCCGCCGTACTCTTTTCCCCCGCAACTAACAGTCCCCCGAGGCTAGCATGCAATGGCATGGGGAGTACAGGGATGCGGTAGGTTGCAGGGGGGTATTAGCCTCGAAGCATTGAGGGTTGGGTCAGGGACCCCTGGGGTGTTGTCTCTTTTGCCACAACTAGTCCCGGTCGTTACATAATTTTTTCCTTTTTTCCCCCCCTTTCCCCCCCTTTTTTCTTTCCAAATTTTTAAGACCGGCTAGTCCACTGCCATGGTATGGTTAGCCTGGTCTAACTTATGACGAACCTGGCAACCCCACACCCATTTGCCACATGCGTCATTGATTTCTGTTTGATGGTCTCCATCCCTTTTTGTTTTCTTTTTTTTCCAGCCGGGTGCCTTTTGGGTATGTTTTTTTCCCTCTTCGGGTTTGCAGGGGGGATAAGTAGCTTTGATCTTTCAGGCAGTAGGCCCCGTGGGTCTCCCATGGCGTGGCCGGTCGGCAACCTGGGGCCTGAGTTGTGAACATTTCAGACCCATGCATGTACCCTGAATGGGATCCCCCTCCCCGCCCCCCCCCCCCTCCCGGTGTGACGCTAACCCCAGCCGACACGGCACCCTCTACCAAGTGCCCGCAAGTTGAGGATCATCGTCAGCTGGTGGTTAATGATCCCCCTCCTCTCCCTCTCCCCTTCTCCATACTCCCATCACTCTTCTTTATACCTTCCTCCCTCTTCGCTCTCGCTCTTGCTCTGCCATTTGGTCATGCCTTGCTCGGTCAGTTGTAGTACCCTTCAGACACCTCCTCATTGACATCATCCGCCTGACACAGGCCAAAAGGCAGAACTATAAGCGGCATAACGTGACGTATAACATAGTATGCTGTTGTCACTTCTTCGCTCTCCCTACACTCTACGTCTCCCACTTTTCCCTCTCCTCTTGATCTTGCTCCTCTGACTTGTACTAACTGCCCTCTGGACACTTTTCAAGAATAATCATTGCCCCTCCCCCCCCACCCCCTCAATGTGTGTGGATGTATACCCGTTTGGTTTTAAAGTCCAGGTGCGCTCCTTTACCCCCGACCGCCCTAGAACAAATATGTTCAAGGGACTGCCCTACCATGACAGGACGGGGCACCTATAAAGAACAAGGCACGATGGCCCAACCCGGAACCCCAAATAATCGTTCCCCCCTTCAGCGACCGATGGGCGGCCCTGGGTTTGAGGCTCAGAGTGAAATTTATACTCACACAGATGATGGTTATTTGTGAGGGCCGGGAGAGAGCCGATTCCCCGAGACCAAAGCCACCTCCCGCCAACAGCCCACATTCCTGACGGTTTCCTGTGCCTGTGGGTCTCTTTGCGCTGCACCCCCTTAGTCTCCGGAAATACTCCTTCCTCGAAAAGTTTCAGCCCTTACCACAAAACCTTCCTCCCCCTCCCCTTTTATGTAACTCAAGGCATGCTGTTTTCTGTGCAGGTGGAAGAGCTGATCCAGACCAAGCCACAGCAACAGGCGCATGAGGTGCCTGTGGGTGCGCAGTCTGGAATCTCCTTCTTCACCCTCCGACAAGTTTCAAGCTAAATTAATGGAGCTCCATCGCTAATGGGACCTGCCGGTACAACGGGTCAGCGTACCCACCCGCCCCGACGTGGGTGACCCGGGCTACAAGCCCACCACTGGTCCACGTCGTTTTTTCTGCCTAGAGCATTTTCCCCCACTTACCTGTGGATGGGAGTCCCCAGATTCACCCTAGTCCAGTTTGCCACAAACCGGTCGGATCCCCCCCCCCCCTTCCCCGACACCGACGACCCCGCAGACGGAGCCTGACACCGACCCAGCCAAAAACTGTTTCATCTCCATAACCTAACATAGGCAATCCTTGGGTGGCCCCCCCCGGTCCCCTAACAGCGAGGGTTACGTGTTTGGTGGGAGACGATCAGCCCCAACTGAAGTATTCACACTGACCTCGGTACTTATTCCTAGGAACTTTGAAGTCCTTATTAATTTTTTCCCCCCTCTTGGTCGTATCCTCCTTTCTTGTACCAATACACCCATGAGTTGGTTTGGAACAATCAGCTCAGTGAGTGGGTGGCCCCGCGTCTTCTACAGCAATGTGTACGTGTGTGGTTGGGAACTGCACCATTGCGATCAGCCCACCTGACTTTCTGTTATGCCACATGCCTGCGTATTATTCCTATGGGGGGGGCCGGGGGGGCCAGGGAAATTCTTAGTCCTTATTATATTTGGTATCTTTTCTTATAAATACAATGTTTTGGTTTGGAACAATCAGCTCAGTGAGTGGGTGGCCGGTCTACAGCAATGGTACGTGTTTGGTTGGGAGCGATCAGCTCAACTGAGCTACATACCTGGTACTCATCCCTAGGAACTTCTTGGTACTTATTATATTTGGTATCTTTTCTTATAAATACAATGAGGTTGGTTTAGAATTATCTGCTCAGCGTGTGGGTGGCCGGTCTACAGCAATGGTACGTGTTTGGTTGAGAACGATCAGCTAACCTGAGCCCCACCATGCCCTGGTATCATCACCTAGCGAACCCCCTTCTTCACGTCCTCCATCCTCATATTTTGGATCTCTCTTATAAATTACAAGGGTTTAGTTCAGAACTATCAGTCAGAGTTTGCATGTGTCGGTCGGTCTACAGCAATGGCACGTGTTTGGTTGGGAGCGATCAGCCCACCTGAGCCTCATGCCTGGTACTTATTCCTAGGAACTTTGTAGTCCTTATTATATTTGGTACCTTATCTTGTAAATACAATGAGTTTGGTTTGGATCAATCAGCTAGGCGATTGGGTAACCGGGCTACAGCATTGCAGTTTTTTTGCTTTGTGCCTTCTGTTGCTTGGTGCCAACGTCGGTGCCACTGCCTGATCCTGGGGGTGCCGCACTTTATGTCACTTCCAGGGGCAGCGCAAAATAGGCCCCAAAGGGACTTGCCCAACCGTTGCAGGTCATGCAATGTCTCAATCACGTACTTCTCTCACTGTTTGGATTTGGGTGGATGTGGATGGGTGGGTGTGACTGGAGTGAACGAGCCAGACTTCTCATGTCTCATTGATGCCCCTGATCCACAGCGTGAGCCCACATTGGGCGGCGCATGGTGGATTCGTGGCCCCGTGGGCTGGATGACCCAGTGAAGGTTCCCAAAGGCATATGCCTAAATCACTTACTTCTTTCACCTGCATACAGCCTTCTTACACTGCTTTAACGACTCCTCTTCCACTGGCTTTACAGAATTATTTTACCACTGTTACAGCCTTCTTTCACTGCTGTTCTAAAGCACCTCTTACACGGTTACATCTTCTTTCACTGTTTACTTCTTACACTGTTTACAGCCTTCTTTCACTGTTTGCAGCCTTCTTCCCCTGTTTACTTCTTTCACTGTTTACAGCCTTCTTTCACTGTTTGCAGCCTTCTTCCCCTGTTTACTTCTTTCACTGTTTACACCCTTCTTTCACTATTTACTTCTTTCACTGTTTACAGCCTTCTTCCCCTGTTTACACCCTTCTTTCACTATTCACTTCTTTCACTGTTTACAGCCTTCTTTCACTGTTTACTTCTTTCACTGTTTGCAGCCTTCTTCCCCTTTTTACTTCTTTCACTGTTTGCAGCCTTCATTCTCCCCCCCTGTTTAATTCTTCCCACACTGTGCAGCCATTCTGACTTGTATACAAGCAAAGTCCTCCCCCCCCCCCCCCCCCCAACAGCTATATCTTGGCCTTTATTACCCTTGAGCCCTGTCCAAGGGGAGGCTAAATAGGCCAAAGAGACTTGCCCAACCGCGACAGGTGATACTATGTCTCAATCACTTACTTCTTTCACTGTTTGCAGCCTTCTGACTTGTATAGGGCAGCAGATGGAGATATCCCGTCGAAATCGTTTGCGTCAGATCCAAGTAAGTGCTCCCTGCCTTGTACTTTCTAACTGCCCTTTCTAACTGCCCTTTCTGATTGACCTTAGTAACTGCAATTTCTAATTTCCCTTTCTTACTGCACTTGCTAATTTCTCTTCCCAATTTCCCTTTCTAACTGGCCTTTCTAACTGCCCTTTGTAATTTCTCTTTCTAAATGGCTTTTATAATTTTCCTTTCGAATTGCACGTCCTATTTACCTTGTTAACCGCCCTTTATAACTGCTGTTTCTATTTACCCGCGCCCTTTTCGAATTATCATAATAACTGCTGTTCTATCCCTTTCTATTTCATAATGCTGTTCTAACGGGCCCTTTCTAATTTCCCTAATAACTGTCCCGTTTCTACGGTCCCTTTCATAATTGTTCCCTTCATTAAATGCTGTTTTAACGCCGCCCATTTTCTAATTTCCCTTCATAACTGCTGTTTCTAACGGCCCTTTCTAATTTCCCTTCATAACTGCTGTTTCTCATTCCCTTAATAATTTCCCTTCATAACTGCTATTTCCAAGTGCCCTTTCCAATTTCCCTTTCTAACTACTGTTTTAAATTTCCCTTTCTAACTGCTGTTTCTAACTGCTGTTTCTAACTGCCCTGTCTAACTGCTGTTTGTAACTGCCCTATCTTCTTGCTGTTTCTAACTGCCCTGTCTAACTGCTGTTTGTAACTACCCTTTCTAATTGCTGTTAGTAACTGCCCTATCTTCTTGCTGTTTCTAACTGCCCTGTCTAACTGCTGTTTCTAAATGCCCTTTCTAATTGCCCTTTCTAACTTCCAAGTTCCAATCATCCTGGTTGTATTCCTCCTACTTCTTCTCCTAAATATGATTTTGGTACCTTCAGTTAGTTGAATGCAGGCAAATAACCCGATTTTGCTCCTAGATGATTTGAATTATTATCTCCTGAATGTTTTGAATTATTATCCCCTGGATTATTTGAATTGTGATCTCTTGAATTATTTGAATTATTATCTCCTGAATTAGAATAATTATTATCTTCTGAAGTATTTGAATTATTAGCTCCTGAATGATTTAAATTATTTGCGCCAGCATTCTTTTCTCCTGATCGTCTGATTTTGTTTCCATTGGACTATTATAGATGAACGCAGATCTGCCATAATTGCATACTTCGATTATCACTGTAGCACGAAATCATGGCTCCCGTCAGTAAAACGGTTGTTTGGGGTTCAGTTCATCAGTACTTTTTAGTTTTAGCCCTTCTTGTCATATATATAATAGTTAAATATATAACATTTATTTGACATATGGTATTTTTATATCAAATACCTCATGAAACTCATATCACCTCGTACTCAAGGAAATCATACCACCACCTACTCCTCATGCCCCTCATGAAACTCATTCCTAGGGGGCGGCAAATAGATCTATATTGCCCCAAAATATATATCTATGTGTAGCAAATAGATATATTGTGTATATCTATAACATGTGCAGTTACATCAAGTAGGACACTTTCTTTTTAAGTAAAATCCAGTCGAATTGCGGCTGCAATATGATTTGATGGTGCTTTTTCTATGACATAATGGTAAAACACTAGATTTTGATTTTTGTTAGTGTGCCCTATGCCGATTTTCAAAAATCCAGTTTTCTTAGCAAATATAATATATTTATATAATATAGAGATTGTATCGATGCCAGATTGAGAGAGATGCCTCTCCCTACTCATTCCCCATCAACCTTAGCCAACCCCCTGTTTCTCATGCCCCTCATGCAACCCATCCCACCCACCTATTCCTCGTCCCTCCGCAGCTAACTTGCACGGCCATCTGACCCCAACCCTTACTTTCGCTATCACTATCACATGCGCGCCTTCTGTCCCTCCTGTTTTTTTGACACACCAGGTTTCAAAATCATGAAAATTCACAATTACAGGGATGTGATCTGACAGAAATACTGAGTACTAAGGACCATCAAAAGGGGCAGAAATTGAAAACATACTTGAACTTGAACTTGAAAATATATCTCTCTATTTCTCAATCTCTGCCTAGGACCGCATAGGCCCCTCATACTAAGATCCTGACAGTATTACTTGAGTTACTTGTTATTGGCACACATCATATGCGGGCAGACCTTGAACCAACATAAACTGAAACTTGAACCTTCGAGAATCTTCCTTCTTCTCTCTCTCTTTACCTTTTACTCTCTCTCTTCTCTCTCTCTCTCTTCTCTTCTCAGCTATCCCATCTCTCAATCTCTAATTCAATTACTTATTAATATACATTTCTCTGTGCACAATAGGACCTGCATAACCCCCTGCATAAGACCTGACAGGAATACTGAGTACAAAGGACCATCACAAAGGGCGGACATTTGAAAACATACTGAAGCTTGAACTTGAAAATCTCTCTCTCTCTCTCTCTCTCTCTCTCTCTCTCTTCATAATCTCTAATTTACAATTCCTCCAATCAGTCATATTGCCGTCTTCCTCATTCCTCCCACATCCCAATCTCCCAATCTTCTTGCTAGGGATCCTCACATACAACCCTTGGCACTACCAGACCTGATAGGCACATACTGAGTACTAGAGTACTCCTGTCCCTATGCAGCTAACTTGCTGAATGGTTGCCGCTCAGTCTATCACCCACGTTGCAGAAACATGAAAGTGTGTCTGGTCTGGTAAGCCCCATTCCACTCCCACCTATTCACCCTCTGTCCAGTAATCGAAGCTAAACTTTTGTCACACGGCTCCTACTAACGCGGCATCGTTGCAGCCTCCCAGTCTATACCCCCCACGTTGCAGAACATTTTCATTGTATAGGCGTTTTTCCCGTAATGCCACTATTCACACCTCACCATTTATGTTTTTTTTTTTTTTATTATTTGTCATCCTTATGTCGCTAACTTTTGTGGTCACGGCCTGCCCTGAGCGCATGACGTTGCCGCCAAGTTCTCTCAACCCGTGCCGAACACATTGAAAGGGGGGAAGCCTATTCCCCTCACCTATTCCTCTTGTCCCTCTGCCAGCACTTGCAAGGGCCTGCACACGAGCGCATCGTTGTGCCGCCCAGTTTTAGCACCCACGTTGCGAAACATTGAAAAGGGGTTAAGCCTGTCCCACTTCAACTATTCCTCTGTACCTCCGCAGCTTTTTCTAACTTGCACGGCCTGCACATTTGCTTGCATCGTTGCGTCCCACCGTCTATCACACGTGCAGAAACATTGAAAGGGGGTAAGGGCCTATCACACTCACCTATACCTTCTTGTCCCTCCGCAGCTAACTTGCACGGCCTGCACGAGCGCATCGTTGCCGCCCAGTCTATCACCCACGTTGCAGAAACATTGAAAGGGGGTAAGCCTATCCCACTCACCTATTCCTCTTGTCCCTCCGCAGCTAACTTGCACGGCCTGCACGAGCGCATCGTTGCCGCCCAGTCTATCACCCACGTTGCAGAAACATTGAAAGGGGGGAAGCAGGCGCTAATAGCGGTTCTCCCGCCCATCCTTGGCCCGGAGGTGGAAGAATGGTTCAGCCCTCGAGGCACCATTCCAGCAAGCTCTGAGATGCAGTTAACGTTGATAAGAGGCGGGGCCAGGGCACTGCTGCAGGTGAGTTCTTTCCGTTTCCAGTATCGCTTTAGATGCAGCATTGCAAATTCTTGGGGCCTTCGAAAGGTGACGAAGGCCCCCAAATTTGCAGTGCAGTTGAGGTTGACAAGAGGCGGGGCCAGGGCACTTCTGCAAGTGATTCCTTTCTGTTGGCATGATCGCTTCAGATGCAGTTGAGGTTGACAAGAGGCGGGGCCAGTTCGCTGCTGCAAGTGAGTGCTTTCTGTTGCCATGATCGCTTTAGATGCAGTTGAGGTTGATAAGAGGTGGGGGCAGGGCACTTCTGCAAGTGAGTGCTTTCTGTTGGCATGATCGCTTCAGATGCAGTTGACATTAATACAAGGCGGGGCCAGGGCACTTCTGCAAGTAAGTGCTTTCTGTTGGCATGATCGCTTTAGATGCAGTTGAGGTTTGAATATGAATAAGAGGCGGGGCCATCGGTTCGCTGCACTGCAAGTGAGTGCTTTTGGTGGCATGATCGCTTCAGAGCAGTTGAGGTTGATACGAGGTGGGGCCAGGGCACTTCTGCAAGTGAGTGCTTTCTGTTGGCATGATCGCTTTAGATGCAGTTGAGGTTGATACGAGGTGGGGCCAGGGCACTTCTGCAAGTGAGTGCTTTCTGTTGGCATGATCGCATTAGATGCAGTTGATGTTGATACGAGGCAGGGCCAGGTCGCTGCTGCAAGTGAGTGCTTTCTGTTGGCATGATCGCTTCAGATGCAGTTGAGGTAGATACGAGGTGGGGCCAGGGCACTTCTGCAAGTGAGTGCTTTCTGTTGGCATGATCGCTTTAGATGCAGTTGATGTTGATACGAGGCGGGGCCAGGGCACTTCTGCAAGTGAGTGCTTTCTGTTGGCATGATCGCTTCAGATGTAGTTGAGGTTGATACGAGGTGGGGCCAGGGCACTTCTGCAAGTGAGTGCTTTCTGTTGGCATGATCGCTTCAGATGCAGTTGAGGTTGATACGAGGTGGGGCCAGGGCACTTCTGCAAGTGAGTGCTTCTTGTGGGAATGATAGATGTAGATGAAGGGGAGGTGAGAAGAGGGAGGGGAAAGGGGAAGATGAGCATGAAGTTTTCTCTTTTCTTTCCTTTTTCTTTTTCGTCCCCCCGCCCGTTGACCTGGTTCCCTTCCAGCGACTCTCTAGATGCAGCTCTGCCCAATATTTGGGGTTGGTCTTCTGCACCAGCCGGTACTTCCAACGACGCCTGTGGCGCTTTTTTTCGAGCCACAATGCGCGTTTCGCCAGTCCGCCGGTGTTTTTTGCAACCCCCTGTGTGCTTTGGAGAAAGCAAATTTGTGCGCCTTTTGCACCCAGGAAGAAGCGCAGTTTTTTTTTGTTTGAAGGCTTATAAAGCGATGGCCCAATTTTGGTCAATGTGAGTATCCCTCCGGGAGATGCACCCGTTCTGCACACCAACGGAACCTATTATCACCTTTAGGAAGCCAAATTACAAAGGCGTCTGAAAAAAACCCTTGAATTTCGCCGCTACATTCCGACGATCCCCCCATTGAATAAGAGGCGGGGCCAGGACACACCCTATGTCCCCCAACCCGTCACACTCAACCCCCACACGCGAACATTCACCCTCAATAATAGCCCAACGCCAAACCCACCACCTATGTCCTCTCTCTACCAGCCCATGCGACGCGCTGAATGAGTCGACCTTCACCCCAACCCATCAACCCAACCCTTCAACCCAACCCTTCAACCCAACCAGTAAAACCACCCAACCCATACCCCAACCCAGCCCTTTCACCCAAATAACCGCGCCCACCCGTACCCAACCCACCCCAACCCACTCCACCGTGTCCTCCTCAGCCCATGCCTGACCGCGTCAGTCGACCTTCGCCCCAACCCATCAACCCAACCTTTCATCCCAACCCTTCAACCTAACCCTTCGACCCAACCCTTCACCCGTAACCAACCCCAACCCAACCCATCATCCCAACCCAGCCCTTCACCCCAACATAACCCGTGCCCATCCAGTTACCCAACCCACCCGATACCCACTCCACCATGGAACCTCCTCAGCTGCATGCTGGACTTTGTGAGGGGGTGCGGGGACCTGTCAAACCAACTACCATGCAAACCAATCCGAAGCCGGCAAAACAACCCGGCAGAACAACACGGCAAACGAACCGCGCTGGCAAACTGACCCGGAAAACCAAGCCCGGCATACCAACCGCAAATCAACCCTTCATACCAACCCTTCAAACCAACCCTTCAAACCAACCCTTCAAACCAACCCCTCACCCCAACCCCAACCCCCACCCCAACCCCTCACCCCAACCCTTCACTCTAACCCACTCCACCATGCCCACCTCAGCCTATGCTAGACCGCCTGAGTGGAACCGCTGCACAAATAGCCACCTAAATTTATCCCAACCCTTCAACCCAACCCAGCCTTTCACCCCAACCTGACCCACCCTAACCCACTCCACCATGTCCTCCTCAGCCCATGCCGGACCACTTGTGTGGACCTTCATCCCAACCCCACACCACATCCCCTCACTCCACCATGTCCTCTTAGCCCACTGTCCGGGACCACTTGGATAAGGGGGACCCCCCCCCAGTCGCGAAAATATGTGGCACACGTGGCGAAGACCGAGCGGCAACACCGGTCACCCAATATCCCTAACTCCACACCAGTGTGCTCCTCCCGTAAAGCATACCATGATGCGAGAGAGCACCACTTGAATGTGGGACATTAAATGAAGCCAACCACCGTGCGAAACCACCAACACCCACCCACATCCCCTCGAAGCTTCACACATGGTTCCTCGATCAGTCCCATGTTAGGACGCCACGAAGTTGGGAGTGCGATACCTTCACTCCCCAACCGTCACACACCAACCCCCTACACCCCGAAGGCCGCACCCCAGACTCCTCACTCGCATCCATGTCACCGTCCTATCAGCCCCATAGACTAGACAGCAGTGAGTGGAACGGGCACAGAGCAACAAATAGCATCCACGTATTCTACACCCCCAAAAGGGAGCCACAGCCGAACAAAGCAACATGATGGGCTGATTTGCGGCGTCTTTCCTGCGATACCGGGCTGTTGCAAGGCGCACAGCAGGATGGAAGCACAGGCTGCACTGATATGGATCAAGTAATCAGGTAAAGGGAAAGAAAGCCCAGGGTACTACTAAGAGACACGCACGGAGCGAGACTGCGGTTTGGCGCGCCGTGTTTGAGCCACACTGTGCGTTATGCGCAGCAGTGTTTTTGTCGAACCGCCTGTGGGCACAGCTAGGCGCGCAGTTAGTGCTGGATTTTACTCAGGCCAGCGTGTAGAAAGCAGATTACTTAATTGGGACGCTCCCGGGATGCGATTAAAGACGCTTTGACCAATATAGACGAACAATGTAGTAGCACTGGTTAAAAGACACTACTGTTTGTGACTGATAGTGGGCAAGGGGTAGTCACTGGAGGGTAAGGATAGCCCCAAATCGGTTAGCGGGGGAGCGTACCACGATAAAGGGGGTCGTATCGTTTTCTGCAAATTGCAGGGGATTTGTTTTTTGCCATGGGGAGACATCTGTGACGACACTGGTCAGAGAAGTAATCCTAGGGTAGAGAGACAGTATAGCCCTGGGTAGAGGTCGGTAAATTGCTTGCTTGCGTTGGCCTCGTGCTGCATCTTGATTGCTCTCTGTAAGAGTATACCCAGTCTAATTTTGAGGATAAGTGAGAACTGGCAAAAAGTTGGCGAAAGTATATGTCACCCAACAAATACAGTTTAGGACGCAGCTAATGTTTGGGCCCTTGGTGGCCGGGTATTACCGGTTAATGGACCCCAAAAACTCAAAGAGGGAAAAAAGTCGGTATGAAAGTGGAGTCATGAAGTATTTCTCGAATGCATGATGTGGAATTTTTGGCATGGACAAGCAGCTGTGCGCTGAACGTGGTCAAGAGGTATCCAGGGTGGAGCGAACTAAGCCACTGTAGTCTAAAAAGCTTGATTGATTGATTACGATTACTGTGATATTGGATTTAATTGAATTGATGTAAGTGAATTAATTGATTTTTTGAGAGTTGCCTTTCTGATTTGAGGGAATAAGTAGTGAGAGATGGAGATGATGTATGAGGAGAATAGCAAGGAGGGAGGCGGAGGGAGAGGAATGCTTCACTGATGAATTATTATGATGATTATGAGAATGATGTCAAGTGGTGAACCCCATTGCTTCCTCAAAATGGACAGAGATGAGCAGCTGCTCACATACCAAAACACCCGTCTTCCTTAAATGACAAGGGGGAATATGGCAGGCAGCGACTCACCAACCCTTATTATCCTCAAATGCCAGAAGTGGCGCACGCTCACCAACCCCTTCTTTCCTCAAATGCAGATATGGCAGCACGCTCACCAACCCCTTCTTTCCTCAAATGCAGATATGGCAGCACGCAATAGAAACTGGACGGAAGGTTATGGTTGAGGGCATGTCACGTATTCGGGAGTGCACTGTTGAAGGAAGAGCCTCGTTAGGCCTGGACCTGGCTTATGTTGAGAAACAGGTGCGCCGTGTTCAGATATGCTGCTCATGCAGTTGTTTATGTTAAGCAGAGCCTCGTTAGGCCTGGACCTGGCTTGTGTTGAGAAACAGGTGCGCCGTGCTTGTGGGTGGGGCCGATAAAACTTAGCACCCTTCCTTCATCACAGAATACCCCTGTCCTCTTGCAACAGTTTGCTTTAAGCTATATCTAACCGTATACCAACTCTTGGGACCATCTAAAATGTTTGATAAAAGTCTGAACCGAAGTTTGTGATCAAACTAAGCACCCTACCTTGATCACAGAATTTCATGGGTTGGGCAGTAATTGAATTCCCTGAGCTTGAGCTTTATATACACATATGTTTGTGCGGGTTGGGTTGCACTTATGTTCTTTGGCAGGGAACGGGTGGGGGGAAGCTAGTACCCACAAAGCCAGTACCCACAAGCCAGATCTCCTCGGGTTTAGGTTATAGGTTATAGGGTTTAGGGTATAGGATATCTGGCTTGTGGGTACTGGCTTTGTGGGTACTAGCATCTCCCCTCCCAGAGAACGTGCCTCGATTAGTTCAGACTAGGAGAGAAAATGTCTAATCTAAATCTCTGACCCAAATTTTGACTTGAAATCCTAATCCCAATTTGCAGTTGAAAGCTTTAGTGCCAGAGGGTTTCGTGGTAGACCTCACCACCTTCTTAATCTTAATCTTAATCTAAATCCCTGATCCAAAGTTCGACTTTAAATCCCAATCCCAATCCAATTTGCAGTTGAAAGCGTCAGTGCCAGAGGGTTTAGTAGTAGACCTCACCACCTTCAAATCTAAGTTCCTGCCCCAAAGTTCGAATTTCAAATTCCAAATCCCAATCCAATTTGCAGTCGAAAGCGTCAGTGCCAGAGAGTTTCGTAGTGGACCTCACCACCTTCAAATCTGAATCTAAATCCTTGACCCGAATTTCAAATTCCAAATCCCAATCCAATATGCAGTTGAAAGCGTCAGTGCCAGAGGGTTTCGTGGTAGACCTCACCACCTTTTAATCTTTCTCTAAATCCCTGATCAAAAGCTCGACTTTAAATCCCAATCCCAATCCAATTTGCAGTTGAAAGCGTCAGTGCCAGAGGGTTTAGTAGTAGACCTCACCACCTTCAAATCTAAATCCCTGCCCCAAAGTTCGAATCTGAAATTCCAAATCCCAATCCAATTTGCAGTTGAAAGCGTCAGTGCCAGAGGGTTAAGTAGTAGACCTCACCACCTTCAAATCTAAATCCCTGCCCCAAAGTTCAAATTTCAAATTCCAAATCCCAATCCAATTTGCAGTTGAAAGCGTTCAGTGCCAGAGGGGTTTCGTAGAAGACATCACCACCTTCAAATCTTAAATCCCTACCCCAAAGTTCGAATTTCAAAATAATTCAAATCCCCCCAATCCAATTATGCACGTTGGAAAGCGTCAGTGCAGAGGGTTTAGTAGTCGGACCTCACCACCTTCAAATCTATAACCCTGCCCCCAAAGGTCGAATTCAAATCCCAATACCAATCCAATTTGCAGTTGAAAGCGTCAGTGCCAGAGGGTTAAGTATTACAACTCACCACCTTCAAATCTAAATCCCTGCCCCAAAGTTCGGAATTTCAAATTATCAATCCAATCTCAATTTGCAGTTGAAAGCGTCAGTGCCAGAGGGTTAAGTAGTGGGGGGGGGAACCCCCCTCTTTTCCCCCCCCAAACAACCTTCAAATCTAATCACTTGCCCCAAAGTTGAATTTCAAATTCCAAATCCCAATCCAATTTGCAGTTGAAAGCGTCAGTGCCAGAGGGTTTAGTAGTAGACCTCACCACCTTCAAATCTAAATCCTGCCCCAAAGTTCGAATTTCAAATTCCAAATCCCAATCCAATTTGCAGTTGAAAGCGTCAGTGCCAGAGGGTTTCGTAGTAGACCTCACACCTTCAAATCTAAATCCCTGCCCCAAAAGTTCGAATTTCAAATTCCAAATCCCAATCCAATTTGCAGTTGAAAGCTGTCCAGTGCCAGAGGGTTAGTAGTAGACTCAACACCCTTCAAATATCTAAATCCTGCCCCAAAGTTCGAATTTCAAATTCCAATTCCCAATCCAATGTGCAGTTGAAAGCTGTCAGTGCCAGAGGGTTTCGTATAGTAGACCTTCACCACATTCAAAATCTAAATCTCTGCCCCAAGTTAGAATTTCAAATTCAAACCCAATCCAAATTTGCGTTGAAAAGCGTCAGGCCAGAGGGTTTCGTGTAGACCTCAAACCACCTTTCATCTTCTCTAATCCTGATCAAAAAGTCGCACTTTAAATTCCCAACCAATCCAATTTGAAGTTGATTAGCGGTCAGTGCCAGAGGGTTTAGTAGTAGACCTCACCACCTTCAAATCTAAATCCCTGCCCCAAAGTTCGAATTTCAAATTCCAAATCCCAATCCAATTTGCAGTTGAAAGCATCAGTGCCAGAGGGTTTAGTAGTAGACCTCACCACCTTCAAATCTAAATCCCTGCCCCAAAGTTCGAGTTTCAAATTCCAAATCCCAATCCAATTTGCAGTTGAAAGCGTCAGTGCCAGAGGGTTTCGTAGTAGACCTCACCACCTTCAAATCTAAATCCCTGCCCCAAAGTTCGAATTTCAATTCCAAATCCCAATCCAATTTGCAGTTGAAAGCGTCAGTGCCAGAGGGTTTCGTGGTAGACCTCACCACCTTTTAATCTTAATCTAAATCCCTGATCAAAAGTTCGACTTTAAATCCCAATCCCAATCCAATTTGCAGTTGATAGCGTCAGTGCCAGAGGGTTAGTAGTTAGACCTACCACTTCAAATCTAATCCCTGCCCAAAGTTCGAATTTCAAATTCCAAATCCCAACCAATTTGCAGTTGAAAGCATCCGTTGCCAGAGAGAGGGTTTAGTAGTAGACCCTCACACCTTAAAAATCTAATCCATGCCCAAAGTTCGAAGTTTCAAATTCCAAATTCCCCCAATCCAAATTGCAGTTGAAAGTGTCAGTGCCAGAGGGTTTAGTTAGTAGGACTCACCACCTTCAAATCTAAAATCCCTGCCCCAACGTTAGAAATTCAAATTCCAAATTCCCATCCAATGTTGCAGTTTGAACCGTTGAAAGTTGAAAGCATCAGTCTGCCAGAGGGTTTAGTAGTAGACCTACACCACCTTCAATCTAAATCCCTGCCCCACGTTCGAATTCAATATCCAAATCCCAATCCAATTTGCATTTGAAAGCGTCAGTGCCAGAGGGTTTCGTAGTAGACCTCACCACCTTCAAATCTAAATCCCTGCCCCAAAGTTCGAATTTCAAATTCCAATCCCAATCCAATTTGCAGTTGAAGCGTCAGTGCCCGAAGGTTTAGTAGTAGACCTCACCACCTTCAAATCTAAATCCCTGCCCCAAAGTTCGAATTTCAAATTACAAAATCCATCCAATTTGCAGTTGAAAGCGTCTCAGGCCAGAGGGTTTTGTGGTAGACCTCACCAATTTAATCGTTATTAAAATCCAGATCAAAAGTTCGACTTTAAATCCAATCCCCCAATCAATTTGCAGTTGAAAGCGTCAGTGCCGAGGGTTTAGTTAGTAGACCTCACCACCTTCAATATAAATCCTGCCCCAAAAGCTGTCGGAATTTCTAATTAATTCCAATCCCAATCAATTGAGTTGAAGCGGTCAGTGCCAGAGGGTTCGTAGTAGACCTCACCACCTTCAAATCTAATCCTGATCAAAAGTTCGAATTTCTAATTCCAAATCCCAATCCCAATTTGCAGTTTGAAAGCGTCAGTGGCCAGGAGTGTTAGTAGTAGACCTCACCACTTCACATCTAAATCCCTGCCCCAAAGTTCGGAATTTCAAATTCAAATTCCCGAATCCAATTTGCCAGTTGAAAGCATCCAGTGCAAGAGGGTTTAGTCGTAGACCTCACCACCGTCAATCTAAATCCCTGCCCCAAAAGTTCGAGCAATTCCAAAATCCCAATCCTATTTGCAGTTGAAAGCGTCAGTGCCAGAGGGTTAAGTAGTAGACCTCACCACCTTCAAATCTAAATCCCTGCCCCAAAGTTCGAATTTCTAATTCCAAATCCCAATCCAATTTGCAGTTGAAAGCGTCAGTGCCAGAGGGTTTCGTAGTAGACCTCACCACCTTCAAATCTAAATCCCTGATCAAAAGTTCGAATTTCTAATTCCAAATCCCAATCCAATTTGCAGTTGAAAGCGTCAGTGCCAGAGGGTTTAGTAGTAGACCTCACCACCTTCAAATCTAAATCCCTGCCCCAAAGTTCGAATTTCAAATTCCAAATCCCAATCCAATTTGCAGTTGAAAGCGTCAGTGCCAGAGGGTTTAGTAGTAGACCTCACCACCTTCAAATCTAAATCCCTGCCCCAAAGTTCGAATTTCAAATTCCAAATCCCAATCCAATTTGCTGTTGAAAGCGTCAGTGCCAGAGGGTTTTGTGGTAGACTTCACCACCTTTTAATCTTAATCTAAATCCCAGATCAAAAGTTCGACTTTAAATCCCAATCCCAATCCAATTTGCAGTTGAAAGCGTCAGTGCCAGAGGGTTTAGTAGTAGACCTCACCACCTTCAAATCTAAATCCCTGCCCCAAAGTTCGAATTTCAAATTCCAAATCCCAATCCAATTTGCAGTTGAAAGCATCAGTGCCAGAGGGTTTAGTAGTAGACCTCACCACCTTCAAATCTAAATCCCTGCCCCAAAGTTCGAGTTTCAAATTCCAAATCCCAATCCAATTTGCAGTTGAAAGCGTCAGTGCCAGAGGGTTTAGTAGTAGACCTCACCACCTTCAAATCTAAATCCCTGCCCCTAAGTTCGAATTTCAAATTCCAAATCCCAATCCAATTTGCAGTTGAAAGCGTCAGTGCCAGAGGGTTTAGTAGTAGACCTCACCACCTTCAAATCTAAATCCCTGCCCCAAAGTTCGAATTTCTAATTCCAAATCCCAATCCTATTTGCAGTTGAAAGCGTCAGTGCCAGAGGGTTTCGTAGTAGACCTCACCACCTTCAAATCTAAATCCCTGCCCCAAAGTTCGAATTTCTAATTCCAAATCCCAATCCAATTTGCAGTTGAAAGCGTCAGTGCCAGAGGGTTTCGTAGTAGACCTCACCACCTTCAAATCTAAATCCCTGCCCCAAAGTTCGAATTTCTAATTCCAAATCCCAATCCAATTTGCAGTTGAAAGCGTCAGTGCCAGAGGGTTTCGTGGTAGACCTCACCACATTTTAATCTTTATCTAAATCCCTGATCAAAAGTTCGACTTTAAATCCCAATCCCAATCCAATTTGCAGTTGAAAGCGTCAGTGCCAGAGGGTTTAGTAGTAGACCTCACCACCTTCAAATCTAAATCCCTGCCCAAAGTTCGAGTTTCAAATTCCAAATCCCAATCCAATTTGCAGTTGAAAGCGTCAGTGCCAGAGGGTTTAGTAGTAGACCTCACCACCTTCAAATCTAAATCCCTGCCCCAAAGTTCGAATTTCAAATTCCAAATCCCAATCCAATTTGCAGTTGAAAGCATCAGTGCCAGAGGGTTTAGTAGTAGACCTCACCACCTTCAAATCTAATCCCTGCCCCAAAGTTCGAGTTTCAGATTCCAAATCCCAATCCAATTTGCAGTTGAAAGCGTCAGTGCCAGAGGGTTTAGTAGTAGACCTCACCACCTTCAAATCTAAATCCCTGCCCCAAAGTTCGAATTTCAAATTCCAAATCCCAATCCAATTTGCAGTTGAAAGCGTCAGTGCCAGAGGGTTTAGTAGTAGACCTCACCACCTTCAAATCTAAATCCCTGCCCCAAAGTTCGAATTTCAAATTCCAAATCCCAATCCAATTTGCAGTTGAAAGCGTCAGTGCCAGAGGGTTAAGTAGTAGACCTCACCACCTTCAAATCTAAATCCCTGCCCCAAAGTTCGAATTTCAAATTCCAAATCCCCAATCCATTTGCAGTTGAAAGCGTCAGTGCCAGAGGGTTTAGTAGTAGACCTCACCACCTTCAAATCTAAATCCCTGCCCCAAAGTTCGAATTTCAAATTCCAAATCCCAATCCAATTTGCAGTTGAAAGCGTCAGTGCCAGAGGGTTTCGTAGTAGACCTCACCACCTTCAAATCTAATCCCTGCCCCAAAGTTCGAATTTCAAATTCCAAATCCCAATCCAATTGCAGTTGAAAGCGTCAGTGCCAGAGGGTTTAGTAGTAGACCTCACCACCTTCAAATCTAAATCCCTGCCCCAAAGTTCGAATTTCAAATTCCAAATCCCAATCCAATTTGCAGTTGAAAGCGTCAGTGCCAGAGGGTTTCGTAGTAGACCTCACCACCTTCAAATCTAAATCTCTGCCCCAAAGTTCGAATTTCAAATTCCAAATCCCAATCAAATTTGCAGTTGAAAGCGTCAGTGCCAGAGGGTTTCGTGGTAGACCTCACCACCTTTTAATCTTTCTCTAAATCCCTGATCAAAAGTTCGACTTTAAATCCCAATCCCAATCCAATTTGAAGTTGATAGCGTCAGTGCCAGAGGGTTTAGTAGTAGACCTCACCACCTTCAAATCTAAATCCCTGCCCCAAAGTTCGAATTTCAAATTCCAAATCCCAATCCAATTTGCAGTTGAAAGCATCAGTGCCAGAGGGTTTAGTAGTAGACCTCACCACCTTCAAATCTAAATCCCTGCCCCAAAGTTCGAGTTTCAAATTCCAAATCCCTATCCAATTTGCAGTTGAAAGCGTCAGTGCCAGAGGGTTTCGTAGTAGACCTCACCACCTTCAAATCTAAATCCCTGCCCCAAAGTTCGAATTTCAAATTCCAAATCCCAATCCAATTTGCAGTTGAAAGCGTCAGTGCCAGAGGGTTTCGTGGTAGACCTCACCACCTTTTAATCTTCATCTAAATCCCTGATCAAAAGTTCGACTTTAAATCCCAATCCCAATCCAATTTGAAGTTGATAGCGTCAGTGCCAGAGGGTTTAGTAGTAGACCTCACCACCTTCAAATCTAAATCCCTGCCCCAAAGTTCGAATTTCAAATTCCAAATCCCAATCCAATTTGCAGTTGAAAAGCATCAGTGCCAGAGGGTTAGTAGTAGACCTCACCACCTTCAAATCTAAATCCCTGCCCCAAAGTTCGAGTTTCAAATTCCAAATCCCAATCCAATTTGCAGTTGAAAGTGTCAGTGCCAGAGGGTTTAGTAGTAGACCTCACCACCTTCAAATCTAAATCCCTGCCCCAAAGTTCGAATTTCAAATTCCAAATCCCAATCCAATTTGCAGTTGAAAGCATCAGTGCCAGAGGGTTTAGTAGTAGACCTCACCACCTTCAAATCTAAATCCCTGCCCCAAAGTTCGAATTTCAATATCCAAATCCCAATCCTATTTGCAGTTGAAAGCGTCAGTGCCAGAGGGTTTCGTAGTAGACCTCACCACCTTCAAATCTAAATCCCTGCCCCAAAGTTCGAATTTCAAATTCCAAATCCCAATCCAATTTGCAGTTGAAAGCGTCAGTGCCGAAGGGTTTAGTAGTAGACCTCACCACCTTCAAATCTAAATCCCTGCCCCAAAGTTCGAATTTCAAATTCCAAATCCCAATCCAATTTGCAGTTGAAAGCGTCAGTGCCAGAGGGTTTTGTGGTAGACCTCACCACCTTTTAATCTTAATCTAAATCCCTGATCAAAAGTTCGACTTTAAATCCCAATCCCAATCCAATTTGCAGTTGAAAGCGTCAGTGCCAGAGGGTTTAGTAGTAGACCTCACCACCTTCAAATCTAAATCCCTGCCCCAAAGTTCGAATTTCTAATTCCAAATCCCAATCCAATTTGCAGTTGAAAGCGTCAGTGCCAGAGGGTTTCGTAGTAGACCTCACCACCTTCAAATCTAAATCCCTGATCAAAAGTTCGAATTTCTAATTCCAAATCCCAATCCAATTTGCAGTTGAAAGCGTCAGTGCCAGAGGGTTTAGTAGTAGACCTCACCACCTTCAAATCTAAATCCCTGCCCCAAAGTTCGAATTTCAAATTCCAAATCCCAATCCAATTTGCAGTTGAAAGCATCAGTGCCAGAGGGTTTAGTAGTAGACCTCACCACCTTCAAATCTAAATCCCTGCCCCAAAGTTCGAGTTTCAAATTCCAAATCCCAATCCTATTTGCAGTTGAAAGCGTCAGTGCCAGAGGGTTTAGTAGTAGACCTCACCACCTTCAAATCTAAATCCCTGCCCCAAAGTTCGAATTTCTAATTCCAAATCCCAATCCAATTTGCAGTTGAAAGCGTCAGTGCCAGAGGGTTTCGTAGTAGACCTCACCACCTTCAAATCTAAATCCCTGATCAAAAGTTCGAATTTCTAATTCCAAATCCCAATCCAATTTGCAGTTGAAAGCGTCAGTGCCAGAGGGTTTAGTAGTAGACCTCACCACCTTCAAATCTAAATCCCTGCCCCAAAGTTCGAATTTCAAATTCCAAATCCCAATCCATTTGCAGTTGAAAGCGTCAGTGCCAGAGGTTTAGTAGTAGACCTCACCACCTTCAAATCTAAAATCCCTGCCCCAAAGTTTCGAATTCAAATTCCAAATCCCAATCCAATTTGCTGTTGAAAGCGTCAGTGCCAGAGGGTTTTGTGGTAGACTTCACCACCTTTTAATCTTATCTAAATCCAGATCAAAAGTTCGACTTTAAATTAAATCCCAATCCCAATCCAATTTGCAGTTGAAAGCGTCAGTGCCAGAGGGTTTAGTAGTAGACCTCCCCACCTTCAAATCTAAATCCCTGCCCCAAAGTCGAATTTCTAATTCCAAATCCCAATCCAATTTGCAGTTGAAAGCATCAGTGCCAGAGGGTTTAGTAGTAGACCTCACCACCTTCAAATCTAAATCCCTGCCCCAAAGTTCGAGTTTCAAATTCCAAATCCCAATCCAATTTGCAGTTGAAAGCGTCAGTGCCAGAGGGTTTAGTAGTAGACCTCACCACCTTCAAATCTAAATCCCTGCCCCTAAGTTCGAATTTCTAATTCCAAATCCCAATCCAATTTGCAGTTGAAAGCGTCAGTGCCAGAGGGTTTAGTAGTAGACCTCACCACCTTCAAATCTACCATCCCTGCCCCAAAGTTCGAATTTCTAATTCCAAATCCCAATCCTAATTTTGCAGTTGAAAGCGTCAGTGCCAGAGGTTTCGTAGTAGACCTCACCACCTTCAAATCTAAATCCCCTGCCCCAAAGTTCGATTTCTAATTCCAAATCCCAATCCAATTTGCAGTTGAAAGCGTCAGTGCCAGAGGGTTTCGTAGTAGACCCTCACCACCTTCAAATCTAAATCCCTGCCCCAAAGTTCGAATTTCTAATTCCAAATCCCAATCCATTTGCCAGTTGAAAGCGTCAGTGCCAGAGGGTTTCGTGGTAGACCTCACCACATTTTAATCTTATCTAAATCCCTGATCAAAAGTTCGACTTTAAATCCCAATCCCAATCCAATTTGCAGTTGAAAGCGTCAGTGCCAGAGGGTTTAGTAGTAGACCTCACCACCTTCAAATCTAAATCCCTGCCCCAAAGTTCGAGTTTCAAATTCCAAATCCCAATCCAATTTGCAGTTGAAAGCGTCAGTGCCAGAGGGTTTAGTAGTAGACCTCACCACCTTCAAATCTAAATCCCTGCCCCAAAGGTCGAATTTCAAATTCCAAATCCCAATCCAATTTGCAGTTGAAAGCATCAGTGCCACGAGGTTTAGTGTAGACCTTCACCACCTTCAAATCGAAATCCCTGCCCCCAAGTTCGAGTTTCAGATTACCAAATCCCATCCAATTTGCAGTTGAAAGCGTCACAGTGCAGCTGGGTTTAGTAGTAGACCTCACCACCTTCAAATCTAATCCCTGCCCCCCAAAGTTCGAAATTTCAAATTCACAAATCCAAACCAATTTGCAGTTGAAAGCGTCCAGTGCCAGAGGGTTTAGTAGTAGTAGGAGACCTCACCACCTTCAAATCTAAATCCCCTGACCCAAAGTTCGCGTTTCAAATTCCAAAAATTCCCAATCCAATTTGCAAGTGGAAAGACGTCGAGTCCAGGGGTTTAGTAGTAGACCTCACCACCTTTTCAATTAAATCCCTGCCCCAAAGTTCGAATTTCAAATTCCAAATCCCAATCCAATTTGCAGTTGAAAGCATCAGTGCCAGAGGGTTTAGTAGTAGACCTCACCACCTTCAAATCTAAATCCCTGCCCCAAAGTTCGAATTTCAAATTCCAAATCCAATCCTATTTGCAGTTGAATGAAAGCGTAGGCCAGAGGGTGTAGTAGTAGACCTCCCCCCACTTCAAATCTAAATCCCTGCCCAAAGTTCGAATTTCAAATTCCAAATCCAATCAATCCATTTGCAGTTGAAAAGCCGTCAGTGCCAGAGGTTTAGTAGTAGACCTCACACCTTCAATAAATCCTGCCCCAAAGTTAGAATTCTAATTCCTAATCCCAATCCTATTTGCAGTTGAAAAGCGGAAGTTCCAGAGGGTTTCGTATAGTAGACCTCACCACCTCAAATTCAAACCGCCCCAAAAGTTCGAATTTCTAATTACAAAATCCCCAATCCAATTGCAGTTTGAAAGCGTCAGTGCCAGAGGGTTTCGTAGTAGACCTCACCACCTTCAAATCTAAATCCCTGCCCCAAAGTTCGAATTTCAAATTCCAAATCCCAATCCAAATTGCGTTTTGAAAAGCGTCAGTTGCCAGAGGGTTTTGTGGTAGACCTCACCACCTTTTAATCTTAATCTAAATCCCTGATCAAAAGTTCGACTTTAAATCCCAATCCCAATCCAATTTGCAGTTGAAAGCGTCAGTGCCAGAGGGTTAAGTAGTAGACCTCACCACCTTCAAATCTAAATCCCTGCCCCAAAGTTCGAATGTCCAAATTCAAAACTCCCTCAATGCAAATTTGCAGTTGAAAGCGTCAGTGCCAGAGGTTTTTAGTAGTAGGGACCTCACCACCTTCCAAATCTAAATCCCTGCCCCAAAGTTCGAAGTTTCAAATTCCAAAATCTCATCCAATTGCAGTGAAAGCGTCAGTGCCAGAGGGAGAGGGTTTAGTAGTAGACCTCACCACCTTCAAATATAAATCCCTGCCCCTAAGTTGATTTCAAATTCCAAATCCCAAGCCTATTTGCAGTTGAAGTTTGAAAGCGTGCAGGACAGAGGGTTTAGTAAGTAGACCTCACCACCTTCAAATCTAAATCCTGCCCCAAGTTCGAATTTCACTTTCCAAATCCCAATTCCTATTGCAGTGAAAGCTGTCAGCTGTCAGAGGGTTCGTTCGTAGACCTCAACACCTTCAAATCTAAATCCCTGCCCCAAAGTTCGAATTTCAAATTCCAAATCCCAATCCAATTTGCAGTTGAAAGCGTCAGTGCCAGAGGGTTTAGTAGTAGACCTCACCACCTTCAATATCAAGCCCTGCCCCAACGTTCGAATTTCTATTCCAAATTCCAATCCAATTTGCAGTTGAAAGCGTCAGTGCCAGAGGGTTTCGTGGTAGACCTCACCACCTTTTAATCTTAATCTAAATCCCTGATCAAAAGTTCGACTTTAAATCCCAATCCCAATCCAATTTGCAGTTGAAAGCGTCAGTGCCAGAGGGTTTAGTAGTAGACCCTCACACATTCAAATCTAAATCCCTCCTGCCCCAAAGTTAGAATTTCAAATTCCAATCCCACATCCAATTGCAGTTTTTGAATTGAATGAAAGCGTCACGGGCCAGAGGGTTAATAGTATAGACCCACCACCTTCAAATTAAATCCCTTGCCCCAAAGTTCGAGCAGTTTCAAATACAAATCCCAATCCAATTTGCAGTGGAAGTGTCAGTGCCAGAGGGTTTAGGTAGTAGACCTCACCACCTCAAATTAAATCCCTGACCCAAAGTTCGAGTTCATATTACAAATCCCAATCCAATTTGCAGTTGAAAGAGTCAGTGCACGAGGGTTTAGTAGAGATCACACCTCAAATCTAAATCCATGCGCCCCCAAAGTTCGGAATTTATAATTCCACAAATTCCCAATCCCCAATTTGCCGTATGAGTTGAAAGCGGTCAGTGCCCAGAGGGTTGGTTAGTAGGACTAGACATCACCACCTTCAATCTAAAATCCCCTGCCCCAAAGTTCGAATTTCAAAAACTTCCAAATCCCAATCCAAGTTGCAGTTGAATAGAGGTAAGGGAAGAGGGGGGTTCATTCACCATTCCACACATCCCTACCCTTTCATTTGTGGTAGACCTCACACCTTATTAATCTTTAATCTAACTCACTGATCAAAACGTTCCGACTTCTTAAATCCCAATCCCAATCCAATTTGCAGTTGAAAGCGTCAGTGCCAGAGGGTTTAGTAGTAGACCTCACCACCTTCAAATCTAAATCCCTGCCCCAAAGTTCGAATTTCAAATTCCAAATCCCAATCCAATTTGCAGTTGAAAGCGTCAGTGCCAGAGGGTTTAGTAGTAGACCTCACCACCTTCAAATCTAAATCCCTGCCCCAAAGTTCGAATTTCAAATTCCAAAATTCAATCCAATTGGCAGTTGAAAGCGTCAGTGCCAGAGGGTTTGTTTGTGGAAGTAGACCTCAACCAACTTTTAATCCTTAATCTAATTCCCTTGATCAAAGTTCGACCTTTAAACTTTAAATCCCCAATCCCATCCAATTTGCAGTTGAAAGCGGTCAGTGCCAGAAGGGTTTAGTAGTAGACCTCACCCCCCTTCAAATCTAAATCCCTGCCCCAAAGTTCGAATTTCATTTCTCCAAATCCCAATCCTATTTTGCAGTTGAAAAAGCGTCAGGGCCAGAGGGTTTCGTAGTAAGACCTCACACCTTCAAATCTAAATCCTGCCCCCCAACAGTTCGAATTTCTAATTCCAAATTCCCAATCGGAAATTTGCAGTTGAAAGCGTCAAGTGCCAGAGGGTTGTAGTAGACTTCACCACCTTAAAATCTAAATCCCTGCCCAAAAGTTCGAATTTTAATTCCAAATCCCAATCCAATTGCAGTTTAAAATAAAAGTGTTTAAAAGCATCAGTGCCAGAGGGTTTCGTGGTAGGGCCTCACACCTTAATCTTTATCTAAATCCCGGATCAAAGTTCGACTCAAAATCCCAAATCCCAATCCCAAATGGCAGTTGCAAAGCGTCAGTGCCAGTAGGGTGCGTTTAGTAGTAGACCTCACCAACCTCAATCTAAATCCCTGCCCCCCAAGTTCGAATTTCAATTCAAAATCCCAATAAATTTGCAGTTGAAGCTGTCAGTGCCAGAGGGTTTAGTAGTAGACATCACCACCTTCAAATTAAATCACTGCCCCAAGTTCGAGTTTCAAATTCCAAAATCCCAATCCAATTTGCAGTTTTGGAAATGAAAGTGGCAGTGGCCAGAGGAAGAAGGAGCGGGTTAGTAGTAGAATCACCACCTTCAAATCTAAATCCCTGCCCCAAAGTTCGAATTTTCAAATTCCAAATCCCAATCCAATTTGCAGTTGAAAGCGTCAGTGCCAGAGGGTTTAGTAGTAGACCTCACCACCTTCAAATCTAAATCCCTGCCCCAAAGTTCGAATTTCAAATTCCAAATCCCAATCCAATTTGCAGTGAAAGCATTCGTGAAAGAGGGTTTAGTGTAGACCTAAACCACCTTCAAATCTAAATCCCTTGCCCCAAAGTTCGAATTTCAAATTCCAAATCCCAATCCTATTTGCAGTTGAAAGCGTCAGTGCCAGAGGGTTTAGTAGTAGACCTCACCACCTTTCAAATCTTAAATCCTGCCCAAAGATTCGAATTTCAAAATTCCAAAAAATCCCAATCCTATTTGCAGTTGAAAGCCGTCAGAGCAAGAGGGTTTTAGTAGTAGACTCAACCACCTTAAAATCTATATCCCTGCCCCAAAGTTCGAATTTCCTAATTCCAAATCCCAATCCTATTTGCAGTTGAAAGCGTCAGTTGCAAGAGGGTTTGTAGTCGACCTACCACTTCAAATCTAAATCCCTGCCCCAAAGTTCGAATTTCTATTCCAACCACATCCACATTTGCAGTTGAAGAGTCAGCGCCAGAGGGTTGTAGTAGACCTCACCACCTTCAAATATAAATCCTGCCCCAAAGTTCGAATTTCAATTCCAATCCAATCCAAAGTGGCGGTTTGAGAGCGCGAAAACGTCGTTGCCTTGCGTGTTAGTCTAGACCTGTCAACACCACCTTAATCTAATCCCTGCCCAAAGATTGAATTTCAAAATTCCAAATCCCAATATTCAATCTCTGCACTGTCTGAAACAAGCGTCAGTTGCCAGAGGGTTGTAAGTAGAACCTCATCACCACCCTTCACATCTAAATCCCTGCCCCAAGTTCCGAAGTGTTTTCAAATTCTCAAATCCAATCCAATTTTGTCAGTTGAAAAGCGTCAGAGGTGCCAGACGGGTTTAGTAGTAGACCTCATCGGAAACCACCTTCACATCTTAATCCGCTGCCCTCAAAGTTCGAACTTTTCCATTTCCAACTCCAATCCAATTTGCAGTTGAAAGCTTTAGTGCCAGAGGGTTTCGTAGTGGACCTCACCACTGTTGAGGGTCGAGTTACTTTCAAAGCTTCTTCGCTGCGCCTGTCTGGATTGATTTTTCTCGCCCAACGTAAGCCATTTCCTTTTTTTTTTTTTTTTGGCGGAGCCCCCTCTTCAAGAGGGCAAGAGCACTCAGGGTTACCCATTTGTCTGTATTTGTGACCGACCAGCCATCTGACCGAGACGAAGTCTGACATGTCAGCCAACTGTCTCGTAACTATCTCCCTTCCGTTGCCACCTGTCGCCCTGGGAGGATTTGACCAGGTAGGCCATTCTTGTTTTTTATTTTCACCCCATGAAGTGGTACCCTATACAC
Source organism: Chlamydomonas sp. ICE-L (assembly GCA_013435795.1). Taxonomy (NCBI): domain Eukaryota; kingdom Viridiplantae; phylum Chlorophyta; class Chlorophyceae; order Chlamydomonadales; family Chlamydomonadaceae; genus Chlamydomonas; species Chlamydomonas sp. ICE-L. The sequence goes on from JACBWV010000610.1 coordinate 82,766,730, forward strand.
AAAATAGCGACCCAGGCCTGGTCAATTTAGTGCCAAGCCATCTGCCCTTGCTCTTCACCCCGTGAAGTGGTACTCTGTTCACTAAACAGCGACCCAGGCCTGGTCAATGTGGTGCCAAGCCAACTGCCCTTGCTTTTCACCCCGTAAAGTAGAAACCTGTACACAAAACAGTGCCCACTGAGGGTTCAGAAAGAAAGGCGAAGGAAAGAAATGCCATGTCCCTTACTTGTTATTATTTGTCTGCTTGTTTGTTGAGTTATGCACAGCCTGTATGTATGTTACAGTCCAGGGGTAGGCCAGAGGGACTTGCCCAACCGGGATAGGAAAGGCTTTAAATGAAAAAACACTAATGAACTGAACACCCAACTCCAATCGTTTATTACTGACGGGTGCCCCTGAGTGTCATAGTGCTACGCAGGTGAATCCAGGTGTTTGTTCCTCTTTTCTGTTGCACGCAGCCTATTTTGCTGGAAGTGTGTGGCATGCTTGGCGGTACCTATGCCTTCCCTCAAGGATATTTATTTTTCCTTACCTATCCGATCGCTACCACTCGGCACCGCGCGGTTTGAGAAAAAGGGGTCAACACGGACCCCCGTTTTGGCCGAAATGTGCGCTACCTGAGACCAGAATCGTGATCCCTGCCACACATACCCCCCGCTAAATATAAAATTGGCGGAGAGCCCCTGGCAGAGAGTGTTTGGCTATACAGACAGGACGGCGTGGCCAACCAAGGCAATCGGCCCCTGGTGGGAACGTGGAAACTCCGAGTCGCAACGGACCGAAGCAGTTTGTACGAATAGCAGTTGGCTTTCGTTTTTCAGACAACGGACACAGGGGGTGGAAACAAACCCAAAACCCTCCTCTTTTTTCCCTCCCACATCCGTTCCTCTTCCCTCCCTCCCTCTCTCTCTCTCTCTCTCTCCCTCTCTCCCTCAGGTTACGTCTCTCTAACTCTCCCTCTCTCCTCTCTCCTCTCTCTCTCCCCCCTCCCCTCTCCCTCTCCCAACTCCCTCCCTCCTTTCTGCCCCATCGCCCTCCCTCCTTCTTCCCAATCCCTTTCTTTCCTCCCTTCTTCCCTCCCTTCTCCCTCCCTCCTGTCCCTTCTGCGTCCCTCTTTTTTATTCGGCCCTCCCTCCATCCTCCCTCCTTCCCTCCCTTCTTTCCTGCCTTCCTTCCCTCCCTCCCTCCTTCCCTTCCCTCCCTTCACCCTCCCTTCCCTCCCCCCTTTCCTCCTTTCTCCCTCTCCTCCCTCCTCCTCCTCCCCCTCCCGCCACTCCTCCCTCCTTCCCTCCCTCCCTCCCTCCCTCTCCTCCTCCCTCCCTGCCACTCCCTTCCTCCCTCATTTCCCCTCCTTCCTCCCTCCCTCCCTCCCCTCAGCCTCGCCCCACCCGCGTCCTACCAAACCTCCTTTCTCCATTCCCGGGTCCCTCCCTTCCACTCCTTCCCTCCTATTCTCTCCCCTCTTCTCCCCTCCCCACCCCCCCCGTCCCCTACCCGATAGGCCCAACCCTCCCTGCCCTCCCTCCCCTGTTAGACGTACAGCTAATGCCTTTCGCATATCGCATTTGCGTGTTCCCTCACCATACCCCTGCAGGTGGTGCCAGTTGCATCTTCCGCAATACGGCAAGCGGCGTGTTGTTGCCTTTGTTGAGCTCTACTGCAAGGCTCACAAGATAGAAGCCCGTCCACGCAAACGAGACTCCTGCACCCGATCGATGTCTTCATCGCGAGTTTTTCCAGTGCACCTACTATTGCTTTCCCGCATGCTTGGGCTTGGGCCAATTGCCTACTGCTTGGCCTTGGCAAGCTGGTTTTGGCTATGGTGAACATGCCGGAGTGTGGACATGGCGATACTGAAGTATCCTTCTTGACGTTGCCTCTGTGTATTCGCAGTGGGGGCACGATCGAATTCTGGTCACACCTTTCTTTCATTATCATGCGGTCGTAGGTACTCACATTAGTTGCTTAATGCTGTTGACGACCGGGGCGTGTGGACGTCAACTGTTTCGCATACTCGCGCTTATGAAACTCCAGCGTCCCTTTAAATCATTATTGGACCGGTGTGACTCACAGTTATAGTCGCTTATAGTACTCATAGTCGCTTAATGCTGTTAGCTCGGTGTGACTCTTCAGATGCTGTTGGACTGGTGTGATTCGTCAGGCGCTGACTCGTCAGATGCTGTTGGACTGGTGTGACTCGTCAGGCGCTGACTCGTCAGATGCTGTCCCGCAGATGCTGTCCTTCTTGGCTACAGCTTGGATCTTATCACATTGCAACCCAACCTATACATCATTCTTAGGCGGACAGAAACTAACCTTGCATTGGGCCTCTCTCTTATCTTTTTATAAATCTGATGCTGTCCCGCTTTATCCCGGTTGAGTGCTTGCAGTACTAACAATAGTTAAAGTCACTTAATTCTTAGCGGGCAACCCCGCCTCAGTAGCAAAGAAGGCCACCGTCTCAGTCTGGTGAGTTTCAAATAGGTTCTTCAATAGATTGCCTTAGCTTGTCTCCTGTCCATAGCCTTCATGAGCATAACATAATCAGCTAGGTCGTGAGATGTCTAGCCTCTAGTGAAGGCCCCAAAATTGACTGGATACCGGATCAACATGCCAACTGTGTGCCATCCGGGTTCTGAGTGACATAGCTTAGGTAGACATAGTTGAGGGGTCCATACCAAGGCTGTTCAAAGCCCCCAGAGAGTTTATTTGACACACGCAAAGCCCCCCTCCCTTACAAGGTGTGAGAAAATACGCATGTCCCTGTGAAAATGTGTGTGAAAACCTGTGAAAAACAGGGGAAATACTCACATCTCAGTCAAAATCGGATAAATTTGTCACTAGTGTGCGTGAAAACACGCCCTCACCCTTCTGGACTGTGTGTGTTGGGATAAGTCACGCAAACACATAAGTTTTGAACTGCCCTGGTCTATACTACTGGGAACATCCAATTTAATGCTGGGATTGGGAGCAGGGTACTTCAGGAAGACCCCAGCTCTGCTGCCTAAGACGCAACCAATTTTATAGCCTGTGTCCTGCGACGCATCGGGCCCTTCCTTACGGTCAACGGACTCTCCCCATGTTGCGTCCTCTGCTACTGCTACGGAACTTTCGAATTGCGTCTGCACGAGGACGCAATGGCCTACACCTCTTGTTGCAAGGGTTCCGACCGATTCACAGCAACACTACTGACTTGCGAGAGGTCGCGGGCCCGATCCCCGTAACTCCTTCATGTCAACGGATGCAGCGTCCCGGACAACCCTCATTGGTAGTTCCAAGCGCAGTTGTCGCGACAGGATAGCCAAGGTAGTCGCATGAAATGAGGAACTGGCCTCTAAGACAGCATTCCACAACCTCCGATTTTGAGGGGCAACCGATTTCCCTCCAAAGGTTCGTGTCATAATGGTCTTTTCGAGTTGGTGCGCCTCTTTCAGCCTTGGGTGGCACCCTCCATGACAGTATGCAAATTATCACTGTAAGCATGAATTGCATGGGCCTCCTGGCCTGCAACAAAGCGATTGTTTGTTTCATTATTTCTTTTCTTTCTAATCCTTCGTCCACGGATGCGCAGTCCCTTGAGCTTTTTTGTCACCGCGTGTGACTGTAGACGATAATCATATCAAGCACGGTGCGTGGCCGCGATGGTGTACCGTGCAGGACAACAGTGTGTGTTTATGAGTTGGGTGTGTTGGGGTGCAATGTTGTGGTGAGTAGGGGGGGGTGGGTGGGGGCGGGTCAAGGGGATGGTGCGGGAGGAGGAGAGAGGGCCTCTTACCCAGGATCACAGGCTAGGGCTTGTAGTGGAGCGGGACATCCGTGCTACAGAGGCTGGTGGATGAAGTTATAATAAGGTGAGTATGCGACACCGAATTGTTCGGTTTAAAAAGGCAGATGCAAATAATTGAACGGCCAAAGAGTAAGATAAGATGAAGGACAGATTTAGGAATAAGAAACTGTGAGCTGAGTTGTGTGTTGGATGTTCAAAAAGTACATCGGAGCCAATGTAGGCACGGCCAGTAGGACCGCGATGAGTGTGCCTCGATCCACATGTTGGCGTCAGCTATTTTAACTTGAACTTGGTTGCATAGCTTCAGCCAGCAATTTGGGTGCACTTGGTCCTGCTTGCCGTCCATAGTTGAGTAAAAACACTTAAAACGTGAGGAAAAGCTAGTAGCTATCGCGGACACATGTCCCCACACTGTTTTCATTTTGCTTCATCATTTTTTAGCGTTAGCGTAGACTAAGGCCGTGCAGAGTGGCCAATCATATTGCCGTTCCCTACTTATATGTAGATGTGTGTATTGTATGTGAATGTATGTCTACAAATGTCTCCCTCATAAACTGGTATTATGTAGTAGCGTGGTGTGATGAATGATCACCAAGTACCAGCGCCGGCGACCCTCATCAACAAAACCCGCCTTTTCAGTTCTTTTTCCTTTTCGCGCCGCGCATCGTTTAAAACAGTACTTGCTAGTCGCTGTTAAACCTCCCGCATTGCTTTGTCCGTGCCCTGACAGTTTAGATTAAGGCAACAGCATAAAGGCTTGGGAGGACTATGCAGATAGCATACACATATACAGGCAAAAAACAGGAAAACCATCGCGACAGTCTAAAGAGTTTATTTTATATTTATAGTTCGCGTGCATCTATGCCCCCACGTTGTGTTGCGCGTGTCTTTTTGCTACCCAGCCTAACACTCTTTCTTGCCAGTCTAGGAACTCATTCCCTGGGGCTGGAATGATTAGGAACGGCAATAATGCTATCTATGATGCATGTCATCATTGATCCAGCCATTGTGTCAAATACCGGCAGTCTGACTAGGCTAAAGTTATAATTATAGAAAAACTATGATAGTGGATGCAATTGTTATACTAGTACGGTAGCCCCGTGTGGCTTGTGGGCACACCTACTCTCACACCTACTCATACCTACATCTCACTCTCATAAGACCTCCCCCCCCCCCCCCCCCCCCCCCCCCCCCCCCCCCCCCCCCCCCACAGAAATAATAAACCCTCCCCCCCCCCCCCCCCCTCGCCCCCCCCCCCCCTAATCATATTACTTTTGTGCCCTTTTGCCCTGGCCACCACCTATTTGGGGCTTGGTGTACATATGGTTTACACTTGAGCCGCCCCCTCATTCCCCCCAACAAAACACCCCCCCCACCACCACGAGCAAAAACGCTTATCCCCGCGTCTCCCCCGTCCCCCCTTTCCCTCCCGTTGGCCACACCTGTTGTGGGGCTGGGTTGCAAAACGGTTTTCTCTGACAGTGCATGCAACTTAAAACACTGACGGACGCATATCCCTTGCGATGGTCTCCCTTGTGCACACACAAGCACACAAACAACACAGTCCCCCCCCCCCCCCCCCCCCCCCACCCCCCCCCCACACACACACACTCACACACAAACACAGTTATCTCCCCCCCCCCACCCCGCCCCACCCCAACCATTTACCCCCACCCACAAACCCTACGCCCCTTACTCTTCCTGACATATTTCCTGACTCCATCCCTATTCCCTTCCCCCACCCCAGCCATCCTACCAGCCCCCACCCTCTCCCCACTCTCATCCCTCATTCCCTCCCCTCCCTCCTACACGCACCCACCAGCACACACAAACTCCATATCTGCCTCCTCCCACTTCAGACTGTGGGCTTTGCCATAGCTGAAAAGCAAACGGAAGTACGGAACGAAGAGCATCGACAACGTTTGCGCATCATCCGACTCCGCTAAAAGCATCGGACCGTCGGACCTGCTTCCCTGCCACCTCAGCTGTGATCGATAGTCGACCCCACTGAAAATGCTGAACCTGCGCAATCGCAACTGTACATAACGAAAGCTTCTTCTTAGCGAGCATGTATTCAGTTCGGCCGAAGAACAATCCTGTTCACCGCAACTGCTCCCGAAGTCAACTCCCGAAGTCATCTGAGACTTGGAAACATCGCTAGGTTCATCCATTCAACTTTGCCGCGTGCTCGCTATAGCACAATGCACAGCGACGACATATTTCTCGATGCAGTGGGAAGAAGTTGCAGTCAAGTTGCTGATTTGAGATGTTCAGTCAAGTTAGGGCGAGAATGCTCAGCGAGATTTTTCATTCGGTCAACTATGATGCGTACTTGCTATGGCACAATGCGGAGCGACATGTTTCTCAATGCAGTGGGAAGAATTTGCAGTCAAGTTTGTGACATGGGATGGATGCGATTCGGACATTTCTGCCAGGTCGGCTGACTCACCGCGCCACCTCCCTTTGTGCGCAGCGACAGGTCTCTTGACGCAAGGGAAAGGTCTTGCAGAGATGCAGGGGGAAAAGCTTGTAGGAAGACGAACTGTAGCGCTACCGAAATCAGGTGGATGAAGTCAGGCGGGAAAGGAGAAATCGGGCGGGATGCGCAACAGGTAGAATACGCAGGAGGCGAAGGTTGCATAAGACAGAATTCGCAGGAGGCCAAATCAGGCAGAAGTTGAAGCAGGAGGGATTAAAAGCGGGAATTGGCTGAGCGGAAATTGGCTGGGCGGGAATTGGCTGGGCGGGGAGTCGGTTAAGTCGGTTACGCGATGACACCACCACGACCGCGACCACGACCACGACCGCCATGATTTCTTTATATATAAAGATAATACGAGGTCATACTCGCCTTTGGCCGACATCATATGATATGCCGATCACTAAAAATGTGGAATGACAAGGACAGAAGAGGGATCATATGAGCAGAGCCTCTCCCGTTATCATCCGATTCTGCTAACAGCGCGTATCGACTATCGAACCCCTACGTGAAAGGTTGTTGTTAGTGGTAGATCAACCATGCTTGACATCTGGCAACCAGGGTACTACGAAGCGCGCGCGGCAGCGCTGTGTTGCGCTGCCTTTTTGAGCCCCTCAGCGCGCAACACGCAATTTTTTCAACCCCTTGTGGGCGCAGCGCGCAGTTTTTGCGCTTTTTGCACTAAAAAGCGCTGACCAATTTGACGTTTGTGCGCCTTAAGCGCGGACCAATTTGGGAACAAGTAGTACCCTGCTGGCCAGTCAGGTCCCTTCTGCTACACTATCCGATCTTCAATCACTTCATCTTCATCATAAGATAATGTATGTATGTTACAGTACAGGGGTAGGCCAAATCTTCATCGGAAGATAATAATCTAAATTAGGATCTTTAATCCCTAAATCTTTGTCATAAGATACAAAGTGGTCCAGTGATCTTTCTTTTTTAGCTCCGCCATTTACACCATCTAAGTCAGCGATAGGGCCACTTTTATTTGATCTGCTGCCCTACTGGATCTAACATGGGATCTAACGAGGACGATAACGCCTGTTGGTGTTAGGGGAACCCGTCGTGCACGGGTAGGGAGCGGTCTTCTACCTCAACTGGACAAGCTACCATCGCGGTTGACAACGACCTGCAACGCCAAGAGCGACCGAAGGGGGAATCAAACCCCCGACTCTTCATCCTCAAAGTAATTTGGTCTACCACTAGACCAATGCATATCACTGAAAGGGGCTGGATGTAACAAGGTGATGATGAGCGGCCGTCCAAATCTTCCTTAAGTGGGACCACGCCAACCAACAAAAACATGTACAAACTTGTGGGACCACGCCAACCAACAAGAACATGTACAAACTTTCAGTCTTGAAACTGGAAGTGGATCTTGGACTGCTGCTGGGTGTCCTGCCATTGCAGCACGCCAGTGTCCTGTCGGCATGCAGCTGGTAGCTTCATGGAGCTGAGTGTAGGGAAGACGTGGAGCCTTGGGACATTCTGCAGAGAGTCGGAAGCAGGTAGCAGAGTGGCTGATGCTGGTGCTGGAGGCAGAGTGAAGGATGGGGGGGGCACATGGCGCACCGGTGACCCAGCAGCATTGACTGCCCTGCATGGGTGAAGGGGGGAATGGATGGATGATGGATGGATAGATGGGTGGGAGAATTGATGGATGGTTGGTTGGGGGAATGTATGTATGTACAGTTTGTGCACCTGTCAATGCCCCCTCACAGATTATAGAACCAAGAAAGTACAGTTTGTACGCCTGTCAATGGCCTCACAGATTATGGAACCGAGAAAGTGAAGTTTGTGCACCTGTCAATACCCCCTCACAGATTATAGAACCGAGAAAGTACAGTTTGTACGCCTGTCAATGGCCCCTCACAGATTATAGAACCCAGAAAGTACAGTTTGTACGCCTGTCAATGGCCTCACAGATTATAGAACCGAGAAAGCAGAGTTTGTTTACCTGTCAATGCCCCCTCACAGATTATAGAACAGAGAAAGTACAGTTTGTACACCTGTCAATGGCCCCTCACAGATTATAGAACCGAGAAAGTACAGTTTGTACGCCTGTCAATGGCCTCACATATTATTTAACTGAGAAGGTACAGTTTGTACACCTGTCAATGGCCCCTCACAGATTATAGAACAGAGAAAGTACAGTTTGTACACCTGTCAATGGCCCCTCACAGATTATTTAACTGAGAAAGTACAGTTTGTACACCAGTCAATGGCCCCTCGCAGATTTTAGAACCGAGAAAGTTGGCATGTGGCCTATCACATTCTGTTTGTGATGCTCTTACTGCCATGTGGAGTACCTTCAAGCTGAAGTGTCCAGCCATCTCATACACCTGATATTTATGTTTAGCCCTTCCTGTCACGGTTGGGCACAGGGATTTTTATTTCCGCTATATATAGTGATCGCTAGTTTTGACCCCGTTCCGTTGAAATATTCGCTATAGAAATGTAAACAAAAAAGTTTTTTTGTTTTTTTGCCCTAAATGGCAATGGGGGGGCAACTTCTAACCAATATGACACCATCCTCCAACTTTATAGATATCATAGAGAGGATGAAGAATCCGGTTTTATTTCTTATTATCATAGAGAGGATGAAGAATCTAATTTAATTTAATATAATTTAATTTAATCTAATTTAATTAATTTAATTTAATTAAATTTAATATCATTTAATCTAATTTAAGAATCTAATTTAATTTAATCTAATTTATTTCTTATTATCATAGAGAGGATGAAGAATCCGGTTTTATTTTTACTTCTTTTTTGGCCCAGTAGAAAAAAGAAATGGTCCTCCAAAGTTTGGGGCTAGGGGGGGGGGGGGAGGGGGGTCGAGGGGAAAATCTGATATTTTCAAAATATTAGGTACTTTTCAGCCGCATACACACCTGATATTTTTTGTACACTGTGCCAGGCTTTTTTTTTGTACTTTGTACTTTTTTTTGTACTTTTCAGCCGCATACACACCTGATATTTTTTGTACACTGTGCCAGGCTCAGGAGGATGGCATCAGTCATGGCAGGGCAGTGGGCTGCAGATACACGTTCAAGGTGAGGACAGCTGCTGCAGAGCACGAGCAGTGCAGGCTCCATCAGGCTGCTGCAATGATTGAAGCTGAGGGAGCGTAATGGGAGCTGCCAGGGAGGAATAGGGTTGATAAGTTGCTGCTGCTGCTGCTGCTGCTGCTGGTGTTTTTGCTGCTGTTGCTGCTCTTGTTGCTGCTGCTGCTGCTGTTGTTGTTGGTGGTGCTGTTGTTCCTGATGTTGTTGCTGCTGTTGGTGTTGTTGCTGCTGCTGTTGCTGCTGTTGCTGCTGTTGGTGTTGTTGTTGTTGTTGTTGTTGTTGTTGTTGTTGTTGTTGTTGTTGTTGTTGTTGCTGCTGCTGTTGGTGTAGCCCCTGCTGCTGAAACTGCTGGATTGGACATTGCGCCTGCTGTCGCTCCGATGCACTTGGCACGCAAAGTAACTGTTGTGTATCCACATGATTGTAGCCATGACAGAACTCTGCACTATCCAGAGTACCGCTTGTCATGGGCTTACCCCTACTTGTATCACCGGATGTGTCATGAGAGGGAGCTAGCACACACAGTAACTGTTGTGTATCCACATGATTGGAGTCATGACATAACTCTGCACTACCGGTATCCAGAGTACCACTCGTCATGGGCTTGCCCCTACTTGTATCACCGAATATGTCATGAGAGGGAGCTGGGAAGAAGGTTGACAAGGTAGCTGAGTCCAAGTAGCTGAGTAGGTAGGAGCCTGCGACCTTACAACAACCCGAGAGGTCCAAGGAGGTGATGCCTGGTAGTCCTAATGAGAGTGCTAAGCTTGTGTCTGTCAAGTGCCGAGATCCAGTTACCACCAACTTTGACAATAGCTGGCAGTTGACAGCAAGAGCTGACAGGCTGGCATCAGTGAGAAGTGCAGCCGACTTCAGGGATAGGGTCCGGAGGCATGGGCATTGACATGCCAGACTGGTGATGATGCTGTCTGTGATGGTAGCAGCCTGCAGGTAAGATGCCGCATAGTAGAGTAGAGTAGAGTAGAGTAGAGTAGAGTAGAGTGGAGTAGTAGAGTAGAGTAGAGTAGAGTAGAGTTCGAGTAGAGTAGAGTAGAGTAGAGTAGAGTAGAGTAGAGTAAGTAGAGTAGAGTAGAGTAGAGTAGAGTAGCGTCGAGTTAGAGTAGCGTAAGTAGAGTAGAGTAGGAGTAGAGTAGAGTAGAGTAGAGTAGAGTAGAGTAGAGTAGAGTAGAAGTAGAGTAGAGTAGCGTAGAGTAGAGTAGAGTAGAGTAGCTGTAGATAGAGTAGAGTAGAGTAGAGTAGAGTAGAGTAGAGTAGAGTAGAGTAGAGTAGAGTAGAGTAGAGTAGAGTAGAATCGAGCGAGTAAGATTAGATTACGAGTCAGTCAGAGTAGACGTAGATTAGAGTAGAGTAGAATAGAGAGTGAGGTACCGTAGAGTATAGTACAGGACAGTAGATATAGAGTGGAGTGGAGTGGAGTAGGGTAGAGTAGAGCAGAGCAGATCCAGAGTCAAGAGCCAGAGCGAGCAGAGCAGAGCAGAGCAGAGCAGAGCAGAGCAGAGCAGAGCAGAGCAGAGCAGAGCAGAGCAGAGCAGGGCAGGGCATTTCAGCATCTTGTGTGTTAATCACCTGTTGCTTGTGCCAAGGTTAAATAGAGGATTCAAACTGTGAAACAACTTGAAATGAATGATCTAGCGAAGGAACGAAGAACAACTTAAATAGGGAAGGCAAGCCAAGCCCCAAAAGGAAGAACAACTCAAATAGGGAAGCCAAGCCAAGCCAAGCCAAGGCCCAAAAGGAAGAACAACTCAAATAGCCAAGCCAAGCCAAGCCAAGCCAAGCCAAGCCAAGGCCCAAAAGGAAGAACAACTCAAATAGGGAAGCCAAGCCGAGCCAAGCCAAGGCCCAAAAGGAAGAACAACTCAAACTCTTTGTGGGGGAATAAATGAATAGATAAATAAAAGATGAAAAATCTCAAAAATAAATAAAGAAATAAACAAATAAATAAATAAACAAACAAATAAATACATAGTACGCCTTATTACGAGGGGTGAGGTTGAGGGGGCCTGCCTGTTTGCTTGCACTGGGGCCAACCGCCAACTTGTCGGAGGTTGTGTTGAGCAGTACAAGTGAGCCTTACTAAGCAGAGTGATTACTGAGGAGCCTGTGTTGAGCAGTACAAGTGAGCCTTGCAAAGCAGAGTAATTACTATGGAGCCTGTGTTGAGCAGTACAAGTGAGCCTTACAAAGCAGAGTGATTACTGAGGAGCCTGTGTTGAGCAGTACAAGTGAGCCTTGCAAAGCAGAGTAATTACTATGGAGCCTGTGTTGAGCAGTACAAGTGAGACTTACAAAGCATAGTGATTCCTGAGGAGCCTGCATCAAGTATACGGACATAAACATACCAACATATTTACAAATACATATGCCTGACTGATGTAACACCCTACACACATGTATGTGTCTGCCTTACGTTAGCCAGATCCAAGTGCTGTAGGAATAGGCTCTTGCCTTGGTCCAAGTCCAGGCTCAGTGGAAGCCAAGCCAACATTCGCAGGTTACAACACCCTCTTGGCAGGCCCAAGCGCTGTAGGCAGCGCGAGCGGGATGAAGAGACCAAGGCACCTGTGGTCGGTTTGGGTTTGTGATTGGACAGGCCCAAGCGCTGTAGGCAGCGTGAGTGGGATGCTGAGACCAAGGCACTTGTGGTCGGTTTGGGTTTGTGATTGGTCGGTTTGAGCGGGATGCTGAGACCAAGGCACTTGTGGTCGGTTTGGGTTTGTGATTGGTCGGTTTGAGCGGGATGCTGAGACCAAGGCACTTGTGGTCGGTTTGGGTTTGAGATTGGTCAGGCCCAAGCTCAGTTGGTTGGTTGGTTGGTTGGTTGGTTGGTTGGTTGGTTGGTTGGTTGGTTGGTTGGTTGGTTGGTTGGTTGGTTGGTTGGTTGGTTGGTTGGTTCCTGTAGCCTGCTTGGGAGGTTGATTGGTTGGTTGGGAGATTGGTTGGTTCCTGTAGCCTGCTTGGCTCCCCTTGGACTACAACATACATACAATATACATTTATTTGGCAGGTTGCAAGCAAGATAAGGCAGGGCCAAAAGCAGAATGAACACAGCAGGTATGCGCCCAAGGTGTTTGTATCAGTAAGATACATTAAAGATACATTTAGTTGGCAGGTTGAGAGAAAGATAAGGCAGTGCAACAAGCAGAATGAACACAGCAGGTATGCGCCCAAGGTGTTTGTATCAGTTATGCGTGGGTGTGTTGTCTGCACACGTAGCGTACCAGTTCACTAGCAGACAATGGCCTTACAAGATATATACCAGTTTTATTTTTCAAATCTGAAAGCCGTACATCCCACACCGTAGTGTGAGAAATAAAGTATTAGGAAAGGCGGGACCAGATACCAACATTCGCGCTCATATTTAATTCGTTCGTTCATGTTCAAAACCTGCGGAAGGCGAAACGAGGACAAAGGCTAAACCCTAAACCCTAAACCCTAAGCCCTAGATGTATACCAGTGATTGTTTTTTCAAATCTGAAAGTGGGGTTTTTCTAGCTTTATGGTTTTAGGCCTCCTCCAGGGACAGTGTTTGTGTGCTTTTTAAACCCTTTTTATTAATCAGTGTTACAGCTTTTTAAGTTATTAATCAGTGTTACAGCTTTTTAAGTTATTAATCAGTGTTACAGCTTTTTAAGTTCTTGATCAGTGTTGCAGCTTTTTAAGTTATTAATCAATGTTACAGCTTTTTAAACCCTTTTTGTAACAATTATAGCTTCTTGTAGCTTCTTAGGGCCAATTAGGGCAAATAAACAACTTATATTTTACATTTTTATAGCGATGCTTTCGCCAAAACGGGGTCAAAACTAGCGATCGCTATATAGAGCGGAAAACAATCCCTGATGTATACATACATTATAATTTATAAGCCAACATCAAGCCACATGAGGTTGAGTTCAGAACTGTTCAAAAGCATAAGCAAGCGGGAAGAATCAAGTCAATATTTACTCTTGTACTACAGTATTCAAAGCATGATATTGACTCTTGTAGTACGGTATTCAAAGCATGATATTTACTCTTGTACTACGGTATTCAAAGCATGATATTTACTCTTGTAGTACGGTATTCAAAGCATGATATTTACTCTTTTAGTACGGTATTCAAAGCATGATATTGACTCTTGTAGTACGGTATTCAAAGCATGATATTTATTCTTGTACTACGGTATTCAAAGCATGATATTGACTCTTGTAGTACGGTATTCAAAGCATGATATTGACTCTTGTACTACGGTATTCAAAGCATGATATTTACTCTTGTAGTACGGTATTCAAAGCATGATATTTACTCTTGTAGTACGGTATTCAAAGCATGATATTGACAACTATATTTATTCTTGTCCTACGGTATTCAAAGCATGATATTTTACCTTCCAGGCTGGGGTGGCTAACATGCTCGACAGTGCCTGCCTACTTCTGAAACTCAGTATTGAGTTGAAAAACAAATCTGGCCTTTGACCAGAGGTTGTCTCTCAATGTAGGGTTGTTTGTGATGCAGTACATACCATCTGTTTTTATGGGTACAGCTGGGTGCAGTAGTGTATTTTACTGTACGGTCTGGTACGGTATATACGTGTTGCATTTTATTGGAACGGTAATGCATTTTACGGTACGGCACCCACATTTTGCATTCTATTGGTACAGTAATGTACGTTCTGGTGCGGTACATTTGTTTTGGCGGAGCCCCCCCTTCTGGGGGGCGGGAGCCCCCAGGGTTACCTCATTGTCCATTCGTTCGACCGTCCAACCGAACAACCAAAAAATGGAAGCCTGACATGTCAGCCAACTGTTGTTACTAACTGGCTTCAGTCAGCTCCATTGTTGCCACCCGTCCTTCTGTTGCCAACACACTCCGCCAATGTTCCGCATGGGACTTGTTACTAAATTAGGCAGTAATGTAATGTATGGTTCGGCACAGGGTACTACTTCTTGCCAAATTGGTCAGCGCTTAAAGCGCACAAACGTCCAATTGGACAGCGCTTATTAGTGCAAACAGCGCAAAAACTGCGCGCTGCGCCCACAGGGGGTTGAAAAAACTGCGCGAAACACGCAGGTGGGCTCAAAAAGGCAGCGCGACACCATGCTCCCGCGCGCGCTTAGTAGTACCCTGGTATGGCACATCCGTTTCGTGCTTCATTATTGGTAAGGTAATGTACTTTACCGTACAATATATATGTTTTGTATTTTATTGGTTCTGTGTATAAACTGCAAAAATAAAAATAAAAAACTGTAAAAAACATTGAGACACGCAAGACAATAAATGTATAGTGATCCAAATACCTTGAATGGTTGGGCCCAGTGCAAGCAAGACCACCATCACTATTGATGCCAGCCTGGTGCCTGCCACCACCACCACCACCACCACCACGGGAGTTTGCCTGGGCTTATGCAATTAGACAATATATGTATAGTGACCCAAATACATTTGGTGGTTGGCCCCAGTGCAAGCAAACGGGCTGGCCCACTCAGCCTCACACCTCATAATAAGGCATCCTATTTATGCATGGATTTATTTTTTTGTTTGTCCAAATACCAGTGGAGATCCCTCCTTCAGGGGAGAGGGGGCCGGCATAAGGCATGCTATTTTATTTTTTTATATTCAAATACCTGTCGAGATCCCTCCTTCAGGGGAGAGGAGGCCGGCATAAGGCATGCTTTTTTTTAGATCCAAATACCTGTCGAGATCCCTCCTTCAGGGGTGAGGGGGCCGGCATAAGGACAGCCTAGACCAGCAGGGCTGACAAGGTTGCAATCATTCAAATTGAGAGTCTTCAGCTCCGGACATTGTAGAAGCATTTGGAGAACGCCTGAACAGGTGAGTGGTGTATGCATGTGTGTATGTGTGCATGTATGTGCTTGTTTGTTTGTGTGTATGTCCAGTGTGTGTGTGTGCATATGTATGTATGTGCTTCTTTGTTTGTGTGTATGTCCAGTGTGTGTGTGTGCATATGTATGTGTGCTTCTTTGTTTGTGGTATGTCAGTGGTGTGTGTGCATATGTATGTATGTGCTTGTTTGTTTGGGTATGTCCAGTGTGTGTGTGTAGTGCATCTGTATGTATGTGCTTCTTTGTTTGTGTGTATGTCCAGTGTGTGTGTGTGCATATGTGTGTATGTGCTTGTTTGTTTGTGTGTATGTCCAGTGTGTGTGTGTGTGCATATGTATGTATGTGCTTGTTTGTTTGTGTGTATGTCCAGTGTGTGTGTGTGCATATGTATGTATGTGCTTGTTTGTTTGTGTGTATGTCCAGTGTGTGTGTGTGCATATGTGTGTATGTGCTTCTTTGTTTGTGTGTATGTCCAGTGTGTGTGTGTGTGCATATGTATGTATGTGCTTGTTTGTTTGTGTGTATGTCCAGTGTGTGTGTGTGCACATGTATGTATGTGCTTGTTTGTTTGTGTGTATGTTCAGTGTGTGTGTGTGCATAAGTATGTATGTTACAGTCCAGCGGTAGGCCCAATAGGCTAAAGGGACTTGCTCAATTGTAACAGGAAGGGCTAACAAGAAAAAGCATTGATGAACTGAACCCCAAACAATCGTTTTGCCGGCAGGGGCACTGAGATCGTGCTACAGTGATAATTTAATTATAAATTATAATTAAGTATAAACAGTGGGGGAGGGTGAGGGGGAGAGAATGCAGATATATGGGAAAGGGATGGATATCCAAGGGCCATAAGGTGCGATGAGAATCATGGTTGGGCGCGACCCTTTAGCCTATTTGGTTACCCCTGGACTGAAACAACATACACTATCATTGCAGATGCATTTGGAGAACGCCTAAACATGGACAACAGGATGATCGTGAGACATCCTTTTTTCTTTTTGTTTTGAAAGGATTTTCACCCCAGTAGGTGGGACCCCTTCCACGAACCAGAACCAACGAGGATACAGAGAGAAGAGTTTGGTGCCAAGCTAACTGCACTTGTTTTTCACCCCAGGAGGTGGGACCCCTCAGTGCGCCTACTCTTTTGTAGGAGTGGCAACGCCATTCAATTATTCAAACTGAATCCTCGGTGTTGCTGGTTTGTGACGGGAGACCCACCTCCTAGGGTGAAATTCCTTTCAAACCTTAAAAAGCATAAACCTTGCGCATGGCTCATGCTAATCTTCTCTGTACCGTTCCAAATTGAACAGATGTTCTCGAGCGAATAAGATGATTAAGATTGGTATTGTTATTCACTGGAGAACAGGGTAATTCAAAGCGCGCGCTTTTGGGCTTTTGAGCGCTGACTTTTTGACCCCCTCTGCGCTTTAAGCGCAGGTTTTTGCAACCCCTTGTGGGCGCTGCAAGCAATTTTTGCGCTTTTTGCACTACAAAGCGCAGATTTTTTTGTTTTCAAGTGCGCTAAAGCACTGGCCAATGTGCCAATTTGAAGTACCCTGCTGGAGACTTTTCTATAAATACATGAATACGATATATCTACACCTGAATAAGATAAGATAAAGTATCTAGTGTGCGTATGTGTGTGTGGTAGGACACAGAAGCTTACCTGTGCCGGTGTCTCTCTTGCATCCACTGAGGAGAGACAAGTGTGTGTGGTGGTGATGGTGGGGGTGGTGTGTGTGTGTGGGGGGGGGGGGGGGGGGGGGGGGGGGGGGGGGGGGGGGGGTAGTGTGTGTATGCGTGTGTGGTGGTGGTAGTGGTGGTGGTGTGAGAGTAGTGTGTGTATGTGTGTGGTGGTGTGTTTGGTGGTGGTGAGAGTAGTGTGTGTATGTGTGGTGGTGATGGTGGCGATATTGTGTGTGAGGGGGAGAGTTGTGTGTCTGCGTGTGTGGTGGTGGTGTGTGTGTGGGGGGGGGGGGGAGTAGTGTGTGTGGTGGTGGTGGTGGGGAGGTGGGGAGAGTAGTGCGCGGGTGGTAGGATACAGAAGCTTACCTGTGTCAGTGACTTTCTTGCATCCACAGAGGGAAAGAGAAGCAAGTCCACTTGTGGCTTGTAGGGTCAGGTCACCAATCTGCAGTCCGTTTAAGGTCAGACTCCGTAGTCCACGAGCTGGAGACGGAGGTGGTCCACCAGACCCTTCGAAGTATCGGAAGGTGCCCGTAAGGTAGTCCCTGCGAAACTTCAACCCGTCGGTCGGTTCCGAGGTTCCGTGTCGGAAGGATCCCGACCCGTAACCCCGGTCCCGATCCAGCGGAGATCCTGCAACGGGAGTTCTCCCGTTACTCCGTAGTCCGCAAGATTGAGACGGAGTCGGCCCTAGCTCCTCCTCACCTCTCCTCCCTACTGATGTGTCATGCGTGTGCGGAGGACGAACAGAAGAGTGAGGTCCAGGCTGGCAAAGCGCCCTGAGCAAGTGAACCATACTGTTGTCGGTAACACCACCTGCAAAATTTGAAATTCAAAATTTAAAATTGTTACGCCTTACCACATGAACTTCTGTGGAATTGTTATTATTAGCTGGAATTTGATGCGACCTTGTCTTTTTCTACGAAACGTCAAAGCGTTTGTTGCAATCGGAACTTGAACTTGAACTAGATTACATAGCTTCAGCCAGCAATTTGGTTGCTCGCTGTCTTTGGTATTTAAAAAAACGATTTTGTTGCAATTTTCTTCGGTCCCATTTACATCCATCAACACATCTCCACTGCTACATGTCTTATTAAATAATCATCCCAGATGAGATGATGATTTAATTATATTATAGAATTAAATTATCACTGTTGCAAAAATTCAGGCCCCCCGTCGGTTAAACGATTGTTTGGGGTTCAGCTCATCAGTGCTTTTTCTTTTTAAGCTCTTCCTAACGGTTGGGCAAGTCCCTTCAGCCTATTTGGCCTACCCCAGGACTGTAACATTCCCCTGGCGTGGGGAACCAGGACACATGCAGCCAGACACAAGCAAGCTGTCGACGGTTGTACACGACAGTGGGAACAAAGGGATTGGTTGTCGATTCCAACGTCTGTATGCGCTTGTTCTCAATATTGTCCTTCACCTTAACCATGTTTTTAGCAGGCAGTGTTTGATATTGCTTCAAATGGTTGCCTCTTTGTAATTGGTTAAATAAATTCTTAAATATTTGTACAAACTGCTGAATCTCAAGTTGAGGATATGATTACGAAAAAAGGATATGATTATTCCCCATTGTCTGTATATGTTTTGATCCGCTTCGGCGTAGCCAAACGGAGCTAATCAAAAATGAAAATTGCTACTCCTTGCCATGGGGCGTGAGTTTGAAGGCATCTTCTCGTCCGCTTGCACTGGGGAAGGGTTACTGTGGGTTTTGCTTTCGCAGATCGCTACTGCGCCTGAGCTTGGAATTCCGCGCGACAGCACCGAGTGCAAGGTATTGGATAAGCCATCAGTAACAATCAGTACTTCTCTGATTTTTGCATTTGATATCATGCACCACCAGTAACTAACACTACCACGAGACAGAACAGAGGAAACTTCTCATTCTGTTTCAAGGCGGCCGGTTGGAATTCGTGAACCTGGCAACGGGTTACATGTCACCCTTATCATAATAGATCATGCAACGTTCGTTTTTGGCGGAGCCCCCCCTTCTGGTGTGACCCATTTCTTCTGGTGTGACCCATTTGTTACCCAGTGTTACCCATTTCTTCTGGTGTGACCCATTTCTTCTGGTGTGACCCATTTGTTACCCAGTGTTACCCATATTGTCCGGTCAACCGACCGTCTGACCATGATGAAGCCAGACACGTCAGCCAACGGTCTCTTGACTAACTCGCTTCATTTGCCACCTGTTGCTCCGTCGCGATCACTCTCCGCCAATTTTTTGCGACGCAGGCGACGCTGCATCGAACTTGTTAAGTGGTATCTGCCACCATTTCTGCTCCGCTTCCTCCCACCTCTACCACTTCCTTCTGCCCCCCATAGCCCCCTCCCTCAGCGGTGTTGTCCGAGAACCCCCACACACACACCCCATAGACTCCTCCCTCAGTGGTGTTGTCCGAGGACCCCTTTCCATCCCCCCATAGACTCCTCCCTCAGTGGTGATGTCCGAGGACCCCTTTCCGCCCCCCATAGACTCCTCCCTCAGTTGTGTTGTACGAGGACCCCTTCCTGGAGAGCTTCCTTAAGCCACACTGCTTGGCGTTCTGTTTTCTTTCTTTCTGGCCCATTCAGCTTGAAGCCTCTCTACTATTTTATTTATTGATGTGAGCATTGCCACTAAGACAAAAGATTTGCAGCAACAAACTCATCTGATGCATGATTTTTTAATTATTTAGGGTGGGGATGGGTTTGGTTTGGTTTGGTTGTCTTGGGCTTTTTCTTTTTCTTTTTTGACTTGGCTTCGGCTGTTTTGATTTGTTTTAGTTTAGTTTGGTTTGGACTGGGTGAGCACGGAGGATCCCACCTGCATTAGGTCTTAATCGCTTATTCTGGTTTGGCTTGGTCTGTTTTGGTTTGACTTGAGCTGTATTGTTTTGTTTTGGTTGTGTTGGGTGAGCACGGAGGATCCCACCTGCGTTAGGCCTCAACCGCTTGTTTACATGCAGTGTACTGCTTCCGGCTTCCGTCCAGCTTCTGTCACCTCTAGTTGTACTGCCGGGGCCGCTGCCAGCATTCCCCCAGCTTGTAGTGCCGCTGGCCATGGGAGTGTGATGAAACCGTTGTGAGGAGGGGGCTCTGTTGAAGCCACTTCCCGTAGTGCGCACTGCTCTGCTGCCAGTACAGCCGCTTAGATCCTGAGATGTGACGGCATGATGTATTTTGTAACAATTAGAAATATTTGAAATTTGTTTTGTACAGACGCTGATATCCTGAGAAGTGACGGCATATAGTATTTTACAACAAATTATAAATATTTAAAATATGTCTTGTACAGCCGCTGGGATCCTGAGAGGTGACATTATTATGGATTTTGCAAACATTATAATAAGTTGTTTAATGTATCTTGTATAGACAGCTGAGATCCTGAAAATGTATAAATAGTTTTTTTAATGTATCTTGTATAAAAATGTATAAATAGTTTTTTGATGTATCTTGTATAAACATTATAAATAGTTTTTTAATGCATCTTGTATAAACATTATAAATAGTTTTTTAATGCATCTTGTATAAACATTATAAATAGTTTTTTAATGTATCTTGTATACAAACATTATAAATAGTTTTTTTAATGCATCTTGTATAAACATTATAAATAGCTTTTTAATGTATCTTGTGTAGACAGCTGAGATCCTAAAAAATGAGGGCGTTATGTATTTAGCAACAAATTATAATGATTTGAAATTTATTCTCATATAGACCACAGAGATCTTGAGAAGTGACGGCATGATGCATTTTGAAACAAATTATAAATAGTTAGAAAATTGCCTCGTATAGAAAGCTGAGATCCAGAGAAGTGACAGCATGATCTATTTTCCAACAAATCGAACATTGTTTTTAATGTGTCCCGTGTATACCGCTGAGATCCTGAAGAGAAACGGCATTATGTATTTTGCAACAAATTATAAATAGTTAGAAATATGTCTCGTATAGACGCCGAGATCCTGGAAAGTGACTGCATTATGTATTTTACAACAACTTATAAATAGTTTGAATTTGTCTCGCATAAATTTGTTTCGTATTTGTCCCTTTAGCCTATTTTGCCTACCCCTGGACTGTAACATACATACACTGCATCAGACCCGTAGAATTAAATAATCACTTAAGCACTTGGTGCCCCCATCTGTAAAATAATTGTTTGGGGTTCAATTCATCACTGCATTTTTGCTTTTACCCCTCCTGTCATGATTGGGCAATGCCCTTCAGCCTATTTGGTCTACCCCTGGACTGTAACATGCACAGTACACAGTACACAGTACACAGTACACAGTACAACATACATACAGTACACAGGTTGACAAGTGTTTGACAGAATAACCCATGGACTGTAACATGCACAGTACACAGTACACAGTACACAGTACAACATACATACAGTAAACAGGTTGACAAGTGTTTGACAGAATAACCCCTGGACTGTAACATGCACAGTACACAGTACACAGTACACAGTACAACATACATACAGTACACAGGTTGACAAGTGTTCGACAGAATAACCCCTGGAGGGAAAGCTAAAATATCTCAGTAATTCTTATCTGCTTAAATCAAATCAAATTACGAATTAACATTTATAATCGATTGCATGCTTCATGTCCATTCCAGTCAGCCACAAATGTAATGCATTAATTCTCCTGTTCGATTTGTGGTAAAAACAAATCACTGCAATAAAATAAATGTGGGTATCTCCATAAGTGCCCAAGTCCTAAAACGCCCTAAGTTGAATCGCTTTTGTGATTCAAGGTCCTACACGATCCCAACTGCTCGGAATTGAATTCTGAGCAGATCATATTGTCCGCGAATGCGTCAGCTAGGGGGGCAGTTAATTTCTGTTTGCATTCTCGCATCTGGCCGCGAGCAGCCCAGCTCAGGAGGCCGGCTGGCAGTACAAGAGATGTACAGAAAGCTTGAATCTACTTCAACGAGGTCGCGGTACGGTATCGCGCGAGCTACGGCGACTGAAGTTTCTGAGGGATGAAAGGCGTATCGAACCCCTACCACAAGGTTGGAGGCTGCGCTTCAGCCTCGGCCTCGGAATTTACTGGAATAGCAGTACAACTCGAAAATTCACCTCCCTTAGTCCCAATTCCACCTCCCAACTTGAGATTTCAACCCCCATCCCCAAATACAAATCTAACTTTAGATTTAGACGTTTGAAGAAAAGTTAAAAAACAACAAGTTTGAAAAGTGTGATTTGAAATTTGAAATTTGAAAAACTTTTTTTGTTTTCAGTTATTCTACATGCTATCTAGTAAAAACTGAAACTCAGAATGATGCAACTGAGTCTACGCAGCTACGCACATGAGTTAGGACACCCACGAAATGCAAATTATCAGTGATTTTTGGCTCTGTATACTGCCGTACCGCCTGTACGCTACATCCCACAACCTGCCATCACCATGACATGTAAAGGAAAGTGTGAGCTATAGGACTACCTACTTTTTATTTTGATGGAATTTGTTTTGAGCGAGATAGACCTTGAATCATCTTTATGAAAAAGGTGATTCAACTAAGGGAAGCCCATAGTTAAGAAATTAGCATGTTTCACTTAACATGGTTCCCACAAATTGAGCAAACCCAAATTTGAGTATTTATATATTGAACCCATGTGGTTGGGCAACTTTATGCCAAAAAACATTTGTCTTTGGACTGGAGGCCATAGGCTAAAACCATACGATGCATGCTCACCAAGACTTAGGCACCTATGGAGATACAAACAAAAACAATTGTTCAAAAATTGTATTTCGCCTCGACCAATATTCCTAATTATTTGGGGTCCAATCGGAGAAAGTCAATTTTTCCTCTGAACAGCCATGCCCAGGTCTGTTGTTGTATATTTATGTTGTTGCAGTCCAGGGGTAGACCAAATAGGCTGAAGGGAATTGCCCAATCATGACAGGAGGGGTAAAAGCAAAAATGCACTGATGAACTGAACCCCAAACAATTATTTTACAGACAAGGGCACCAAGTGCTTAAGTGATTATTTAATTATACTGGTCTGACGCTACTTGTAAGTTGAACTTGTACTTGGCTACATAGCTTCAGCCAGAATTTTTGCTGCTAACCAACTTGGGCAGTAAAATTAAATACAAGTTCAACAGCAAAAATAAATACAAGTTCAACAGTAAAAATAAATACAAGTTCAACAATAAAAATAAATACAAGTTCAACAATACAAAATAATAAAAGTTCAACAGTAATATTAAATAAAAGTTCAACAGTAAAAATAAATACAAGTTCGGCAGTAAAAATAAATACAAGTTCAACAATAAAACAAATAAAAGTTCAACCAGGAGGTGTCAAGGCCTCCAATTTTTTTCTTCTCCCAATCAATTTTTTCTGATAACGGGGCTGTAATGGCATGTAACATGGCTATATTATGAGACATTTTTCAGGTCATTCTCAGCACCTCATTTAGGGGGGGGGGGGGGGGGGGGGGGGGCTCCTCAGGTTATTTTCTAACTTTTTACTCAGAGCTCCAAATGACATTCTGAGACCACCCATGAGTAGGCCTTGGCAAGGGCAGTCCATTGGCACCAATTTGGAACTCTTGCAATAAGTCTCTACCCCTTGGGTGGGTGGGTGGGTAAATGGGTGAGTATGGGTGGTATGACCCCAGCCCTGTGTGGGAATTCCGAGGATGCCATTATTTGCACCTTATTGTAACCCCCCAGAATCCATATCTAAGTTTTTCAAAAAAGGGGTATTTCAATTTAAGGGGGAGGGGGGGGGGGGGGTCAGCCCCCCTCAGATTTTTTAGGGATATGTGTCCCTCTTTATTTTATACTCCTGGTTCAACAGTAAAAATAAATACAGGTTCAACCAAAAAAACAAATACAAGTTCAACAGTAAAATAAAATACACACACGCATGTCTCTGATTGTTTTCCAGGCCTGACAAAACTACCACCACCACTCCTCTGCAAAATATTTCCTGCACCTGTGATTTCAACCACCACCACCACCTTTATCATCTTTACCACCCCCTTGATATCACCATCAAAACTCCTCTGCAAAATATTTATCGTACCAGTGATTTCAACTGGGAGCAGCTTGTGAGGTGAAAGACGCCTTCATCCCCACCACTACTGCCATCTCCACCACCAGGACCACCACTACCACCACCACTCCTCAGCAAAATATTTCCCGTACCAGTGAAATCAACTGGCAGCAGCTCGCTAGGTGACTGACGCCTTCATCCCCACCACTACTGCCATCTCCACCACCAGGACCACCACTACCACCACCACTCCTCTGCAAAATATTTCCCGTACCAGTGATTTCAACTGGCAGCAGCTCGCTAGGTGACTGATGCCTTCATCCCCACCACTACTGCCATCTCCACCACCAGGACCACCACTACCACCACCACTCCTCTGCAAAATATTTCCCGCACCAGTGATTTCAACTGGCAGCAGCTCGCTAGGTGACTGACGCCTTCATCCCCACCACTACTGCTATCTCCACCACCAGGACCACCACTACCACCACCACTCCTCTGCAAAATATTTCCCGTACCAGTGAAATCAACTGGCAGCAGCTCGCTAGGTGACTGACGCCTTCATCCCCACCACTACTGCCATCTCCACCACCAGGACCACCACTACCACCACCACTCCTCTGCAAAATATTTCCCGCACCAGTGATTTCAACTGGCAGCAGCTCGCTAGGTGACTGATGCCTTCATCCCCACCACTAATGCCATCTCCACCACCAGGACCACCACTACCACCACCACTCCTTTGCAAAATATTTCCCGTACCAGTGATTTCAACTGGCAGCAGCTCGCTAGGTGACTGACGCCTTCATCCCCACCACTAATGCCATCTCCACCACCAGGACCACCACTACCACCACCACTCCTCTGCAAAATATATCCCTTACCATTGATTTCAACTGGGAGCAGCTTGTGAGGTGACTGACACCTTCATCCCCGATGTCTCTGCAGCCGGCCGTAGACAAGTTGGCCAGGCTCTTGCAAGTGTTTGCCACATGTGAAAGGACCATGTCATTGCAATCCCTGAAATGGAAAAAGGTAAGGGTAAATGTAAGGTAAAAGGTAAATTGAAGGTAAATGTAAGGTAGATGGTAAATTGAAGGTAAATGTAAGGTAGATGGTAAATTGAAGGTAAATGTAAGGTAGATGGTAAATTCAAGGTAAATGTAAGGTAGATGGTAAATTCAAGGTAAATTCAAGGTAAATGGTAAATTTAAGGTAAATTCAAGGTAAATGGTTCATGCAAGGTAAAAATAAGGTAAACGGTAAATATTAAAGGTTAAATGTAATGTAAATGTAAGTTAAAAGTTAAATCTTAAATCTTAAATGGAAGGTATATGGTAAATGTAAGGTACATGGTAAATGTCCTTCCAGAACTGCAGCTAGCTTGTGTCTGACAGTTGACGTGACAGGCATTCCAACCAAGCTGAAAGCTGTAGGCTTGACCCAGTGGCTGGCAATTGGAGCTGGACGAAAGCTTCTATGCGTAGCCCCAAAAAGAAACACTGTACGTGGGCCATCTAGGGCGCCATGTGTGTTATCAAACAGTGAGGTGCCTCCAACAAGCTTCTCTTTCTCTGTCACTTTTTCATGTTCAAACATGACGGTAACTGTATCTGTATTTGTCTAGCCGGTACAGGCGTAGGACCATGTCATTGCAATCCCTGAAATGGCCAAAGGAAGGACATGTGTTATCAATTAAAGGTGTTATCAAAACGTGATGAGCACCCAGCAAGCTTCTCTTTGGTGGTCAAACATGATAGTATGTGTATCTTTATTTGTATAGCTGGTACAGGCGTAGGACCATGCCATTGTAATCCCTAAAATGGCAAAAGGAAGTACATGTGTCATCAATTAAATGTGTTATCAATTAAATGTGTTATCAAAACGTGATGAGCACCCAGCAAGCTTCTCTTTGGTAGTCAAACATGACAGTATCTGTATCTTTAATTGTATAGCCAGTACAGGCGTAGGACCATGCCATTGCAATCCTTGAAATGGCAAAAGGAAGTACATGTGTTATCAAACAGGGATTTGCACCCAGCAAGCTTCCCACCACCTATACCCACTACCCACCACCCACCACCTTTACTCACCTCCCACCACCTCTACCCCCCACCAACCTCCCAC
>JACBWV010000610.1:82800221-82987721 GCA_013435795.1 Chlamydomonas sp. ICE-L
AGATATAATAAATATAAATAATATAATAAATATAAATAATACAATAAATATAATAAATATAAATAATACAAAAAATATAAAAAATATAAATAATACAATAAATACAATAAATATAAATAATATTAAAAATATAAGATAATAAATCACCTGCCCTCACCCTATGTCCCCTACCCGCACCGTCCTCCCCCAACCTACCTTGATCATTCCTCCATCAGTCCATCCCACCCAGGATAAACACAAATATGTCCCCTCCCCCGCATCCTCCACCATACCTAATCTCACCTCAAATAATAATCACAAATTAATAATCGCACAATTAAATTATAAATCATCCCAGCTGAGATGATGATTTAATTATATTGTAGAATTAAATTGATCACTGTAGCACGAACTCAGGGCCCGCTTCGGTAAAACGATTGTTTGGGTTTCAGTTCAGTAGTGTTTTTTCTTCCTGAGCACTTCCTATATGGTTGGGCAAGTCCCTTAAGCCTATTAGGCCTACCCCTGGACTGCAACATACATACATACCCCACCCTCCTCTGCGTCCTTACCAACATCTGCGTTTATCCTACCTAACTCCATCCGTCCATCCCACCCACGCACCTGTTACCGCTGTGTCTCGAACATTCAAGCAGGTAAGGGAAGGAGGCCAGGCAGCAAGAAGGGTTTCAGAGGCAGAGGAACTTGAAGGTGGAAGCTGGGCGGAAGCTGGTCCCTGAGCCTCGCCCCTGTTGCTCATACATTTCCACAGACTAACCCATATCTAACGTTGTTTTGCACGACTCCATCCGTCCATCCCACCAACGCACCTGTTACCGCTGTGTCTCGAACATCCAAGCAGGTAAGGGAAGGAGGCCAGGCAGCAAGACGGGTTTCAGAGGCAGAGGAACTTGAAGGTGGAAGCTTGGCGGTAGCTGGTCCCTGAGCCACACCCCTGTTGCTCATACATCTCCACATACAGCTCAGAGTGTTGTTTGAGACAGATCGGACACCACTTAGAACCAGCTCCTGCCGAATAGAGAAGTCTGTTTAATATTCTTCATGTATTTTTGGTTGCCCCCAGTGAAAGCAAACGGGCTGCCCCCCTCAACCTCACGCCCCTGGTAATAAGGCGTACAATTCATTTATGTATTTATTGATTCTTCGTGTATAAGAGGATGTTAAAATTACATTACACTGTCATAGGCAGGCTGGTGTGGACCCAAGACAAGCCCACTCCAGAACATCCGGGGGGGGGAGGGGGGGGGTCTCCCAACCATCCTCACAAAAGCAACCGAGTGTAGGCAGATGTATATGGAGCATACAATTGTTACAGCATACAAAGGTAACACAAAAGCAATGAGTGTAGACAGATGTATATGGAGCATACAATTGTAACAGCATACAAGTGTAATACAAAATCAATGAGTGTAGACAGATGTATGTGGAGCATACAATTGTAACAGCATACAACGGTAACATCATACAAGTGTAATACAAAAGCAATGAGTGTAGACAGATGTATGTGGAGCATACAATTGTAACAGCATACAACGGTAACAGCATACAAGTGTAATACAAAAGCAACGAGTGTAGACAGATGTATGTGGAGCATACAATTGTAACAGCATACAACGGTAACAGCATACAAGTGTAATACAAAAGCAATGAGTGTAGACAGATGTATGTGGAGCATATAATTGTAACAGCATACAACAGTAACATCATACAAGCGTAATACAAAAGCAATGAGTGTAGACAGATGTATGTGGAGCATACAATTGTAACAGCATACAACGGTAACAGCATACAAGTGTAATACAAAAGCAATGAGTGTAGACAGATGTATGTGGAGCATACAATTGTAACAGCATACAACGGTAACAGCATACTATGGTAACACAAAAGTAACCGAGTGTAGACAGATGTATGAGAGTGTAGTGTTGATCTATGCAAGTATACTATATCATGCATTTAGGGAATGCCAATATGATATGATGTCATATGATGCCAGCAGTCTGACTATAATAAAGTTGCCATTTACATACAATATCATATGATGCAATTTGTATGATATCATATGATGTGGGACTCGCCTTTGGTCAACATCATATGATGTGGGACTCGCCTTTGGTCAACATCATATGATGTGGGACTCGCCTTTGGTCAACATCATATGAGGGCACAATGGAAACGTACATGCAACACTACCAAGACAACACTCGGGCGGGTGCAATAAAAATACTTCTTACGGCACTCTGGGTACGTGACATAAAAATATCAGAACGGAATGGTGGGGGTGGGGGTGGGGGTGGGTGTGTGGGGGGTAACCTGTCAATTCCCCCGGTCTCGATAAAAAAACGTTACCAAGCACCAAAACTTCTACCAAGCACCCAATTCGACCCAAATCGCTACCGAGCACCCAATTCGACCCAAACCGGTACCAAGCACCCAATTCGACCCAAACTACTACCCAGCACCCAATTCAAACCAAACCACTACCCAGCACCTAATTCGACCCAAACCGCTACCAAGCACTCAAACTTATACCAAGCACCCAAACCGCGACCCAGCACCCAATTCAACCCAAATCGCTACCAAGCACCCAATTCTACCCAAACCGGTACCCAGCACCCAATTCAACCCAAACCGGTACCCAGCACCCAATTCGACCCAAACCACTACCCAGCAACCAATTTGACCCAAACTGCTACCAAGCGCCCAAACCTCTACCAAGCACCCAAACCGCTACCCAGCACCCAACTCAACCCAAATCGCTACCAAGCACCCAATTAAACCCAAACCGGTACCCAGCACCCAATTCGACCCAAACCACTACCCAGCAACCAATTTGACCCAAACTGCTACCAAGCGCCCAAACCTCTACCAAGCACCCAAACCACTACCCAGCACCCCCCAAAAAAGCTCTGCTACCTGCAATACCTGGAACCTGCTACCAGCAAGCCAGTGCAGCTACACAGTAGCTGTGAGATGCCTGTTGGCCGTAGCTACTCAGCACCAAAACAAAGGTCTGCTACCAGCAAGCCAGTGCAGCTACACAGTAGCTGTGAGATGCCTGTTGGCCGTAGCTACTCAGCACCAAAACAAAGGTCTGCTACCAGCAAGCCAGTGCAGCTACACAGTAGCTGTGAGATGCCTGTTGGCCGTAGCTACTCAGCACCAAAAACAAAGGTCTGCTACCTGCAAGCCAGTGCAGCTACACAGTAGCTGTGAGATGCCTGTTGGCCGTAGCTACCCAGCACCACAAAAAAAGCTCTGATACCTGCAAGCCAGTGCAGCTACACAGTAGCTGTGAGATGCCTGTTGGCCTCAGCTGCCAGCATCCGCTCACGTCCACGCTAGTCAAAGATGTGCAAGCAGCAAGAGGGGTCACGTCCACCAGCTGCCAGCAACGAGCGAGATTGATACGACGCAGTGGCAGGCGGTGAACCATGAGGTTTGATTCCTGTTGAGGGCAGCAGTACAGCTTACAGGGGGCATGTTACATTGCATTGCATTACATTACATTGCATTGCATTGCATTACATTGCATTACATTGCATTGCATTACATTGCATTGCATTACATTGCATTGCATTGCATTACATTACATTACATTGCACAGCATTACATTACATTGCACTGCACTGCATTGCATTACATTAAATTACATTACATTACATTACATTACATTGCATTGCATCGCATCGCATCGCATCGCATCGCATCGCATCGCATCACATCACATCACATCACATCACATCACATTACATTACAATAGATTACATTCCATTCCATTCCATTGCATTGCATTGCATTGCATTGCATTGCATTACATTACATTACATTACATTTCATTGACACTGACAGGGCATCATTGGCCCAAGACACGCCCGTCCATCACCACGGGCAGGGGTTTTCCAACAAATCCTTGGAAAAAGAAAGAAGTGATCATGCCTGGTGGGGCATGGCATTAAGGGACCCCTGTCTTACGGTAGATAACGGGCTGCTACTTCAACTGGACAGTGCTTCCATAGCGGTTGACAGTGACCGCGAACACTACAACGCATCCAGACAGATTCAAACCCTAAAAAAATCAAAATCAGAATCAAAATCAAAAAATCAAAATCAGATTTGGCTCTGCTAAACCGCATGCACCTTTAAAGTCCAGTAGGGCACCGAGAGAAATGTAATCATCATCATCATTATCATCATCATCACATCATTATCATCATCATCATCATCACATCATTATCATCATCATTATCATCATCATCATAATCATGAGATGAGCACAGGCAAAAAATGGCTGATAGAAAGAGCTCTAAAGTGTACACAAGTACAAGGTACAAAACAGAAAGGTGCAGGCCCATCCAATGTGCCGATCTATCCCATCAGGGACAGGGATGAAACATGGATAAGAAGGATCATCATCATCATCATCATCATCATCATCATCATCAACATCATCACCACCATCGCCACCATCATCATCATCATCATCATCATCATCATCATCATCATCATCATCATCATCATCATCACCATCACCACCATCATCATCATCATCATCATCATCATCATCATCATCATCATCATCATCATCATCATCATCATCATCATCATCATCAATCATCATCATCATCACCACCATCGCCACCATCATCATCATCATCATCATCATCATCATCATCATCATCATCATCATCATCATCATCATCATCATCATCATCATCATCATCATCATCATCATCATCATCATCATCATCATCATCATCATCA
Source organism: Chlamydomonas sp. ICE-L (assembly GCA_013435795.1). Classification (NCBI taxonomy): domain Eukaryota; kingdom Viridiplantae; phylum Chlorophyta; class Chlorophyceae; order Chlamydomonadales; family Chlamydomonadaceae; genus Chlamydomonas; species Chlamydomonas sp. ICE-L. The sequence goes on from JACBWV010000610.1 coordinate 82,804,983, forward strand.
TCATCATCATCATCATCATCATCATCATCATCATCATCATCATCATCATCATCATCATCATCATCACCATCACCATCACCATCACCATCACCATCACCATCATCATCATCACCATCATCATCATCATCATCATCATCATCATCATCATCATCATCATCATCATCATCATCACCATCACCATCACCATCACCATCACCATCACCACCATCATCATCATCATCATCATCATCATCATCATCATCATCATCATCATCATCATCATCATCACCACCATCATCATCATCATCATCATCATCATCATCATCATCATCATCATCATCATCATCATCACCATCGTCATCTCACCAGGGGTAGGGACAAAGGTGATGCCAGGGGAGATGAGCACAGGGAATCAACCGATAGCTGTTGGAGTTGTGAGCACTGAGACAGATTCAAATCCACGAGATTTTGACAGCTGTGGGCGATCTTCACAACATCGTCATCCCTACACAATTGATTACATGCCAATAAAGGACCTTTTTAATTCTGTAAACGTTATTATTAAACGTGATTATTGCGATCAAAGGACCTTCCTATTGCGATACACGTTATTATTGCGATAAAAGGACCTTACTACTGCGATACACGTTATTATTAAACGTGATTAATGCGATAAAAGGACCTTATTATCGCAATACACGTTATTATTGAACGTGATTGATGCGATAAAAGGACCTTATTATCGCAATACACGTTATTATTAAACGTGATTAATGCGATCAAAAGCCCTTATTATCGCAATACACGTTATTATTAAACGTGATTATTGCGATAAAAAGGACCTTATTATTGCGATACAAGTTATTAATAAAGTTTATTATTGCTATAAAAGGGCCTTATTATTGTTATAAACCTTATTATTGATATAAATGGGCCTTAGTATTGTGATAAACCTTATAAATAAACGTTATTATTGCGATAAAAGGTCCTTCTTATTGAACGTGACATGCTAACTGCATACATAGTTACATACTAAATACAGGATAGTACAGAATAATAATATAATACAGACTATTCTAAAATATAATACAAACGCACAGACATACTAAATACAGGATAATACAGAATAATAATATAATACAGACTATTATAAAATTAAAAACAAACGCACAGACATACTCAATTCAGGAAGATGCTTGCAACCATTATAAACACCAATTGTGAGACCAATCATAGGTGGGGAAATCACTGTTTTTGTGCGACGCGACGCGTCACCATTCCGTCGCTGCATGGCAACGCATGGGTTCGGGTAAACTAGTTAGAAATGCCCCCACAAACTCCCAGGCTCCACACTCCCCACTTCGAAAGGTTCAGGGGGCAGCTTATCGCACTGGGGCCGCAACGAGTTGCTCAATTTTCGACACGTCGCGCGGAGAAAAAAATTGGGCTAATCAAATATGCACGCGACAAAGTTTGAACATCTATCATCACAACACCGTCATCCCTGCACAAGTATGTATGTGTGTGTGTGTGTGTGTGTGTGTGTGTGTGTGTGTTTACAGTCTAGCCGGTTAAGGCATGGCCAAATAGGTTAAATAGACTAGCCCAACCTCAATATTGGGAAGGGATGTATGCAAAACAAGCACCGATGAATTGAACCTCAACAAATCGTAAATGACAAGGGCCCGGAGTTCATGCTATGTTGATATGGATTTAACTTCGATCCCTGCACAGTAATGATAACGCCTGGTGGGGCGTGGGATTAAGGGAGCCCCGTCTTATCTCGCTAGATAACGGGCTGCTACTTTACCTGGACAGTGCTACCATGGCAGTTGACAGCGACCGCTAACACTGAGGCACACCCAAGGATTCGAACCCCGCACCTTCTGCCTGATTTCAACAAAATCAACCATCGAGCCAATCGTCGAATTAAAGATTTATAATCCCTGCACAAGTGTGCACGTGCTTCGTGATTCAACATAAACTTGAACATGGTTATATGCCTCCATCCAGCAATTTGGCTGCTCGCTGTCTTCGGCAGTAAAAGCAATACTATTCACCAGGTAATGGTATGTTCAAAAGACCGTTCTTCAAAGAAAACAAGTCTGAGTTTGAGAACTCGAGATTTTAAAAATGTTTTGGAGAACTCGAGATTTTAAAAATGAGTTTGAGAACTCGAGATTTTAAAAATGAGTTTGAGAACTCGAGATTTTAAAAATGTTTTGGAGAACTCGAGATTTAAAAAATGAGTTTGAGAACTCGAGATTTTAAAAATGAGTTTGAGAACTCGAGATTACAAACAAAGTGAGGTTGAGAACTTAAGATTAAAAAATGAGTTTGATAACTTGAAATTAAAAAGAAAAAGAGGTTAATAAATAAAGATTACAAAACAAATGAGGTTGAGAACTTGAGATTAAAAAACAAATGAGGAACAGAACTTGAGATTAATAAAAAATTAAGTTGAGAATTTGAGATATTAAAAATGAGGTTGAGAACTTGGGACCTCAGGCTTAATATAATCACGTTCTATAAATCTGACCCACATACACCGAGGTACTACAAAGCGTGCACGGCAGCGCGATTTTGCGCACCCTTACTGAGCCCCACTGCGCGTTTTTTTAGCAGGGTTTTTTCCTACGGTGACTGTAGCTAGCTCCGGCTTACATACATACAACCCTGGACAGTGACAACTATCCATGGCTAGGTGCACGCCTGTGGTTGACTGCGTGCGTAATGTTGGTTGGGGGTATTGTGGGGAATATTGTGATGGTGCGTACCCCCCACCCCCCACCCCCCACCCCCCCCCCACACACACCCCCCCACACACACACACACACATACACACAAACCTCACACACACACCACACACCACACACCACACACATACACACACACACACACACACACACACACAAACCACACACACACACCACACACACACACACACGCTGTGGTGTCCCTAACTTATGTCCTGTGAGTGAATGTATTACACGGATGTAACATTTAAATTTAAATTTAACCCCCTGTGGCCGCAGCGCGCAGTTTTTGCGCTTTTTGCACTACAAAGCGCTGACCAATTTGACGAAATGTAGAACCTTGCATATGACCGAGCACCTTGCAAGAAAAAGCGTCTGCATCTATGTTGTACTTGCACTTGTACTTGATCACATGCACCCAGCACCTTGCAAGGAAAAAGTGTCTGCATCTATGTTGTACTTGCACTTGTACTTGATCACATGCACCGAGCACCTTGCAAGGAAAAAGTGTATGCATCTATGTTGTACTTGCACTTGTACTTGATCACATGCACCCAGCACCTTGCAAGGAAAAAGTGTCTGCATCTATGTTGTACTTGCACTTGTACTTGATCACATGCACCGAGCACCTTGCAAGGAAAAAGTGTATGCATCTATGATGTACTTGCACTTGTACTTGATCACATGCACCCAGCACCTTGCAAGGAAAAAGTGTATGCATCTATGTTGTACTTGCACTTGCACTTGATCACATGCACCCAGCACCTTGCAAGGAAAAAGTGTATGCATCTATGTTGTACTTGCACTTGTACTTGATCACATGCACCGAGCACCTTGTAAGGAAAAAGTGTATGCATCTATGTTGTACTTGCACTTGTACTTGATCACATGCACCCAGCACCTTGCAAGGAAAAAGTGTATGCATCTATGTTGTACTTGCACTTGTACTTGATCACATGCACCGAGCACCTTGCAAGGAAAAAGTGTCTGCATCTATGTTGTACTTGCACTTGAGCTTGATCACATGTCTCCAGCCAGTAATTTTGCTGCTCGTTGTCTTCAGCAATACAAAACGACTTGTTTATCGTGTGCAGCCTCGTTATATTTGTTGTGCTGTGCAGCTTCCATAGATTGCTGTTGTGTTGTGCAGCCGCTATATTGACTAAAAAAAAAAATGACCGAGGCCACACCACTCAACGAACCCCCCCCCCCCCCCACACACACACACACACACACACACACATTAACACACACAAGCCATAACTACAAACGTATATTTAGGGTTGGGAAGCAAACGTATATTTTTATTTGTATAAGCCGTATAAATGTATGCATATAAACGTATGAACGTATGCGGTATAACTGTTTTGCACTTCTGGAGAAAATACTTTTACATGGGTTTCAAGGGATTGCCGAGTTGCTAATTTCATCGGCATCACACATCAACTCTCAGAAAAAATATCTGGCAAGTTAAGGTTGAACAACTCTCAGAAAAATAAATCACAACCAGAAAGCGCGTCAACTAAGGAGCGCGGTGCCAATCTCAGGGAGTCATTAAATGACAGTTGGTATATTATATAACTGTACAAGTGCACAATAATGTAAGTACATAACTGTACTGCAATATTGTCCATGTTCACATTGCAATAGGCTTGCACCATCAATCCTTCAAGCCCATGTAGGAGCACAGCTTGTGGAATGGAAGGCTGGGTGGCGCTCTGATATGTGTGCCATCCTGACTATATAAATCAAACTTTAGGCCCAATGTATACGACATGGTGCATGTGAAAGGTTAATTGTATTGCATATTGTGATAGAGGAGGTTAATTGCTTTCCAATGGGCTTTCTAAATCAAATATTGAATGAAAACCAAGAATGTAGAGTGCTGGGATGCGTGCGGTACTTCTCTAAGTACAAAATATGCATTTTATACGACGTATATAAGGTCGATTCGAGAAAAAATATACGGCGTATTTATACGTATAAACGTATATTATACATTTATATGTCGGCCCAACCCTACCTATATTGACTTAGAAAAACCCACCTGACCGAGGCCACACCACCCAACAAAAAACCCACCTGACCGAGACCACGCCACTCAACGAAAAACCCACCTGACCGAGGCCACGCCACTCAACGAAAAACCCACCTGACCGAGGCCACACCACTCAACGAAAAACCCACTTGACCGAGGCCACGCCACTCAACGAAAAACCCACCTGACCGAGGCCACGCCACCCAACGAAAAACCCACCTGACCGAGGCCACGCCACTCAACGAAAGCACTTGAAGAGCTGCACCAACCGGTGTACTGGCGTGTAATTGTGCAGCGGGGACTTCACAGTCAGCATCGCTTGCACGGGCTGGTTGTATCGCCAACTGGGGGCTTGTCTGCGGAGACTCTAAGTTTGATGTAGCTCGCTGTGAAGACTGTTTGTGTGATATAGCCGGCTGTGGAAGCTCTTCGTTTGATGCAGCCGGCTGTGGAGACACTTTGTGTGATGTAGCCGGCTGTGGAGTCACTTTGTGTGATGTAGCCGGCTGTGGAGTCACTTTGTGTGATGCACCCGGCTGTGGAGACACTTCGTGTGATGTAGCCCGCTGTGGAGACTCTTTGTGTGATGTAGCCGGCTGTGGAGTCACTTTGTGTGATGTAGTCGGTAAGCATGCAACTGGGAATTTGTGTGCATGGTCGCTTGCTGATCTGTCGCTCGCTGATATGTTGTTTGCTAATCTGTCGCTTGCTGATCTGTCACTCGCTGATATGTTGCTTGCTGATCTGTTGCTTGCTGATATGTTGCTTGCTGGTCTGTCCAAACCAGTATGTGGATGACACGCACCTGTCTCTGCCAGGCTGTACTGGGGATCAGGGCCAGCTAGGGCCGCCGCAAGGATGTATCCTTGTAGGAGTGGGCATGGGGTCTTAAAGCACAACCGACTTCTCCTGGACGGTGGTAGCTCTAGAGCTTGATGCCAAAGCACCCTGGTGCAGTGTGTGTGTATGTGTGGGTGTGGGTGTGGGGGTGGGTGTGGGTGGGTGGGTTTGGGTGTGTGTGTGTGGGTGTGTATGTACCTCTAGATCTTGATGCCAAAGCACCCTGGTGCAGTGTGTGTGTATGTGTGGGTGTGGGTGTGGGGGTGGGTGTGGGTGGGTGGGTTTGGGTGGGGGGGTGTGGGTGTGTATGTACCTCTAGATCTTGATGCCAAAGCACCCTGGTGCAGTGTGTGTGTATGTGTGGGTGTGGGTGTGGGGGTGGGTGTGGGTGGGTGGGTTTGGGTGTGGGTGTGTGGGTGTGTATGTACCTCTAGATCTTGATGCCAAAGCACCCTGGTGCAGTGTGTGTGTATGTGTGGGTGTGGGTGTGGGTGTGGGGGTGGGTGTGGGTGTGGGTGTGGGTGGGTGGGTTTGGGTGGGGGTGTGTGGGTGTGTATGTACCTCTAGATCTTGATGCCAAAGCACCCTGGTGCAGTGTGTGTGTATGTGTGGGTGTGGGTGTGGGTGTGGGTGTGGGTGTGGGTGTGGGGGTGTGGGTTTGGGTGTGGGCGTGTGGGTGTGTATGTACTTCTAGATCTTGATGCCAAAGCACACTGGTTGCAGTGGTGTGTGAGTATGTGGGTGGGTGGGTGTGGTGGGTGGGTGAGTGGGGTGGGTGGGGTGGGGGTGGGGGTGTTGTGTTGGGGTGGGGGTGTGTGTTGGGGGGGGGGGGGGGGGGGGGGGGGGGGGGTCTGTACCTCTAGAGCTTGATGCCCAAAGCACCCTGGTGCATTGTGTCTGTGAGTGTGTGTGGGTGTGGGTGTGGGTGGGTGTGTATGTACCTCGAGAGCTTGATGCCAAAGCACCCTGGTGCATTGTGTGTGTGAGTATGTGTGGGTGTGGGTGTGGGTGTGGGTGTGGGTGGGTATGTATGTACCTCGAGAGCTTGATGCCAAAGCACCCTGGTGCAGTGCTTGTGTGAGTATGTGTGTGTGTAAGTATGTGTGTGTGTGTGTGTGTGTGTGCGGGGGGGGGGGGGGGGGGGGTCGTGTGTGTGTGCATGTCTTAAAGCACAACCGACTTCTCCTGGCCAGTGGTTGCTCTAGAGCTCGATTGCCAAAGCACCCTGGTGCAGTGTGTGTGTGCGTATGTGTGGGTGTGGGTGTGGGTGGGTAGGTGTGGGTGTTGGGTGTTGGGTGTTGGGGTGTTGGGGTGTTGGGGGGGGGGGGGGGGGGGGTCGTTTGTGTATGTGTGAGTGTGGGTGCTCGTGGGTGCATCTATTTGTGGGTGGGTGAGTGGGTGGGTGGGTTTGGGGGGAGGGGGTCATTTGTGTATTTGGTTGCGGGTGGGGGTGGGGGTGGGGTGGGGGTGGGCGTGTGGGGGTGGGTGGGGGTGGGTGGGTTTGTGTGTGTATGTGGTTGGGTGGGTTTTTGTGTGTGTGTGTGTATCTGTGTGTGTGTGTGCATCTGTGTATGTGTGTGTGTTTCTTGTGTGCGTATGTGTGTGTCCGTGTGTGTGTGCGTCTAGGTGTGTGTGTTCGTGTGCTTATGCGTGTGTGTGTGTTCGTGTGTGTATGTGTGTGTATGTGTGTGGTATGTGTGTGTGTGTGTGTTCCTGTGTGTGTGTGCAAATGTGTGTGTATATGTGTGTGCCCGTGTGTGTATTTGTGTGTGTATTTGTGTGTGTATGTGTGTGTTTGTGTGTGTGTGTGTGTGTTTACGTGTGTGTTCGTGTGTGTATGTGTGTGTGTTCTTGTGTGTATGCGTGTGTTTGTGCGTGTGTATGTGTGGGTGTGTTCGTGTGTATATGTGTGTGTTGGCATGCACAATTTTGCATGTGTGTGTTTGTGTGTATTGGGGTGTGTGTATATGTATGTGGGTGTGTATGTGTATGTGTGTGTGTGCGTGTTTGTTTGCGCATTTGTGCATGTGTGTGTATTGGTGTGTGTTTGCATGTATGTGTGTGTGTGTGTGCGTGTACATGTGCATATGTGTGTATGCGTATGTATGCATGCATGCGTGTGTGCATGTATGTGTATGTGCGTGTGTGCATACGTGTGTTTTATGCATGTTGCACGTGTATGTGTGTGTTTGTGCATGTGTGCGAGTGCGTGTATGTGTGAGTGTATGAGTACCGTATTTGTGTGTGCGTGTCTGTGTGCATGTGTGTATGTGTATGCGTGTGTGTGTGTATGCATGTGTGTATGTGTGTATGCGTGTGTGTGTCTGTGTGTCTGTATGTGTCTATATGTGTATGCATGCGTGTGTGAATGCATGCATGTGTGTATGTATGTGTGTGTTTGCATGTGTGTGCATGTGTGTGTATGCATGTCTGTGTATCTGTGTATCTGTGTGTGTGTGTGCGTGAGTGAATGAGTCTGTGTGTGAGTGTGCGCGTGTGTGTCTTCACAACTGTGGATGTGGACATGCCACACAAGAGAGTTGGGTGTGGATGGAAGGTTTGGGTGGGAGGTTTGGATGGATGGTTTGGATGGGAGGTTTGGAGGGAAGGTTTGGATGGGAGGTTTGGAGGGAAGGTTTGGATGGGAGGTTTGGAGGGAAGGTTTGGATGGGAGGTTTGGAGGGAAGGTTTGGATGGGAGGTTTGGAGGGAAGGTTTGGATGGGAGGTTTGGAGGGAGGGTTTGGATGGGAGGTTTGGAGGGAATTTTGGATGGGACGTTCGGATGGAAGGTTTGGATGGGACGTTCGGATGGAAGGTTTTGAGTATTTTGATGTTCTTATTGTTGGCCTTCCAGTAGAAGGGAAGGGAAATAGAGGAAGGATTGTTAGATGGGTATGAAGCTGTTACATCCGATTCAATATCCAGTATCATTCTCAAACGTTCAAATATTCAAAATCATTAAGCTGTTACATCCAGTATCATTCTCGAATATTCAAGTTCAAAACTCAGAATCATGCAGCTGGACAGGCTCCACAGTTGTTTGCAGCTAAGTAAGTCTGGTGGTGTTGCAAAAGTTGCGACACAAGCCTGAATTCAAGATTGTGGCCTAGCACGGTATAGGACGAAGCTAGGAGCCCCAGGACAAACAAACAAACAAATGGACAAATGGGTCACCCTAGGGGCTCCCGCCCCCCAGAAGAGGGGGCTCCGCCAAAAAGAAAAGCCTGATCCTCACCAGAAGCCTGATCTCCCCGCCCCCCAAAAAGAAAAGCCTGGTCCTCACGCCCCCCCAAAAGAAGGAAAGCCTGATCCTCACGCCCCCTAAAAGAAGAAAAGCCTGATCCTCTCACCCCCCAAAAAGAAAAGCCTGATGCTCACCAGAAGCTAGGGTTGTTGAGGGAGCCAGTGTCTATGAGAATTTGAAGCAGGTGCAGGATCAGGTCTGCTGGCAGTGTAGAAGCCAGGCTACTGAGCAAGTGCCCTGCCTGGCTTGGGCACGCACTCGGGGCCAGGTAGACAGCTAGCGCCTTGATGCAGATGGCTTTGAGACTGGTCATGGCGTGAGTGTCATGGTGTCACCCTCCAGGGGGGGCGGGGAGCTAGATGGAAGCTAGGGAGTAGTCCTGGAGCTGGTTAGAAGCTAGGGGGGGGTCCTGGAGCTGGTTAGAAGCTAGGGAGTAGTCCTGGAGCTGGTTAGAAGCTAGGGGGGAGTCCTGGAGCTGGTTAGAAGCTAGGGAGTGGTCCTGGAGCTGGTTAGAAGCTAGAGAGTAGTCCTGGAGCTGGTTAGAAGCTAGGGGAGAGTCCTGGAGCTGGTCAGAAGCTAGGGAGTAGTCCTGGAGGTGGTTAGAAGCTAGGGAGTAGTCCTGGAGCTGGTTAGAAGCTAGGGAGGAGTCCTGGAGCTCAATAGAAGTCAGGGAGTTGTCCTGGAGCTAGTTAGAAGCTAGAGAGGAGTCCTGGAGCTGGTTCCAGCCATCCCAATTCGACGAATGGCTCAATGGTAGAGCTCGCTGAATCGATGACCGTCCTGGCTTCAAATCCCTAAGGGTGCGCCTTAGTGTACGCGGTCGCTGTCAACCGCCATGGTAGCTTTGGCCATGTAAAGTAGCAGGCCGTTCCCTACCGCCGTAAGACGGGGCTTCCTTAATCCCACGCCCTACCAGGCGTTATCATTACTTTTTTTGTACGTCACAGTCCAGGGCAGGGCTTTTCTTTTCCGCTACGAGCAGTAGCTTCTGGGCAGCTCCTTGAGCCGGCCACTGTGCTGCACACACAAAAATCAGCAGCTCTAGACAGCTGACTGTGCCAGCCTCAGAGTGCCAGCCTCAGAGTGCCAGCCTCAGAGTGCCAGCCTCAGAGTGCACTGGGTTGCGTCAGGTTTGGCTGAATAGCCAGATAGGGGAGCTGTCTAGAAGCTACTGCTGGTAGTCAAAAAGAAAAGCTAAGGTCCAGGGGTAGCTGAGAAGACACAGATTTGGCTGATGACTTTCCATGGCTGCCTATGTAGCTACAAAGCACAGTTTCCGCAGATACACATCTCAATTGTAAGTCTCCGTGCCTGCTCATGAGGCTAAGGGGTGCAGAAACTGCAAATACAGATCTGGCTAATAAGTTCCCACGCCTGCCTGTGCTATGAGGTGCAGGAAGTGTAGATACAGACGTGGCTCATTACTTTCCAGGGCTGCCTGCCTTGGATGGTGGCTGGGGAGTTTCCTCCTCGGGCTTAGCTTCCTTCCAGCTTCCAGGTTTGATGCCTTGCTTCTTAAAGTGCTCAGCAAGCGGCTCTGCCCTGAAAGCAGATCATGGATGAGATGGTTTGGCGGGGCGGGGCGGGGCAGAGAGGGTTTGGTTTGGATGGGTGGGTGGGGTGGGGTGGGGTGAAGTGTCCCCCCAACTAATCCTCCTGTACATGGGCGCACCTACACCCATACCCATGAACACACACACATTGTATAGACACAAAACAGGTGCACACACATGCATGCTTTCTAATTCCATCATACGGACCAATGCATGGCATGCATTGACAGGCTATCCCTATGCATCCCATGTCACCCCCCACACACACACTGCCACCTCCCCTGCCACCCACCCACCCACACCCACATGCATGACCCCAAGCACACACACACACATCCAAACAATGCCCTCTGTATGTCCCCCGACCCCAAGCACACATGCAACCCTTGCATGTGGAGTCTATCCAAGCCTCTTTCCCAACCCCATGCCTTCTGCACAGTGAGCATGGAGTGGATCCATCAAGGCCTCTCACCAAATCCAGTAGCCCATCGCGCCTCCCATCGCTATCGCGACCGCGCTGTCACGCAAGCCCGGCATCAAAGCGGTCTAGAAGGAAGAACAGAAAGAAAGGAACGAAAGACAGAAAGTTGATGCCAGGAGGCGTGGCTTCAAGAGCGGTCCACCCTGTGTACAGGTGCAAGAACTTCTGGAACGCTTGGGCGTTCAGCGAGTGAATGGCTTGAAAAGCTCCTGCGCCTAGGTATGGTATCCACAGGGAAATGGTCAGATGAATCGATCGAAAATCAAGGCGTAGCGAGCCAATAAGACAGTGACACAGGGTGGATTCGGGAACGGTAGCAGAGCCGAGCTGAGCTGTCGTAACCACCTTGGTAACCGTTGGTAACTGTCGTTTGCTCGTTGCATGGACCCAGCTGAGCGACGTGGAGCCCCGTTGGCCAGTCGGGAATTGAAGCGAGCCCAGGGCTCCAGGCAAGGTGGGGGCTAGGATGTAGGCTTGTTCAGAAGTCTTCGGATAATTATAAAAAATAAATCAGGCCAGTAACGTTCTTAAACTACGCAGGTACTACCTATTCAGTATGTTATGGTCTGTTTTTTGCATGAACCTTCACATTTAAGAAGCATTGACAAGGCAGATGTAAAAGAGTTGGTAGTATTTTCCATTGTGCTATTCAAGTTACATGGGTGTTTGGGGCATGACACAATTCCCCTATACTACACAATGCACCCCCTCCCCAAATTCCCTATTGCATGCACGTATGTTTCTAGGGGTCCAGATTGCAGGACATGGTGTGGTACTCTGATGTTGGCATGTGCCTCGGGCACACATGCTCACTTGGATTCCTCTTGTCCCTATTCTCTAGAACCCTAAACAAGCACTTGGAACCCCAACCCCAAGGGAAAGTTATGATTTGAATGTGTCTCATGCGCACCATTTGGGAAACACCTGAATCTCACTATGCTTTACTTGCTTGGTGTAAAGCTGCATTTACGGTACGCAACATCTTTTATCCACAAGCTGTCGTTATTTTAGTACGACTTATAGGTCGTATCTAGAGTGGCAAAGAGCGCACCGGGACGAGTCCTGCTGGGCTCTGTACTGCCTGCGGCACAATGGCGAAGCCATCTGTGGCTGCGTGCACTACTGTGCAGTACTAGCTGTACTGCTGCCATCTCCCCCTTGATTGTTCTGCGGCGCTGATAGCTATCTTCATCTTATGTGTAACATCACGAGTCTGGCTGATTAGTGTCTGCAGTTTCTCAGTATCTGCTTTCATTATATAAGTCGTCAACACATTACTCGTGAAATAATGCGTAGAACAGTACATGACTCGAATAAATATTATACACGGTACCGTACATTGATACTAATATGGATGCATTTGGCGGATGTTTATGTCCTCGTTTTCTTAAATTTATTCGCGCCCACATTTTCCTGTTTTTATACCGCCACAAACGGCGAGCAGCCAAATTGCTGGCTGAAGCTTTGTAACTTAATTCAAGTTTATCTTTTACCACAGCGCCAGAGAACACAGTTTTTATTTTTAATAATGATCCGGTTGTTCTGCTGATCTGCTCTTATGCACCCTCTTCCAGAACCTTCTGCCCTTGTCATTCCCCATTTATCCCTGAAGTTCCTATTGAAATTGAAATTTGAATTGTTACATCCGTGTAATACAGTTACTCACAGGAGGTGAAGTTATGGACACCATAGCGTAAGCCGGAGCTAGCTATAGTCACCTTCCTGAAGTTCCTATAATATAAGAGTGTAAGACTGGGTTACAAAAAGACACACGAACCAACTAGGGGCATAGATGTACGAAATAGAAAAAATCATAGAATCCATGTATATGGGTATATGTCTCAACCTGTATATGTTATCTGTATAGGCATCCTAACTTGGTAGGTGAAGGCAGGGACGCTGAGTTGAACTTGGTAACACAGCTGATAGCTTCAGCCAGGGATTTGTCTGCTCGCCGGCTCGGCAGCAAAACAAATTACCAAGCAAAATCTAAACGTTACCAAAAGCAATCAAACATCAATCAAACACCAAACATTCTGATCAAAATATACATGATCCAATCTCTTAATGCCCCCCGCCCCCACCCCATTCAAACCCGATTCAAGTGTGACTTAAAAGAGGATATTGGGTAACCCAGAGTTGGCCGAAAAACATGTAACAATACAATGCAGAGTTTGGTGTGGTAGCGTTTATACCGCCCAGTTTTATTCTGCACAAAACACAGAGCCAGCGAGCCTCAAGGCCGAAAGACCGTGCAATTCAAACCAGATTCAAGTGAGACTCAAAAGCTGGAACGAACTTACATGACTAATCTTTCACTGGCATTTAAACCGCTTTGGAGGGGTGTACTGCACTATTGCAGTACACCCTTCCCTATGATAATATAACGTCGACGGACGGCCCAAGTTCCCTGCTTGGGCCCGAGCGCCAGAGTGCCAGGCCCAATCTGAATTGGCGGAACCCATCCGCCAAAATTTCGTCAACATTTCATACGCGTACGGTATACATTATCATGGATAAACAGAGGTAGCTTCGCACGACTCGCACGATTCGCACGGATTGATTTTTGGCTGAGCTCCCGCCCCCTAGGGCCACCCGGGGCCACCCGGGGGGCCACCCCCTTGTCCGATTGCCGTGTTGTCGTGTTGTCTGTCGCCTCCGCCTATCGAAGTCGTAAACTCTGGCTTTGGTCCGCTGCACTCGGTGCCACCTGTCGCCTGCAGGCGCGCCTGTCGCTCCGATAGCCATGGCTATAGCCATCACTCTCCGCCATTTGCCCGCGTCGCTTGCGGTGCGCCCAGGACTTGTTTCATTTTTTTTTGTAAAATCTGGTCTACTTGGTGCTCACATTACACCTATTGATGGAAATTCCCCCGTTCGACCCCATTTACATGTAAGCGCACACTCCGTTATAGGAACAGAAACCAGCGAGCACACTTCGCGAATTCGAATCGGCTCCGTCGACGTGGCCATGTAATCCCTAGCTAGAATGTTTCCGTGGATAAGTTTCCGCCGACAGTCAGACCCGCCGACCGCGGCAGTGGGACCCTCCGTTTCTGGAACTCACTACCTCACTACCACACCTCCTCACCCCCCGACCGAAGCGTTCACACGAACTTTAATCGGCCCGAGACATGGCCCACGCCATGAATTCTCGCAGGCTAACACCCCTGAGCAGACCCCACCGAGTTTCCGCACCCCATGTTGTGCGACCCCGACCCCAATCCAGCCTCCTCGTGCGCTCCGAACCTATTGATGGCGTGTCCTTGCGTACGATCGGCAGCATGGATGAGCCGGTGGCCTTAGGCACAACTGACGCGGACTCACAGGATGAGTACCAGGTTACTGGCGAGGATGACGTTGCCTATTACTTAGAAGATGGGGAGTACACCGAGGACGGGGAGTACGTTGAGACGGATGCGGACATGAGCGAGGTCATTGACCTGGATTCGGACAACCCTTACGATTTGAACGACGCTTTAGGGTGAGTTTGCCCAGACTCCCCGCTGTAGTGGTGGCCTTGCATGAGGTGGGGACACAACCATTGGGTTGTTTGTTGTTAGAAGCTTTATACAGTGACACAGATGGGTGCATGCATGCACCCACACCCACACATACACCCACACCCACCCACCCACTGTACACTATCCCTCTACCCATGCATGCATGCATGCACTCACCCGCACCCGCACCCGCACCCACCCCCACACCCGCACCCACCCACACCCGCACCCACCCAAACCCGCACCCACCGCACCCACCCCCCACATCCGCACCCACACCCACACCCACACCCACACCCACACCCACACCCACACCCACACCCACACACCCATTGTACACTACCCCACTATCCATGCATGCATGCATGCACTCCCCCCCCCCCCCCCCCCCCCCCCCCCCCCCCCCCCCCCCCCACACACACACACACACACACACACACACACACACACACAACCTCACCCACCCCTCTCTACACTACCCCCTCTATCCATGCATGCATGATTCACACTGTTGAGACTTCAAGCATGCATGCGGGTTTGAACCTTGCAATGAGGAGTTTGCTGGAGGGTGATGGCTGTGTGGGTGAGGGCTGTGTGGGTGCAGGGGATGGTGATGTGTGTGGTGGTGGTTGAGGGCTGTGTGGGTGCAGGGGATGGTGATGTGTGTGGTGGTGGGTGAGGGCTGTGTGGGTGCAGGGGGTGGTGATGTGTGTGGTGGTGGGTGAGGTCTGTGTAGCTGCAGGGGGTGGTGGTGGGTGAGGGCTGTGTGGGTGCAGGGGGTGGTGATGTTAGATGAAGAGGGTGCTGGAGATTGAGGGCTGTGTGGGTGCAGGGGGTGGGATGGTGTGTGGGTGTGTGGGTGGGAGCAGGATGTAGTGGTGGTGGGGCAGTCTTAGCGTCCTCTGTAATACCAAGGTCTGTTTTGTCATGTTAACAAGTTACATGCATGCATGTGTGTATAACCTGTACAACGATGAGGGTGCTGGAGGGTGGGGGCTGTGTGGCTGCAGGGGGTGGTGGTATTTGTGTGTGGTGGTGGGGCAGCCCTAGCGTTCTTTGTCATATGAAGGTCTGCACTATCCTATCGATATGTACCATGCATGCATGTGTGTATAACCTGTACAACGATGAGGGTGCTGGAGGGTGAGGGCAGTGTGGCTGCAGGGGATGCTGGTGTGTGGTGTGGTGGTGGGTTAGCCCTAGCGCTCTTTGACCTATGAGGGTCTGCACTATTCTTTCAATGTGTACCATGCATGCATGTGAGTATAACCTGTACCTCGATAAACAACCTGGACACACACATACACATATACATGCAAACATACACACACATACACATATACACACACACTTCCCCACTCGCATGCACATATACACGAACACTTACACACACACATACACACACATACGCATATACACACACACTTACACACACGCAATCACATATACACACACACGCACACATACACACACAGCCCCCCCCCCCCCACACACACACACACCCACACACACACACCCTCACACCCACACACACTTACACCCACACACACACATACACACACGCACACACACACACGCATACACACACGCACACACACACACACACATACACAGAGTCATCAACGGTGAGCCCGACCTGGAAGAGCTATTAGCGGAGGGGGGAGCAGACCTCAGCCTTGAACGAGTCACCCGAGTGTTTCCTTTTGAGCTTGACAACTTCCAGAAAAAGGTGGGTGAGATGTGAGGCAGCATAGCATGGAAGCCTACTGTTTTGAGATGTCATGCTAGGCAGCATAGCATGGAAGCCCACTGTTTTGAGATGTCATGCTAGGCAGCATAGCATGGAAACCCACTGTTGATTGGGTAGGTTCTGTATTGCGCTACGTCTTTTTACGTTTTTCTTGTTGAATGAATTTTCATCCCAGGAGGTGGAACCCCTTGCACAAAGTAGCGACTCAGGCCTGGCCAGTTTGGTGCGAAGTCAACTAGTACATTTCAACCGCCAAAATGGGATGGATTAATGCGAACCCAGTGCAACACACTGCCCCCCCCCCCCCCCCCCCCCCCCCCCCCCCCCCCCCTACACACACTTTTGGGGGCCAAAAGGCTGCTTGTAGCACCCCAGTACGTAGTATGTGTGACCTCCTGATCAAGGGCCCCCCCCCATCAATAATGCGTAGGGGTCGGCAAATCATATGATGCCGACGGTCTGACTAGGTAACTTTGGCCTGGGCCATCATATCATCTGATATTAGATCATATGATTTGTGTATGTTATCATATGATATCATACTCATCTTTGGTCAGCATCATATGATTTGCCGCTCCCTAATAATACGACCGCAACAACAACACAACGCCCAAACTCTGTGACAAGCATTTCCTTCTCCCCTTGATGCACAATGCAGTCAGTTGAGAAGCTGTTGGAAGGATACAGTGTGATGGTGTGTGCTCCCACCGGTGTGAGAAACAGTGTACAGCAAAAACAAAAACACAACAACAACATAACGCTCACACTCTGTAACAAGCATTTCCTTCTCCCCTTGATGCACAATGCTGTGGGTGCCTGTAGTCTACAGCAATGATACAACCGCAACATGTTCAGATTTATCATGCCGCCGAACTTGATTGTCACCCGTTGATTGACACAACAACAACATAACGCTCAAACTCTGTGACAAGCATTGCCTTCTCCCCTTGGTGCATTTCCTTCTCCCCTTGGTTCACAATGCAGGCAGTAGAGAAGCTGTTGGAAGGGCACAGTGTGGTGGTGTGTGATCCCACCGGTGTGAGAATGTCTACAGCAAAAACATATGACCGCAACAATAACATAACGCCCAAGCTCTGTGACAACCTTTTCCTTCCCCCCTTGATGCATTTCCTTCTCCCCTTGATACCCAACGCAGTCAGTAGAGAAGCTGTTGGAAGGATACAGTGTGGTGGTGTGTGCTCCCACGGGTGCAGGAAAGACCGCCATTGCCGAAGCTGCGGCGGCCGCTACACTAGCTCGTGGTATGCGTGTCATCTACACCACCCCTCTGAAGGTACGTGTACTTAGATAGAACAGGGTACAGGGTGTAGGGTACTGGGTACTGGGTACTACGCACTGGGGTACAGGGTTTAGGGTATGCGGGACTGGTTTCTACATACTGAGGTGCTGGGTGCAGGGTACGAGGTGCTGGTTTCTACATAATGGGGTGCTGGGTGTAGGGTACTAGGTATTGGTTACTTTGTACTGGGATACAGGATGTAGGGTACAGGTTGTAGGGTGTAGGGTACAGGGTTTAGGGTACAGGGCGTAAGGTACTGGGTACTGGGTACTACGCGGTACTGGGTACTACGCACTGGGGTACAGGGTGAAGGGGTATGCGTGTCATCTACACCACCCCTCTGAAGGTACGCAAACTTTGATAGAACAGGGCACTGTGTACTGTGTACTACCCACTGGGGTACAGGGTGTAGGGTACAGGGTGTAGGGTACTGGGTACTGGGTACTACGCACTGGGGTACAGGGTGTAGGGGTATGCGTGTCATCTACACCCCTCCTTTGAAGGTATGGTACTTTGATAGGACAGGGTACAGGGTGTAGGGTACGAGGTACTGGTTTCTACATACTGGGGTGCTGGGTGTCGGGTACTAGGTACTGGTTTCTATGTACTGGGATACTGGGTGTAGGGTTCAGGGTGTAGGGTTTTAGGTACTGGTTTCTACGTGCTGGGGTACTGGGTGTAGGGTTCAGGGTGTAGGGTACTAGGTACTGGTTTCTATGTACTGGGATACTGGGTGTAGGGTTCAGGGTGTAGGGTATTAGTACTAGTTTCTACGTGCTGGGGTACAGGGTGTAGGGTTCAGGGTGTAGGGTATTAGGTACTGGTTTCTACGTTTCTACACACCTCTATACCCACACCCACACCCACACCCCACTCCCACACCCACTCCCACACCCCCTACAGGTCCTAAGTAACCAGAAGCTGCTAGAGGCACGAAAGAGGTTTGGCCATGACTGATGTGGGCTGCAGACAGGCACTCCAACTCCCACACCCACTCCCGCACCCCCATACCCACACCCACTCCCACACCACCCACACCCCACACCCACTCCCACACCCCCATACCTACATCCACTCCCACACCCACACCCACTCCCGCTATAGGCCCTAAGTAACCAGAAGCTGCTAGAGACACGAAAGAGGTTTGGCCATGATCGGTGTGGACCGCAGGCAGGCGACAAATTTAATTACGTAATCATTATTTATTTATTTATTTATTCTTTATTTATTCACTGATCTATCATTCATCCTATCTCTCCCGCTACAGGCCCTAAGTAACCAGAAGCTGCTGGAAACACGAAAGAGGTTTGGCCATGATCGATGTGGCCTGCAGACCGGCGATACGTCACTGAACACAGAGGCAGCCATTGTGGTGATGACCACTGAGATCCTGCGTAACATCATGTACCGCACAGCAGAGACTGTAGACGAGAACCCAGGTATGTACATACGTATGCAGCCATTGTGATGATGACCTCTGAGATCCTGCTTAACATCATGTACCGCACAGCAGAGACTGTAGATGACAACCCAGGTACGTATGCAGCCATTGTGCTGATGACCACTGAGATCCTGAACTATGCGAGGCTTGCCACCTTTCTTGCGTTTTAAGCTTCTTTTGTGACATAGCTCCAAAACTAATTGCAGACACACACAAACCCTACAATAAGAGGCTTCATTTTTTTTTCAAACATGAAAGTGGGTTTCTTCTAGTTTCATGGTTTTAGGCCTCCTCCAGGGACAGTGTTTTAGTGCTTTCTGTAGCTTTTTATAGCTTTTCAGGGCCATTGAGGGCTACAAAAAAAAACTTTTTTCCGTTCTTTTTTTACAGCGATAATTTCGCTAAAACGGGGTCAAAACTAGCGATCGCTACATATTGGGGAAATAAAAATCCCTGAGAAGCTTGCTCTTCTAGTTGATGCTGACTTGATTTAAGTTGTTGTCTCTTCTTCTTCTTCTCAAACCCAACATTTCTGATTGAGTACAATTTGATTGTATGATTGTCTGAGGTATGAGCACTAGCATATTGTTTGGTTCGCATTCTCTTGATTCGACAAACTTACTTATAGACGCATGGAAGAAAAAGTGTTTTAATTGAAGTTATTGCCCAAATTCATTCACTTTCTAATTGAAAAGATGCTTAATCGTGCATTGTGCATTGTAGCTGCTAAAACAAATACAAACCATATCAAAATCGTGTGTTGTGGCTGCTAAAATAAATGCAAACCATATCAAAATCGTGTGTTGTGGCTGCTAAAACAAATACAAACCATATCAAAATCGTGTGTTGTGGCTGCTAAAACAAATACAAACCATATCAAAATCGTGTGTTGTGGCTGCTAAAATAAATGCAAACCATATCAAAATCGTGTGTTGTGGCTGCTAAAACAAATACAAACCATATCAAAATCGTGTGTTGTGGCTGCTAAAACAAATACAAACCATATCAAAATCGTGTGTTGTGGCTGCTAAAATAAATGCAAACCATATCAAAATCGTGTGTTGTGGCTGCTAAAACAAATACAAACCATATCAAAATCGTGTGTTGTGGCTGCTCAAACAAATACAAACCATATCAAAATCAAATAAATGCAAAAAGTAAAAAATTGTGCTTTGTGGCATCTGAAATAAATGCAAACATGTGAAATTGTGCATTGTGGCTGTTAAAGAAAAGGCTAAAAATACACAATTGTGCATTGTAACTGCATAATCTGTGTCGTTTACTTGCTTGCCTGGGTCATGTTGGATTGGTCGTTCCGGATGAAGTTATTGCCAAAATTTCTTTGCTTTTAAATTGAAATACAAATAGAAAAATACATAATCGTGCATTGTGGCTGCCAAAGAAAATGCTAAAACTGCGAAATCCTGCCTTGTTGCTGCAGAATCTATGTCGTCGACCAGGGAGGCCCGCCTGGGTGATGTTCGCTTCAACATGCTTGATGGAATGCTAAAACTGTAAAAATGCAAAAAGCAAAATGATCGTTCTGGATGAAATGCTAAAAATGCAAAAATGTGCCTTGTGGCTGCAGAATCTATGTCGTCTACTTGGGAGGCCTGCCTGGGTGATGTTGGCTTGATAGTGCTGGATAAAGTCAGTGCCCAAATGTCTTCACTTTTTGATTTAAAAAATTGCTAAATCGTGCATCGTGCATTGTGGCTGCCAAAGAGAATGCTAAAACTGCGAAATCCTGCCTTGTTGCTGCAGAATCTATGTCGTCGACCAGGGAGGCTCGCCTGGGTGATGTTGGCTTGATCGTGCTGGATGAAGTCCACTACCTTGGTGATCCCCATCGCGGCTCTGTGTGGGAGGAAGTGATCATTAACTGCCCGCGTCACATCCAGCTGCTGTGTATGTCGGCCACTGTGCGCAACCCGGATGACCTGGGGAACTGGATTTCCAAAGAGCACCAGCAGTGTGTCACAATCAAGACCCGCTTCCGACCTGTTCCCTTGCACTGGCACTTCTGCTACAAGAACTACAAGGTGGGTTCCTATTTCACACAGATGCGCGCGCACATACACACACACGCACACCCCCATACACATACATACAGACTTACACACACACACACGCACACCCTCACACACAGCTATACAGACGACACACACAAGCATATACACACAGCCACAGCTACAAGGCACACAAACGACACACACACATACACACATACGCACGGCACACTCACGATACACACACAAAAACACACAAAAACATGCCACAAGACACACAAACACACACACATACACACGCACACAATCAATACCCACTTCCGACCTGTTCCCTTGCATTGGCACTTCTGCTACTGAAACAACAGGGTGGTGTGTTCTTTACTTCTTTGCTGGTTTGCGTTTTTTGCGTGCACAGCGTGCATGCATGCACACTATTTGCTCCTATAATTAGGTTACTACATGACGTACGAGCTCCTCCACCCATGCGCACAGGCCGCACCCACGGGGGAACAACACAATTCAGGAGGCAGGAGGGAACAAATAAACATATATAAATATTTATAAACATAAACATAAACATAAACATAAATAATAATATATAAACATAAACATAAACATATGTAAACATAGCGTGCATGCATGCAAATTATCTGCTCATATAATCAGGGTACTACATGACGCGCGCTATTGCTCCCTAGCGCGCAAGGTTTTACAGCCTGAGTGCGCGATTGACGCAAGTTTTTGAACCCCCTCTGGGCGCAGCGCGCAGATTTCCGTTTTCTGTTGAGTCAAAAGCCCAACCCCAAAGGAGGCAGTTGCGTCAACAGCGCAACCCAAAATGAAAAAATGTAGTACTCTGCGTATGAAGCTTGCTGGGTATGCATACTATTTAAATACAAACGTAACTTCCCCCCCCCCCCCCCCCCCCCCTTTTGAACACACACACATACACACACGCGCACACACACGCATACACACATACACACATATACACGCGCACACACACACACATACACTAAAGCACACACACTTACACACAAACACACACCACTATTCTCCTTTCTATGCGCAGGGCACCCAGTTCGCCAGCCTGTTGAATGGAGATGGCTCTGATCTAAACCCTGTACTGTCCAACAAGCGTGTTATGATGGAGGAGGCAAGGTACGTCAACAACTCACCATCGCACAATCACACACACACACACACACATACAGTCAGTCAGTCAGTCAGTCAGTGAGTCAGTGAGTACACGCATATTATGATGGAGGGGGCAAGGTAAGTCAACCACTCACCATCGCACAATCACACACACACACACACACACACATACAGTCAGTCAGTCAGTCAGTCAGTCAGTGAGTCAGTGAGTACACGCATATTATGATGGAGGGGGCAAGGTAAGTCAACCACTCACCATCGCACAATCACACACACACACACACACACACACACACACACACACATACAGTCAGTCAGTCAGTCAGTCAGTGAGTCAGTGAGTACACGCATATTATGATGGAGGGGGCAAGGTAAGTCAACCAGTCACCATCAGTGCACTGATCTAAACCCTGTACTGTCCAACACGCGTGTTATGATGTAGTAGGCAAGTTATGTCAACAACTCTCCATCAGTCAATCACACACACGCATGCAGTTAGTCAGTGAGTCAGTCAGTGAGTTAGTCAGTACAAGCGTGTTATGATAGAGGGGGCAAGGTATGTCAACAACTAACCATCAGTGCATAGATCTAAACCCTGTACTGGCCAACAAGTGTGTTACAATGGAGGAGGCAAGGTGTGTCAACAACTCACCATCTTAGCTTGGATCAATACGTCGCTGCATGATGAATTTAAACAA
Organism: Chlamydomonas sp. ICE-L; assembly: GCA_013435795.1. Lineage (NCBI taxonomy): Eukaryota > Viridiplantae > Chlorophyta > Chlorophyceae > Chlamydomonadales > Chlamydomonadaceae > Chlamydomonas > Chlamydomonas sp. ICE-L. The sequence continues at coordinate 82,827,734 of JACBWV010000610.1, forward strand.
CTTGCAATCAATCAGTGAATCAGATAGTCTGTCAGTTAGTAGGTCAGTACAAGCGTGTTCTGATGGAGGAGGCAAGGTGTGTCAACAACTCACCATCATTGCTTAGATCTAAAGCCTGTACTGGCCAACAAGCGTGTTACGATGGAGGAGGCAAGGTGTGTCAACAACTCACCATCATTGCTTAGATCAATACGTAGCTGCATTATCAATTGAAACAACTTGCTATCAATCCGTGAGTCAGATAGTCAGTCAGTGAGTCGGTCAGTACAAACGTGTTACGATGGAGGAGGCAAGGTATGTCAACAACTCTCCATCAGTCAATCACACACTCACATACAGTCAGTCAGTCAGTTAGTCAGTCAGTCAGTGAGTCGGTCAGTACAAGCATGGTATGATAGAGGGGGCAAGGTACGTCAACAACCCACCATCATTGCACTGATCAATACGTCGCTGCATGATCAATTGAAACAACTTACAATGAATCAGTGAGTCTGCCAGTGAGTCAGTTAGTCAATCGATGAATCAGTGAGTCTGCCAGTGAGTCAGTTAGTCAATCGATGAATCAGTGAGTCTGCTAGTGAGTCAGTTAGTCAATCGATGAATCAGTGAGTCTGCCAGTGAGTCAGTTAGTCAATCGATGAATCAGTGAGTCTGCCAGTGAGTCAGTTAGTCAATCGATGAATCAGTGAGTCTGCCAGTGAGTCAGTTAGTCAATCGATGAATCAGTGAGTCTGCCAGTGCGTCAATCTGCTAGTTAGTTATTCAGCTAATCAATCAAGCAAGCAAGCACTCAATCAATATTATCTTATCGCACACTCACACACACACGTCCTCAACCTCCCCCACACATTCACACGCAATCACACACACACACACAATCACACATGCACACACACAACCACGCATGCACACACAATCACGAACACATAATCACACATGCGCACACACACAATCACATATGCACACACACATACTCAATCACACAAACACACTCACATGCACACAAACACAATAACACATGCACACACACACACACACAATCACACACACACATAATCACACACATAATCACACACAATCACACACACATAATCACGCACACACAATCACACATAATCACACACAATCACACACACAATCACACATGCACACAAAAGCACACACACTAACATGCACACAATCACACATGCACACATAAGCACACACACTAACATGCACACAATCACACATGCACACATAAGCACACACACTAACATGCACACAATCACACATGCGCATACACACAAACACACATGCACACAAATACACACACATGCACACACTCTCACACACACATGTTCCCAATCTCCCCAACCAACTGCAAGGGCGCCATGACACACACAATCACACACACACAATCATGTTCTCACCCTCCCCAACCAACCACAGGGGCGCTATGACACACACAATCACACACACACAATCAGACACACACGCATCCAATCACACATAATCTCACACACACAATCATTCACGCACGCTCACGGTTTCACCATCCCTGACCAACCACAGGGGTGCCATGATACACACAATCACACAATCACACGCACACAATCACACGCATAATCACACACACACGTTCTCACCCTCCCCACTCAACTTCAGGGGTGCCATAACACACACAATCACACACACAAACAATCACACTGACATGCACATACACACACAATCACACACACACACGTTCTCACCATCCCCACTCAACTTCAGGGGCGCCATAACACACACAATCACACACACAAACAATCACACTGACACGCACATACACACACAATCACACACACACAAACACACGTTCTCACCCTCCCCAACCAACTTCAGGGGCGCCATAACACACACAATCACATACACAAACAATCACACTGACACGCACATACACACACAATCACACACACACACGTTCTCACCATCCCCACTAAACTTCAGGGGCGCCATAACACACACATCACACACACAAACAATCACACTGACAACGCACATACACACACAATCACACACACACACGTTCTCACCATCCCCACTCAACTTCAGTGGCACCATAACACACACAATCAACACACACAAAACAATCACACTGACACGCACATACACACACAATCACACACACACACGTCTTACCAATCCCCACTCAACTTCAGGGGCGCCATAACACACACAATCACACACACAAAACAATCACACTGACACGCACATACACACACAATCACACACACACACGTTCTCACCATCCCCACTCAACTTCAGGGGCGCCATACAACACACAATCACACACACAAACAATCACACTGACACGCACATACACACACAATCACCACACACACACGTTCTCACCATCCCCACTCAACTTCAGGGGCGCCATAACACACACAATCACACCACAAACAATCACACTGACACGCACATACACAACACAATCACACACACACACACGTTCTCACCCTCCCCCCAACTCAACTTCAGGGGCGCCATAACACACACAATCACACACACAAAACAATCACACTGACACGCACATACACACACAATCACACACACACACACGTTCTCACCATCCCCACTCAACTTCAGGGGTGCCATAACACCACAATCAAACCACAACAATCACACTGACACGCACATACACACACAATCACACACACACACGTTCTTACCATCCCCACTCAACTTCAGGGGCGCCATAACACACACAATCACACACACAAACAATCACACTGACACGCACATACACACACAATCACACACACACACACGTTCTCACCCTCCCCACTCAACTTCAGGGGCGCCATAACACACACAATCACACACACAAACAATCACACTGACACGCACATACACACACAATCACACACACACACACGTTCTCACCATCCCCACTCAACTTCAGGGGCACCATAACACACACAATCACACACACAAACAATCACACTGACACGCACATACACACACAATCACACACACACACGTTCTCACCATCCCCACTCAACTTCAGGGGCGCCATAACACACACAATCACACACACAAACAATCACACTGACACGCACATACACACACAATCACACACACACACACGTTCTCACCATCCCCACTCAACTTCAGGGGCGCCATAACACACACAATCACACACACAAACAATCACACTGACACGCACATATACACACAATCACACACACACACGTTCTCACCATCCCCACTCAACTTCAGGGGTGCCATAACACACACAATCACACACACAAACAATCACACTGACACGCACATAAACACACAATCACACACACACGCACACGTTCTCACCATCCCCACTCAACTTCAGGGGCGCCATAACACACACAATCACACACACAAACAATCACACTGACACGCACATACACACACAATCACACACACACACGTTCTCACCATCCCCAACCAACTTCAGGGGCGCCATAACGCACACAAACAATCACACACATACGCACATACACACACAATCACATCCACACAATCACACACATACACACGTTCTCACCCTCCCCAACCAACTGCAGGGGTGCCATGCTGAGAAATGAGAGGCAAGCCGTCTCCGGCAGCTATGACATGGGCCCTTCCACCTACCGTGGCCGGGGGCAAGGCGCAGACTCCTATGGGGGCCGAGGACAGGGAGCAGAATCCTACGGGGGCCGTGGACAGGGCGCAAGCTCTTACGGGGGCAGGGGGCGTGGTGCAAACTCTTTCGGGGGCAAGTCAAGCCGTGGTGGGAGCCGCAACATGGATTATGACGACTTTGACAACATCTTTGGCGAGAGCGAGGATGGGAAGCTCAGCACAGCGGTACGTCTCAAAACTGCACTGCCACTGTACTGCCACTCTAAGTTTTGGTAGTCACTGGCGAGAGCGATGGTGAAAAGCAGAGCACAGCAGCCAACTCAAAACTGTACTGCCACTTTCTAAGTTTTGGTAGTCACTGGCGAGAGCGATGATGGAAAGCTGAGCACAGCAGAACGACTTAACTGTACTGCCACTTTCTAGGTTTTGGTAGTCACTAGCGAGATCGATGATGGGAAGCTGAGCACAGCGGTACGACTCAAAACTGTACTGCCACTCTACGTTTATCAATGGGTAGCAGCTTCTTGGAAACTCCCTGAGCACAGCAGTACGCTTCTGTTCTGTGTTGTTATTGTTTTCAGCTATGCGTAGTAGCTTCTAGGAAACTCCCTGGGCATAGCGGTACGCTTCTGTTCTCCGTTGTTATTGTTTCCAGCTATGGGTAGCAGCTTTTAGGAAACTCCCTGAGCACAGCGGTACGCTTCTGTTCTCCGTTGTTATTGTTTCCAGCTATGCGTAGCAGCTTCTAGGAAACTCCCTGAGCACAGCGGTACGCTTCTGTTCTCCGTTGTTATTGTTTCCAGCTATGCATAGCAGCTTTTAGGAAACTCCCTGGGCCAGCCACTGGGCCGAGCCCACAGATTGTATCAGTGTTGGAATGCTGATTGTCTGATGCCTGCACATTGTATGCATGTGTGTTCAGTTTTAGTTACTTATTTATTATGTATGTTCAGTTTTATATGTATTGTTTATATTTATTGATGTATGTATGAGATATGTTCAGTCTTATATTTATTGTTAATATTTATTGATATATGAGATATGTATGTTCAGTTTTATATTTATTGTTTAAATTTATTGATGCATGTATGAGATATGTTTAGTCTTATATTTATTTTTAATATTTATTGATATATGAGATCAGGGATTTTTATTTCCGCTTTATATAGCGATCGCTAGTTTTGACCCCGTTTTGGAGAAATTATCGCTATAAAAAGTATAAAAAAGTTTTTTTTTTTTTTTTTTTTTTGCCCTAAATGGCCCCAAAAGCTATAAAAAGCTGTAGAAAGCACTAAATCGCTGTCCCTGGAGGAGCCCTCATAACCATATTGCTAGAAGAAACCCACTTTCAGATTTGAAAAAAAAATCGCTGTATGAGATATGTATGTTCAGTTGTATATTTATTTTGTATGCATGTGTGTTTATCCAGTTTCAGTTTAATTATGAGCACTCTAGAATCCATTCATTTTTTGTTGGGCTCACGTTCCACTGCTCGCCGTGTATTGTTGTGCCTGTTCAAATGTATGTATGATCCAGCCCAGTGTTAGCCTGCTTATGCATTTCCTCATCAATGATAGCCATTATCTATTTATCTATCTATCTATCTATCTATCTATCTATCTATCTATCTATCTATCTATCTATCTGGCTAGCTGGCTGGCTAGCCCCAGACTGTCTTTCATCATGAATGATAGCTATTATCTATCGATCAATCTATCTATCTATCTATCTGCTGATCTCTTTTACTTGTCTACTCTTTCCACCAGGAAGGAAATGCTGCCTGGCATCTAGTCCATCAACACCCACTGTTGATCTCTCTTATTGCAGATTTGCAAATTTGCGGATTTGATCTCTCTTATTGCAGATTTGATGCAGATTTGATGCAGATTTGATTGATCTCTCTCATTGCAGATTTCATCTCTCTTATTGCAGATTTGCAAACGGCGCATCCCCAGTTTGAAGGCTATGTCTACTCTCCTCTCCAGGAAGGAAGGAAATGCTGGCCGCTATCTGGTCCATCAACTCTCACTGCTGATCTCTTTTACTTGTCTACTCACCTGGCCAGGAAGGAAATGCTGTCCGCCATCTAGTCCATCAACGCCCACTGCTGATCTCTTGTATTGCAGATTTGCTAACGGCGCATCCCCCGTGTGGACGCCGTGTCTCCTCTCCTCTCCAGGAAGGAAGGAAATGCTGCCCGCCATCTGGTCCATCAACTCTCACTGCTGATCTCTTTTACTTGTCTACTCCCCTGGCCAAGAAGGAAATGCTCCCCGTCATCTACTTCATAAACTCTCACTGCTGATCTCTTTTATTGCAGATTTGCAAACGGCGCATCCCCCGTGTGGACACTGTGTCTTCTCTCCTGGCCAGGAAGGAAATGCTCCCCGCCATCTGGTTCATCATGTCAAGGAAGGAGTGTGACGGGCTGTGCCTCCAAGCCGGCAAGAGCTCCTCCTTGGTAGTGAACGAAGACGAATTAAAAGAGATTATGGCGGAAGTGGACTTGTTGAGGGCCGAGGCCCCGGAGTCGGTTAGGGAGCAGCTTGTGGAGCCGTTGACCAAGGGTATTGCCTCTCACCATGCAGGCCACCTGCCTGGCTGGAAGAGTTGGTTGAGAGGCTGTTCCAGAAGGGCTTGCTGAAGCTGGTGCGTGGGGTGGGGTGGTGGGTGGTGATGGTGGGTGGGGGGTGGTGGTGGTGGGGGGTGGTGGTGGTGGGGGGGGTGGTGGTGGTGGGGTGGGGGTGGTGATGGTGGTGGGTGGTGGTGGGTGGTGGTGGGTGGTGGTGGTTGATGGTGGGTGGTGGGTGGTGGTGGGGGGTGGTGGTGGTGTGGGGGTGGTGATGGTGGGTGGTGGTGGGTGTGTTGTGGTGGGTGGTGGGTGGGGTGGGTGGTGGTGGTGGGTGGATGGTGGTGGTGGTGGGTGGTGGTGGTGGGTGGGTGTGGTGTGGGTGGTGGGTGGTGGTTGGTGTGGTGGTGGTTGGTGGTTGTGGTGGGTGGTGGTGGGGGTGGGGTGGGCGTGTTGGGGCGTGGTTGGTGGGTGTGGGTGGGGTGTGGTGGTGGGTGGTGGTTGGTGGGTGTGTGGTGGGTGTGTGTTAGGGGTGGTGGGTGGGGTGGTGGTGTGGGGTGGTGGGTGGGTGGTGGTGGTGGTGGTGGTGGGTGGGTGTGGTGGGTCGGTGGTGGGTGGTGGTGGGTGGTGGGTGGTGGGTGGTGGTGGTGGGTGGTGGGTGGTGGTGGTGGGTGGTGGTGGTGCGTGGGTGGTGGTGGGTGGGTGGTGGGTGGTGGGTGTGTCACATAATAACAACACAGCAAACAACATACCACTGGCCTGGCTGGAAGAGCTTGGCGGAGAGGCTGTTCCAGAAGGGCTTGCTGAAGCTGGTGTGTGGGGGGGTCTGGTGGGGGGTGGAGGTGGTGGGTGATGGGATGTGGTGGGTCACAGAATAACAACACACCAAACAACGTACTACCTGACTGGCTGGAAGAGCTTGGTGGAGCGGCTGTTTCAGAAAGGCTTGCTGAATCTGTTGCGTGGGGGGTCTGATGGTGGGTGGTGGTGCGCAGGGGGGTCTGGTGGGTGGTGGTGGTGGTGCGTGGGGAGTCTGGTGGTGGGCGGTGGTGTTGGGAGGTGGTTGGTTAGAGAGCAGCTTGTGGAGCTGTTAACCAAGGGCATTGCCTCTCACGATGCGGGTCACCTGCCTGGCTGGAAGAGCTTGGCGGAGAGGCTGTTCCAGAAGGGCTTGTTGAAGCTGGTGCGTGGGTGGGTCTGGTGGAGGGCGGTGGTGGGAGGTCTGTTGGGTGGTGGTGGGAGGTGGGTGGTGGGAGGAGGTGGGTCGCATAATAACAACATACACCAAACAGCATACCACCTGCTCGGCTGGAAAAGCTTGGTGGAGAGGCTGTTTGAGAAGGGCTTGATGAAGCTGGTGCGTGGGGGGGTCTGGTGGGCGGTGGTGGTGGTGAGTGGAGGTGGGTGGTGGGAGGCGGTGGGCCACATAATTACAACATACACCAATGAACATGACACCTGCCTGGATGGAAGACCTTGGTGGAGAGGCTGTTCCAAAAGGGCTTGTTGAAGCTGGTAAGTGGGCGGTCTGGTGGGCGGTGGTGGGGGGTAGGTGGGTGCTGGGTGGTGTGGGGGGTGGGAGGGGTGATGGTAGAAGGGGTGGAAGGGATATCTCCCAACTGTTTGCTGTTTGCTTTTGTACCAGGCCTTCCTGTCACGGTTGGGCAAGTCCACTTCCGCCACAAGCCTATTTGGCCTACCCCTGGACTGTAACATGTATGCAAACAAAGGTATTGAAGGTAACAGAAGTCACACAGAAGTAGTTGAAAGCCCACTGTATGTGTGTGTGGGTTGTTGGTGGTGGTGTGTGTGAGTGGTGGTGGCCTACCCCTGGACTGTAACATACATGCACCACTATGGCATCATGTGTCTGTTGCATGTGTTTCACACAGGAACCCTTGCCGCAACATGCCGGCATGGATTGTCCATGCTTTGTTGCCACCACCCACCCACCACCACCACCACCACCATCCACCACCCACCACCACCACCACCTACCAGGTGTTTGCCACAGGAACCCTTGCCGCAGGCATCAACATGCCGGCATGAACTGTCCATACTTAGTTGCCACCACCACCGTCCACCACCACCCACCACCGCCCACCCACCACGACCACCACCACCATCCACCACGACCACTACCACGACCACCACCGCCCACCACCGCCCACCACCACCACCCACCAGGTGTTTGCCACAGGAACCCTTGCAGCAGGTATCAACATGCCTGCACGAATTGTCCATACTTTGTTGCCACCACTACCATCCACCACCCACCCAACACGAACACCACCGCCCACCACCACCACAACCGCCACAACCAACATTGACAGCCACCACCACCACCACCACCACCACCCACCAGGTGTTTGCCACAGGAACCCTTGCAGCAGGCATCAACATGCCTGCACGAACCACCCTCATCTCAGCCCTCAGTCGCAAGACAGACGATGGCTTTGCCCTGATGCCTCACAACGACATGCTGCAAATGGCAGGAAGGGCTGGGCGCAGAGGATTCGACACGCAGGGACACTGCGTGATAGTGCAGAACAGGTAAGCGTATGTTACAGTCCAGAAGTAGGCCACCACAACTCACACACTTCCCCCCCCCCACCACCACCACCACCACCACCACCACCACACATACACACACGAACAGAGGGCTGTCGACTACTTCTGTGCGCCTTCTGTTACCTTCAATACCTATGTTTGCATGTATGTGAAAGTGCAGGGGTAGGCCATCACCACTCACCCCCCCCCCCCCCCCCCACACACACACACACACACACACACACATACAGAGAGCTTTCGAATACTTCTGTTCGCCTTCTGTTACCTTCAATACCCATGTGTGCTTGTATGTTCACAGTCCAGGGGTAGGCCCCCCCCCCCCCCCCCCCCCCACACACACACACACACACACACATACAGAGGGCTTTCGACTACTTCTGAGCTTTCAATACCTATATGTGTATGTATGTTAGTCTCAGGTCCTCATGGTCCTCATTTGTTGTGTCTTTTAGCCTATCAAGTTTTTCTTGTAATTAGTCTGTCCTTGTACTCTCCAACAGGTCATTCAGAGAGGACCAGAGCCCCTGGTCTCCCACATCAAGGTGTCCAACTTGTGCTCACCCACCCATGCAGGTTTGAAGGCGCAGAAGAAACCAACCAGACCATTCAGAAAGGACCAGATCCCCTAGTCTCGCACTTGAAGGTGTCCTAGAACCTAGGCTCACCCCCCACGCAGGTTTGAAGGCACTGAAGAAGTAACCCAGACCATTCAGAAAGAACCAGAGCCCCTAGTCTCGCACTTTGTGTCCTACAACTTTGTCCTCACCCACCCATGCAGGTTTGATGGCGCAGAAGAAGTTAACCAGATCGTTCAGAAAGGACCTGAGACCCTCGTCTCGCACTTGAAGGTGTCCTAGAACCTAGGCTCACCCCCCACGCAGGTTTAAAGGCACTGAAGAAGTAACCCAGACCATTCAGAAAGAACCAGAGCCCCTAGTCTCGCACTTTGTGTCCTACAACTTTGTCCTCACCCACCCATGCAGGTTTGATGGCGCAGAAGAAGTTAACCAGATCGTTCAGAAAGGACCAGAGACCCTCGTCTCGCACTTCAAGGTGTCCTAGAACCTAAGCTCACCCCCCACGCAGGTTTGAAGGCGCAGAAGAAATTGAACAGATCATTAATAAAGGATCAGAGCCCCTAGTCTCCCACTTAAGGTGTCTAACCACCTTGTGCTCACCCCCCCCCATGCACTTTTGAAGATGCAGAAGAAGTTAACCAGACCATTCAGCAAGGACCAGAGCCCCTTGTCTTGCATTTATTGTCCGACAACCTTGTGCTCTCCCACCCATGCAGGTTTGAAGGCGCAGAAGAAGCCAACCAGATCATTCAGAAAGGACCAGAGCCCCTGGTCTCCCAGTTCAAGGTGTCCTACAACCTGGTCCTCAACTTGCTGTCTGTCTATAGCCAGGAGGAGGCCAAGTAAGTTGCTCTGGGTCTTGCTTTCAGTCTCGGTCTAAACGCGGTCTCGGTCTGGGTCTTGGTCTACAGCCAGGAGGAGGCCAAGTAATTTGCTCTCGGTCTCAGTCTTGCTGCGGTCTCGGTCTTGGTCTTGGTCTACAGCCAGGAGGAGGCCAAGTAAGTTGCTCTCGGTCTCGGTCTTCATGCGGTCTTGGTCTTGGTCTTGGTCTACAGCCAGGAGGAGGCTAAGTAAGTTGCTCTCGGTCTTGGTCTTGCTGCGGTCTCGGTCTCGGTCTTGGTCTACAGCTAGGAGGAGGCCAAGTAAGTTGCTCTCGGTCTTGCTCTCGGTCTTGGTCTTGCTGCGGTCTTGGTCTTGGTCTATAGCCAGGAGGAGGCCAAGTAAGTTGCTCTCGGTCTTGGTCTTGCTGCGGTCTCGGTCTTGGTCTTGGTCTACAGCCAGGAGGAGGCCAAGTAAGTAGCTCTCGGTCTTGCTCTTGGTCTCTGTTTGGCTGCGGTCTTGCTCTTGGTCTACAGGCAGGAGGAGGCCAAGTAAGTTAAAGTCTGAAAAGTTGGAAGTGGAGACCAAGTTGTCGGGTGTGGCATTACTAACATGTTGTCTGTGGCATTGTGTGCTGTCTCATCTCGTGGTGACGTTGTGTTGGTCTTATGAAAATGGTAATCTGGGGACGGAGGTCTGGTGTAATGCCCCAAGTATGAACTTTATTTTGTATGACTTGAATTGTGGATAGCAATTCAGGGGATGATTTGGGAAGCACACTTTGTACTTCGGACTTGGTTCTCAGAATCTCAGGCCAATAATCGAGAATTCTCAGATTTCCAAAATCTCGATCACATGTACGAAGTCCGGCTTCTTCAGAAATCTTGAACCCTAATCATCCGCTGAATGGCTATAATTTGTGAATTTAATTCAGTAATTGATTGAGTCCTTCCTTGTGCGCTACTGCAGGGCCTTTGTAGCACGCTCCTTTGGCAGCTTCATGCAGACGGACGGAAACCTCCAGAAAGAAGCGGAGATTGAAAAGCTTGAACCCAAATCATCCGCTAAATGGCTATAATTTGTGAATTTAATTCATTGATTGAGTCCTTCCTTGCGCGCTACTGCAGGGCCTTTGTAGCACGCTCCTTTGGCAGCTTCATGCAGACGGACGGAAACCTCCAGAAAGAAGCGGAGATTGAAAAGCTGGAGGCCAAGTCGGTTGAATTGATGGAGCAGTACAAGAGCTCAGCCACAACCACCGTGAAGGATTTGAATGTGAGTATATAAGAATGCCGGTAGTTGTTTTGGAACATGGATTCGAAATTTGGGGTTCATCATCAACCAAATCAAAAATGAAATAAAAGTCAGTAAACAATGAAGAGCAAAGTAAAGCAATGCATTGAAATGCATAGTAAAATGGAGCAAAGCAAGGGAAAGCAATGCAGTGCAATGCAAAGCAATTCAAAGCAATCCAAAGCGATGCAAAAAAAGCAAAGCAATGCAAATATGTGCACAGCAATGCAAAGCAAAGCAAATGATACCAAAGAAAAGCCCCCCTGCCCCCCCCCACCCCACCCCACTCCCCACCCACTACACCCCCCCACCACCACGCACTACCCATCCACAACCCACCACTACCACCCACTATCACCCCCAACATCCACTACCCACCACTGCCACCCACTTCCACCACCAACATCCACTACACACCATTATGCACTCCCCCCTGTGGAGCGAGAGATCTAGACATAGAAGTCCAAGCTGCGCAAGCTGAAAGCCTCGGCCATCACTACCACCCACTACCCATCCCAGCCACCACCATCACCAACCACCACCCCCAACGTGCACTACCCATCCACTACCCACCACCATGCACTCCCCCCTGTGCAGAGAGAGATCAAGACGGAGCAGTCCAAGCTGCGCAAGCTGAAAGCCTCAGCCATCACTACCACCCACTACCCACCCCAGCCACCACTTCCACCCACCACCACCCCCAACATGCATTACCCATCCACTACCCACCACCATGCATTTCCCCCTGTGCAGAAAGAAATCAAGACAGAGCGCTCCGAGCTGCGCAAGATAAAAGCCTCAGTCATCACTACCACTCACTACCACCCCCACCCACTATCCACCCCAGCCACCATTGCCACCCACCACCACCCCCAACATGCACTACCCATTCACTACCCACCACCATGCACTCCCCCCTGTGCCCCCTCCACTACCCACCACCACCCACTATCGCCCCCAAGATGCACTACCCACCACCATGCACTCCCCCCTGTGCAGAAAGAGATCAAGACAGAGCGATCCAAGCTGCGCAAGCTGAAAGCCTCAGCCATTACTACCACCCACTACCCATCCCAGCCATCACTACCACCCACTACCCACCCCAGCCACCACTTCCACCCACCACCACCCCCAGCATGTACTACCCATCCACTACCCACCACCATGCATTTCCCCCTGTGCAGAAAGAGATCAAGACAGAGCGCTCCAAGCTGCGCAAGCTGAAAGCCTCGGCTATCTCCGAGCGTGTGGAGAAAGTGTTATCCATGATAAACAAGGCTGGCCTCCCTAGGAAGGTTGTGGTCAACCTGGCCAAGAGCGAGGGAGAGCGACCCACCCTAGTGCCTGCCGTGGTGGTAGGGGACGCCCCAAATGACGCTGACTCAGCTCTGTGGGAGGGCAGCCGATGGGAAATCGGGGGGTATCCTCCCAAGGAGTTTTCAAGCCCCTCCTCGACAGAGGAGACTGGGCCAGCCCCTGGGGCAGAGAGTTCGAAGGAGGATATAGGACAGCATGCAATGGCAAACGTGACATCTCCTAGATCAGAGTCTACCATGTTCCTCTGCCTAGGCGCGGACAACCGATTGATGAAGGTGCGCTCGGTGTCATAAAATTCCAAGTCAGGGTACTACTTTTTGTCAAATTGGCCAGCGCTTAAAGCGCACAAACGTCGAATTGGTCAGCGCTTACTTGTGCAAAAGGCGATAAAAGTGCGCGCTGCGCCCACAGGGGGTTGAAAAAACTGTGCGAAGCGCGCAGTGGTGCTCAAAAAGCGTGCATGAAATCGCTTTGTAGTAACCTGTTCCAAGTCCCACCAGTTTGATGATATGATGTAATATTTTTTGTATTGAAGTAATTGTTTGGGGTTCAGTTCATAATTGCTTTTTCGTTGAGCCCTTCCTGTCGTGGCTAGGCAAGTCACTCCAGCCTATTAGGCCTACCCCTGGACTGTAACAACTTACACATACCAGGAGTGGAGTGGAATTGTGGTGTGGAAAGAAATGGAATTTTGACAGCTCACCAATGCTTCATTGTATCAAGGACTCGTAACTCCTTGACAGATAAACAAGTGAACCTCCCCCCCCACACACCCACGCCCCCCCCTCCCACACCCATCCGCACCACCCCCTCCCACACCCACCCATGCCACCCACACCCACCCACGCCACCTACACCCACCAACGCCACCCACACCACCCCTTCTGCTGCCCACACAACTCCTTTCGCCACACACACCAACGCCACCCACACCCACACACACATACACACCACCCCTTTCGCCTTACAGGTATCAGCACAACACATTCTGGGAGTGCTGGATGGCCAAGAGGGCAGTCTGGATGCCGAAAACACCGAGAAGGTCAAGTCAGCTATATTGAGCGTGAAAGCCAACGCATGGAGCAAGCCAACCCCTGGATTGGACTCATGCCAAGTGGCACCTGGAGGCCTTTCAACCGCTGTTGTAGCGCTCAAGTTGCAGGACAAGTACGAGTACAGCTACGTCGAGATCGACCCTAAGATGAATGATGCGATCGCTAAGCAACGGGAGGTGAGTTCAGTTTTATTTTTGGCGGAGCTCCCCCTTCTGGGGGGCAGGAGCCCCGAGGACCCCCCAGGGCTAGGGTTACCCATTTGTCCGACCGACCGACCGGCGACTGACCAGCGACCATCCGACCATCCTTCCGCGTGACCAAGACGAAGCCTGACACGTCAGCCAACGGTTTTGAACTAACTCGCTTCGGTTGTCACCTGCACCTGTCGCTCCGTCGCGATCACTCTCCGCCATTTTTTAGCGTCGCAGGCGACGCTGCATAGAACTTGTCAGCTTATTGTAGGTCCAGTCGCGTTTCGAAATTTGCAACGCAAGCCTAATTTCAGGATTGTGGCATAGCACGGTATCAGACAGACCACGAAGCGCGGAGCCCGGGGGGGGGGGGGGGGGGGGGGGGGGGTCGAGGGATAGTGCGTCGCACTGGGGTCGCACCGAGACTGGTCGCACTCAAGTTACAGGACAAGAACGAGTACAGCTACGTGGAGATAGACCCTTAGATCAAAGATGCGATCACTAAGTAAGGAGAGCTGAGCCATCTGAAGTCCCTTCTGTTTTTGCGACACTTCGCAAATTGAGCGACTCGGTGCGAGCCGTTGCGACGCACTGCCCGGCACTGCCCCCCGGATCCCAGGGTCCCCACGCGGAGCCCGGAGGGTTCTAACTAGTTATGATAACCCAGACCCATGCGATGCCAGACCATGGTTTTCGCACTCAAGCTACAGCACAACAAGGGCGTGACCGCCCTTGTGTTGGCAATTGAATGGGGATCCGCTGGGGGAAGCCTCGCCGAGCCCCGTTGTCACTAGGGTTGTTTTGTGTGCGGTGTGCGTAACCTTGTTGCTGCCCTCGTAAACCTTGTTGCTGCCCACGTGGCTGTTCTTGCGGAATGTGCGTCTCGTATACGGCGTTTTGGTACACATTTGCGCTTTGCCTCATAATCTGGGGCTGTGCACCCTCCGGCTGTGACTAGGCAGTCTCCTTCGGGATGACTTGACTGCCGAACCTAATGTTAAGTGGTTTGGGGCGCAGTTGGACTTAAATCTACCTGGAAGATGAGGTGACGTGACTGAAATACAACTTGTCTGACATTTGGTTCGAGTCCGAGAAGAGGTGACTGCCTTTGCGAGTTTACTGAGCTGCCTACCGTTTGCAAACGTCAGTTGGTGTGGTCAATATATATATCGCACCCTAAAATCCTAAAAATATCATGCTCCGTCAGTTGTTGTTGGTTTGCCCCGGTGCAACCAACCGGGCTGGCCCCTCATCCTCAGACCTCGTTATAAGGTGTACTATTTATTTAATTCTTTTGTTACTAAAAATCAAGCTGGTGGTTGGCCCCAGTGCAAGAAAATCGGCTGGCCCCCTCCACCTCACGCCTAGTAATAAGGCGCACTACTTCTTTATCTATTTATTTACCATGCACCTACTGTGAACCCCTAGGAGGAGGAGTTTATATGTGTGGGTGTGTGGGTGTGTGTATCCCCCCCCTCCCCCCCCTCCCCCCCAAAAAGCAAGCGAACACCCAGCCCCACACAGACACATGAACAAACCACCCCCTACTGTGAACCCCTCCCAGGTTGTGAAGAAGGTTCTGTCTCAGCTTGAGGTTCAGCGCAAGGCACAATCTAGGACTAACGGCAATGGTGTTGGTATCGACAAGATGGTGAGTGGGACTGTGGAAGTAGAGGTGTGTGTGTGTGTGGACTGTGGAAGTAGAGGTGTGTGTGTGGTTGTGTGTGTATGTTTTTTTGTGTGTGGTTGCGTGAGTGTGTGTGTGTGTGTGTGTGTGTGTGTGTGTGTGGGGGGGGGGGGGGGGGGGGGGGGGGGGGGGGGGGGGGGGGGGGGGGGGTACAGGGTTCAGGGGGAACCTATTGTAGTCGAAGCGTCTTGAGTATTGCAGTCATCTCAGGGGGGCTTCAACGGGCGCCCATCCTCATTAGTCATGACATGTGGGTGGGAGAATACCAAGGCACTCACTTGAGCTTGCATAACTTGAGAGGATAGATTGAGACCCCCCTGATACGTTTGCGGCCCTGAAGGTGATGCAGCTTGAGTATCGCAAACGTCTCAGGGGGGCTTCCAAGGACCCCAATCCTCATTAGTCATTAGTTCATTACATGTTCAGCTAGTGGGCGGGAGAATACCAAGGCACTCACTTGCGCTTGAATAACTTGAAAGGATGGATTGAGGCCCCCCTGATACGTTTGCGTTCCTTAAGGTGATTAGGCTTGAGTATCACCAACGTCTCAGGGGGGCTTCGATGGACCCCCATCCTCATTAGTCATTACATGTTCAGCTAGTGTTCGGGAGAATACCAAGGCACTCACTTGAGCTTGAATAACTTGAAAAGATGGATTGAGGCCCCCCTGATACGTTTGCGTTCCTTAAGGTGATTAGGCTTGAGTATCGCCAACGTCTCAGGGGGGCTTCGATGGACCCCCATCCTCATTAGTCATTACATGTTCAGCTAGTGTTCGGGAGAATACCAAGGCACTCAATTGAGCTTGAATAACTTGAAAGGATGGATTGAGGCCCCCCTGATACGTTTGCGTTCCTTAAGGTGATTAGGCTTGAGTATCGCCAACGTCTCAGGGGGGCTTCGATGGACCCCCATCCTCGTTAGTCATTACATGTTCAGCTAGTGGGCGGGAGAATACCAAGGCACTCACTTGAGCTTGAATAACTTGAAAGGATGGATTGAGGCCCCCCTGATACGTTTGCGTTCCTTAAGGTGATTAGGCTTGAGTATCGCCAACGTCTCAGGGGGGCTTCGATGGACCCCCATCCTCATTAGTCATTACATGTTCAGCTAGTGTTCGGGAGAATACCAAGGCACTCACTTGAGCTTGAATAACTTGAAAGGATGGATTGAGGCCCCCCTGATACGTTTGCGTTCCTTAAGGTGATTAGGCTTGAGTATCGCCAACGTCTCATGGGGGCTTCGATGGACCCCATCCTCATTAGTCATTACATGTTCAGCTAGTGTTCGGGAGAATACCAAGGCACTCACTTGAGCTTGAATAACTTGAAAGGATGGATTGAGGCCCCCCTGATACGTTTGCGTTCCTTAAGGTGATTAGGCTTGAGTATCGCCAACGTCTCAGGGGGGCTTCGATGGACCCCCATCCTCATTAGTCATTACATGTTCAGCTAGTGTTCGGGAGAATACCAAGGCACTCACTTGCGCTTGAATAACTTGAAAGGATGGATTGAGGCCCCCCTGATACGTTTGCGGTCCTTAAGGTGATTAGGCTTGAGTATCGCCAACGTCTCAGGGGGGCTTCGATGGACCCCCATCCTCATTAGTCATTACATGTTCAGCTAGTGTTCGGGAGAATACCAAGGCACTCACTTGAGCTTGAATAACTTGAAAGGATGGATTGAGGCCCCCCTGATACGTTTGCGTTCCTTAAGGTGATTAGGCTTGAGTATCGCCAACGTCTCAGGGGGGCTTCGATGGACCCCCATCCTCATTAGTCATTACATGTTCAGCTAGTGTTCGGGAGAATACCAAGGCACTCACTTGCTCTTGAATAACTTGAAAGGATGGATTGAGGCCCCCCTGATACGTTTGCGTTCCTTAAGGTGATTAGGCTTGAGTATCGCCAACGTCTCAGGGGGGCTTCGATGGACCCCCATCCTCATTAGTCATTACATGTTCAGCTAGTGTTCGGGAGAATACCAAGGCACTCACTTGAGCTTGAATAACTTGAAAGGATGGATTGAGGCCCCCCTGATACGTTTGCGTTCCTTAAGGTGATTAGGCTTGAGTATCGCCAACGTCTCAGGGGGGCTTCGATGGACCCCCATCCTCATTAGTCATTTCATGTTCAGCTAGTGTTCGGGAGAATACCAAGGCACTCACTTGAGCTTGAATAACTTGAAAGGATGGATTGAGGCCCCCCTGATACGATTGCGTTCCTTAAGGTGATTAGGCTTGAGTATCGCCAACGTCTCAGGGGGGCTTCGATGGACCCCCATCCTCATTAGTCATTACATGTTCAGCTAGTGTTCGGGAGAATACCAAGGCACTCACTTGAGCTTGAATAACTTGAAAGGATGGATTGAGGCCCCCCTGCTACGTTTGCGTTCCTTAAGGTGATTAGGCTTGAGTATCGCCAACGTCTCAGGGGGGCTTCGATGGACCCCCATCCTCATTAGTCATTACATGTTCAGCTAGTGTTCGGGAGAATACCAAGGCACTCACTTGAGCTTGAATAACTTGAAAGGATGGATTGAGGCCCCCCTGATACGTTTGCGTTCCTTAAGGTGATTAGGCTTGAGTATCGCCAACGTCTCAGGGGGGCTTCGATGGACCCCCATCCTCATTAGTCATTTCATGTTCAGCTAGTGTTCGGGAGAATACCAAGGCACTCACTTGAGCTTGAATAACTTGAAAGGATGGATTGAGGCCCCCCTGATACGATTGCGTTCCTTAAGGTGATTAGGCTTGAGTATCGCCAACGTCTCAGGGGGGCTTCGATGGACCCCCATCCTCATTAGTCATTACATGTTCAGCTAGTGTTCGGGAGAATACCAAGGCACTCACTTGAGCTTGAATAACTTGAAAGGATGGATTGAGGCCCCCCTGATACGTTTGCGTTCCTTAAGGTGATTAGGCTTGAGTATCGCCAACGTCTCAGGGGGGCTTCGATGGACCCCCATCCTCATTAGTCATTACATGTTCAGCTAGTGTTCGGGAGAATACCAAGGCACTCACCTGAGCTTGAATAACTTGAAAGGATGGATTGAGGCCCCCCTGATACGTTTGCGTTCCTTAAGGTGATTAGGCTTGAGTATCGCCAACGTCTCAGGGGGGCTTCGATGGACCCCCATCCTCATTAGTCATTACATGTTCAGCTAGTGTTCGGGAGAATACCAAGGCACTCACTTGAGCTTGAATAACTTGAAAGGATGGATTGAGGCCCCCCTGATACGTTTGCGTTCCTTAAGGTGATTAGGCTTGAGTATCGCCAACGTCTCAGGGGGGCTTCGATGGACCCCCATCCTCATTAGTCATTACATGTTCAGCTAGTGTTTGGGAGAATACCAAGGCACTCACCTGAGCTTGAATAACTTGAAAGGATGGATTGAGGCCCCCCTGATACGTTTGCGTTCCTTAAGGTGATTAGGCTTGAGTATCGCCAACGTCTCAGGGGGGCTTCGATGGACCCCCATCCTCATTAGTCATTACATGTTCAGCTAGTGTTCGGGAGAATACCAAGGCACTCACTTGCGCTTGAATAACTTGAAAGGATGGATTGAGGCCCCCCTGATACGTTTGCGTTCCTTAAGGTGATTAGGCTTGAGTATCGCCAACGTCTCAGGGGGCTTCGATGGACCCCCATCCTCATTAGTCATTACATGTTCAGCTAGTGTTCGGGAGAATACCAAGGCACTCACTTGCTCTTGAATAACTTGAAAGGATGGATTGAGGCCCCCCTGCTACGTTTGCGTTCCTTAAGGTGATTAGGCTTGAGTATCGCCAACGTCTCAGGGGGGCTTCGATGGACCCCCATCCTCATTAGTCATTACATGTTCAGCTAGCGTTCGGGAGAATACCAAGGCACTCGCTTGCGCTTGAATAACTTGAAAGGATGGATTGAGGCCCCCCTGATACGTTTGCGTTCCTTAAGGTGATTAGGCTTGAGTATCGCCAACGTCTCAGGGGGGCTTCGATGGACCCCCATCCTCATTAGTCATTACATGTTCAGCTAGTGTTCGGGAGAATACCAAGGCACTCACTTGCGCTTGAATAACTTGAAAGGATGGATTGAGGCCCCCCTGATACGTTTGCGGTCCTGAAGGTGATTAGGCTTGAGTATCGCCAACGTCTCAGGGGGGCTTCGATGGACCCCCATCCTCATTAGTCATTACATGTTCAGCTAGTGTTCGGGAGAATACCAAGGCACTCACTTGAGCTTGAATAACTTGAAAGGATGGATTGAGGCCCCCCTGATACGTTTGCGTTCCTTAAGGTGATTAGGCTTGAGTATCGCCAACGTCTCAGGGGGGCTTCGATGGACCCCCATCCTCATTAGTCATTACATGTTCAGCTAGTGTTTGGGAGAATACCAAGGCACTCACCTGAGCTTGAATAACTTGAAAGGATGGATTGAGGCCCCCCTGATACGTTTGCGGTCCTGAAGGTGATTAGGCTTGAGTATCGCCAACGTCTCAGGGGGGCTTCGATGGACCCCCATCCTCATTAGTCATTACATGTTCAGCTAGTGTTTGGGAGAATACCAAGGCACTCACTTGAGCTTGAATAACTTGAAAGGATGGATTGAGGCCCCCCTGATACGTTTGCGTTCCTTAAGGTGATTAGGCTTGAGTATCGCCAACGTCTCAGGGGGGCTTCGATGGACCCCCATCCTCATTAGTCATTACATGTTCAGCTAGTGTTCGGGAGAATACCAAGGCACTCACTTGAGCTTGAATAACTTGAAAGGATGGATTGAGGCCCCCCTGCTACGTTTGCGTTCCTGAAGGTGATTAGGCTTGAGTATCGCCAACGTCTCAGGGGGGCTTCGATGGACCCCCATCCTCATTAGTCATTACATGTTCAGCTAGTGTTCGGGAGAATACCAAGGCACTCACTTGCGCTTGAATAACTTGAAAGGATGGATTGAGGCCCCCCTGATACGTTTGCGTTCCTTTAGGTGATTAGGCTTGAGTATCGCCAACGTCTCAGGGAGGCTTCGATGGACCCCCATCCTCATTAGTCATTACATGTTCAGCTAGTGTTCGGGAGAATACCAAGGCACTCACTTGAGCTTGAATAACTTGAAAGGATGGATTGAGGCCCCCCTGATACGTTTGCGTTCCTTAAGGTGATTAGGCTTGAGTATCGCCAACGTCTCAGGGGGGCTTCGATGGACCCCCATCCTCATTAGTCATTACATGTTCAGCTAGTGTTCGGGAGAATACAAAGGCACTCACTTGAGCTTGTATAACTTGAAAGGATGGATTGAGGCCCCCCTGATACGTTTGCGGTACTCAAGGTGGTGAGGCTTGAGTATTGCAAACGTCTCAAGAAGGGCTTGGATGGACCTCCAAACTCATGAACCTTTCAGCTAGTGTTTGGGAGAATACCAAGGCACTCACTTGAGCTTGCATAACTTGAGAGGATAGATTGAGGCCCCCCTGAGACATCTGTGATACTCAAGCCGAAGTGGCTTGAGTATTGCAGACGTCTTAGGGGGGCTTCGAAAGAGCCCCATACTCATTACCTGTTCAGCTAGCAGGTGGGAGAGTACCAAGGCACTCACTTGAGCTTCCAAAATTGTTGAGGATGGATTGAGGCACCTCTGAGCCTTCTGCAATACTCAAATCGAAGTTGCTTGAGTATTGCAGACGTCTCAGGACAGCTTCGAAGGACCCCCATTCTCGTTAGTCATTGCATGTACAGCTTGTGGGCGGGTGAATACCAAGGCACTCACTTCCAAAACTTGGGAGGACGGATTGAGGCCCCTCTTGAGATGTCTGCGATACTCAAGCCGATATTCAAGCTCTGTTACAGATTGCAATCCAGTATGGCGGCATGATGGTAAAGCTTGACAAAAGCCTTAATTGACAAAAGCCTGAAAAAGGAGCCCCATCCTCATTACATTTTGTCAAGCTATTCTATACAGCCGTACTCGATTGTCATCTGTTACAGATTACAATCCAGTATGGCGGCATGATGGTATAGCTTGACAAAAGCCTGAGTTTGTATAGGGCTCCCCAGCGGTCCCCCCTGATTGCCTCAGAGGGACTTACCGGGGGACTTCAGATGGATTGAGGCCCCCCTGGGACTTACCGGGGGACTTAGGATGGATTGAGGCCCCCTGGGAATTACCGGGGGACTTAAGATGGATTGAGGCTCCCCTGGGACTTACCGGGGGACTTAGGATGGATTGAGGCCCCCCTTGGACTTACCGGGGGACTTAGGATGGATTGAGGCCCCCCCTGGGACGTCTTCAATACTCAAGTGAGCGCCTGGTTAAATCTCTTGCCCACTAGCTGAACATGTAATGAGAATGGGGCTCCTTCAAAGCCCCCCTGAGACGTCTGCGATACTCAAATATCGCAGACATCTCTGGGGAGCTTCAAATGAGCCTCATACTCTCTACGTAGTGAGTGCCTTGGTATTCTCCTGCCCACTAGCTGAACATTTTTTAAGGATGGGAGAGTGAAGAGTCGGGGGTTCGACTCCCCCTTTGATCGCTCTTGGCGTTGCAGGTTGTTGTCAACCGCGATGGTAGCTTGTCCAGTTGATGTAGGAGACCGCCCCCCACCAGCGTACGACGGGCTCCCTTCAAACCACGCCCCACCAGGCGTTATCATGACCATTTTTTATAAAGATGGGGCTCCTTCGACGCCCCCTTGAGACGTCTGCGATACTCATAGTAGTGCAGACGTTTAATGGGGGCGTCAAATGAGCCCCATACCCATTACGAAGTGAGTGCCCAAGTATTCTCCTGCCCACTGGCTGAGCGTATTATGAGGAGGGGGCTCCCTTGAAGCCCCCCTGAGACGTCTTCAATACTCATAGTTGTGCAGACATCTCTGGGAAGCTTCAAATGAGCCCCATACTCTTTACGTAGTGAGTGCCATGGTATTCTCCTGCCCACTAGCTGAACATGCTATATGGATGGGGCTCCTTCGACGCCCCCCTAAAACGTCTGCGATACTCTTGGTATTGCAGACGTCCCGGGGGGGCTTCGGCGGAGCCCCATATACCGTGTCAAGCTAGTGGGCGGCAGAATACCAATGCCGAGTCAGTTCAGAAACTAACTGCCCATGGTGTGTCTGTGTATCAGATACTCAGTGTGTTGAGGAAGTCCTCCTCCGTGTTGGTCCTCACTTGTGTATGCGGCTCCCTCGACGCCCCCCTGAGACGTCTGCAATACTCATAGCATTGCAGACGTCTCAGGGTGGCTTTGAGGGAGCCCCATACTCATTGCGTGTCCAGCTAGTGGGCAAGAGAATACCAATGCCGAGTCAATACAGACACTAACTGCCCGTGGTGTGTCTGCGTATCAGGTACTCTGAGTGTTGAGGAAGCACCCCTCCGTGTTTGTCCACTCATGAGTATGGGTCTCCCTCAACGCCCCCCTGAGATGTCTTCAATACTCAATGGTGTTGCAGACGTCTCAAAGTGGCTTTGAGGGAGCCCCGTACTCATTACGTGTTCAGCTAGTGGAAGGGAGAATACATATGCCGAGTCAATACAGAATAAATAGCACGCCTTGGTACGAGGCGTGAGGTTTAGGGGGCCAGCCTGTTTGCTTTCACTGGGGCCAACCACCAGCTAATACAGTCAATACATAAACTAACTATCCATGGTGCATCTGAGTATCAGATACTCAGAGTGTTGAGGAAGCATCCTTCCGTGTTTGTCCACACGTACGTATGGGTCTCCCTCGAAGCCCCCCTGAGACGTATGGGTCTCCCTCGAAGCCCCCCTGAGACGTATGGGTCTCCCTCAAAGCCCCCCTGAGACGTATGGGTCTCCCTCGAAGCCCCCCTGAGACGTCTGCAATACTCATAGCATTGCAGACGTCTCAGGGTGGCTTTGAGGGAGCCCCATACTCATTGCGTGTTCAGCTAGTGGGAGGGAGAATACCAATGCCGAGTCAATACAGAATAAATAGTACGCCTTGTTTCGAGGCGTGAGGTTTAGGGGGCCAGCCTGTTTGCTTTCACTGGGGCCAACCACCAGTTAAACAGTCAATACATCAACTAACTATCCATGGTGCATCTGAGTATCAGATACTCAGCGTGTAATGGGAGTATCCCTCCGTATTTCTTTACACATGAGTATGGGGCTCCCTTGAAGCCCCCCTGAGACGTCTTCAATACTCAATGGTATTGCAGACGTCTCAGGGGGGCTTCGAAGGAGCCCCGTACTCATTACGTGTTCTGCTAGTGGGCGGGAGAAAACCAATGCTGAGTCAATACAGAAATAGGAGTGTCGGTCCTCACTTGCATATGGAGCTCCCTCAACGCCCCCCTGAGACGTCTTCAATACTAGTATCGCAGACGTCTCAGGGGTGCTTCGACGGAGCCCCATATACCGTGTCCAGCTAGTGGACAGGAGAACACCAATGGTGAGTCAATACAGAAATAAACTGCCCATTGTGTGTCTGATGATCAGAAAGTAACTGCCCATGGAGAATCAGATACTCTGCGTGTAATGGAAGTATCCCTCCGTGTTGGTCCACATATGAGTATGGGTCTCCCTCGAAGCCCCCCTGAGACGTCTTCAATACTCAATGGTATTGCAGGCGTCTCAGGGGGGATTCGAAGGAGCCCCGTACTCATTACGTGTTCAGATAGTGGGCGGTAGAAAACCAATGCCGAGTCAATACAGAACAACTAGTAAACCTTGTTACAAGGCGTGAGGTTGACGGGGCCAGCCTGTTTACTTTCACTGGGGCCAACCACCAGTTAATACAGTCAAAACAGAAACTAACTTCCCATGGTGCATCTTAGTATCAGAATCCCTGCGTGATGAGGAAGTACCCCTCTGTGTTGGTCCACACTCCGAAACCGTTGTATACGCACATGTTTGGATGGTTCAAATTTGAAATGTTACCGGAAGGCACCCGTAAATCAGATTGTTAATCGTCAATTGTAGCTTTCTGGCCCAACCTTAGCTCCTTTTCTTGAATTGCGATGCTCAGATGCGCTAACATGAGAATCAGATCGGTGTAAAGTACCCCTCCGTGTTGGTCCATGCAACATCATCCCTCAACGCCAAGATGCCCCGCCTAAAAGAGTTAGTCATTCACCCTCCACACGCACCCATACACCCACCCATCTTATGTACAATGGTGGAAGGACACAATTATTTGTGAGTGACCACCTTATTTATGAGTGACCACCTTATTTGTGAGTGACCACCTTATTTGTGAGTGACCACCTTTTTTGTGAGTGACCACCTTATTTGTGAGTGACCATCTTATTTGTGAGTGACCACCTTATTTGTGAGTGACCACCTTATTTGTGAGTGACCACCTTATTTGTGAGTGACCACCTTTTTTGTGAGTGACCACCTCACCTCACTGCTTAGGGGTCTTTCTACTTCAGGATCCCGGTCTCACTCAGCTCTCCTCTTCTCGGGACAAAACAGGCAGCGGCCGGGCTATCCGGGGGAAAAACCTAGCCGAGTGGTGCGCCCCGAATCTCCTGTCTGCCTGTATCGGGACAACTCGCACAGTGGTGGGGGGCGCTAGGGCTACTTCTTTGTGCTCTTTCCCTCTCTCTGAATTTCTCTCTCTTTCGGGAAAAATTTTCGTGTTGCCGGTACGGCGCCTGTTCGAGTGACTTGCGTGAACAAAAGAGGACGGGGGGATCCGTTTCTTTGGGTTAAGCCCCAGATTCTACAATACCAGCTCTTAGGTAGGGTGGGTACATATCTGGGTCGTTGGGGGATTATAAATATTGAGGGGGGATCGGCTCTTTTTCTTTTCCGGGACAAACATTCCTTTGTCAGGATGGTGGGGGGTAAGTTTCCCCAAGCCTCCTCGGGACACAAAAAGGGTCGGGGACCTCCTCTTATTCTTTCTCCCATCTCCCCCCCTCACCTACCTCATCCTGCTTTGTCCGGGGAATATACCATCCAAATTACCTAGGAGGGGGGCGAACATTTCGGCGCATAAATCATCGTGTTTCACAGGTGAAGTCGGTGTCCGGGTACATTCCAATTACCTTGGGCATTCTATGAAAAGTCCTAATCGCAATCTGTCACTGTGGCTACGGAGGGTTGATTTGGTCTCGGTTGTTTTTATATTTCAAGCCCCTCCTCGAGATTTTTTTGCTCCCCCCACGTGTCTCTCCCCCCTCGTTTTTCTGTTAATCTACGCTCATATTGACGTCTTTCCTGGATCAACAACTACAGAGATTGGTTCTTTGCGGAGGAAGTCTACTGGGAGCAAAAACATCGATAGGGCTCTGTGGCCTTATCTCTCTCTCTTGCTTGCTTATTTGTCTCCTGACCTCTCCTTCGGTTTGTGAGTGACCACCTTTTTTGTGAGTGACCACCTTTGCTCCTTTTATTGAATTGTGATGCTCATATGCGCTCTCAATAGAATCTGCCTGGTGTAAATAAGTCTTAAAATTATTATATGGTATAGAATGTGCCGTTTTTTTGTGATTTGACTTGAAACCTGAAATAGTAGCTTGTGAAAGACACACAGACAAACACTTTTGACAGGCTAATCCATTAATCAAAAATCTTCTCATCAAAGTGTTTGTCCTAGTGCCCGTCACAAGCTACTATATCAGGTTTCAAGTCAAATCACAAAAAACGGCACATTCTATACCAAATAAGACTTAATTAGACCGGGCAGATTCTCATGAGAGTGCATATGAGCATCGCAATTCAATTAAAGGAGCTAAAGTGGTCACACACAAATACGTGAATCCTTCCACCATTACACGTAAGATGGGTGGGGATGTGTGGAGGGTGGATGCCTCACTCTTTTGGGCGGAGCAGGTTGGAGTTGAGGGATGATGGTGCGTGGACCAACACGGAGGGGTACGCTATACTGTCAGATTCTCATGAGAGCGCATATGAGCATTGAAATCACGGTTGGGCAAGTCCCTTAAGCCTATTTGGCTTACCCCTGGATTGTAATAAACATACATACACCGGTCTGATTCTCATGAGAGCGCATACGAGCATCGCAATTCAAGAAAAGGAGCTTAGGTTGGATCAGAAAGCTACAATTAGCGTTTAACAATCTGATTTAAGGGTGCCTTCAGGTAACATTTCAAATTTGAACCATCCAAACATGTGCGTATACAAAGGTTTAGGAGCACAAGTGTGGCCCACACCCCCAAAGAGTGAGGTGTGACTGCAACACTCTCATTAACTTGCTTGCAGATTTTGGGGGACACTCACACTACCTGACACACACCACACACACCCCCAAGACACGCACACACCCTCCCCCCACACACACCACACACACCACCACCACCACACACACCCTCCCCTCCCCCAGGCACACACCACGCACACACACACCTCCCACCACGCACCGTACAGGTCCGTGCTAAGAGGCTGTTGAAGAAGGCAGACCACTTACGGACTGAGATGGGTCAACAGATGGAGACCACCTGGCGCTCGTTCACTGGTGTGGTAGAGATCTTGGTAACCACGGGTGAGTGTATGCTTTTTTTATGAAATCTGTTTACAGGACTGCTTGCCACTCTCACAGTCCTGTAGCTCAGCTGCTCAGTACTAAGAGAGACGGGTCATCAGATGGAGACCACCTGGCGCTCATTTACTGGTGTGGTAGAGATCTTGGTAACCACGGGTGAGTGTATGTTTATTTTTTATGAACACTGTCTATACCACTGTTTACATGAGTGTCTGCCCCTTCACAGTCATGTAGCAGCTCAGTGCTATGAGAGATGGGTCAACAGATGGAGACCACCTGGCGCTCGTTCACTGGTGTGGTAGAGATCTTGGTAACCACAGGTGAGTGCATGCTTTTTTTATGAAATCTGTTTACAGGACTGCTTGCCTCTCTCACAGTCCTGTAGCTCAGCTGCTCAGTACTAAGAGAGACGGGTCAGCAGATGGAGACTACCTGGCGCTCATTTACTGGTGTGGTAGAGATCTTGGTAACCACGGGTGAGTGTATGTTTATTTTTTATGAACACTGTCTATACCACTGTGAACATGAGTGTCTGCCCCTTCACAGTCATGTAGCAGCTCAGTGCTATGAGAGAGATGGGTCAACAGATGGAGACCACCTTCACAGGCACGTTAGAGATCTTGGTAACCACGGGTGAGTGTATGTTTATTTTTTATGAACACTGTCTATACCACTGTTTACATGAGTGTCTGCCCCTTCACAGTCATGTAGCAGCTCAGTGCTATGAGAGAGATGGGTCAACAGATGGAGACCACCTGGCGCTCGTTCACTGGTGTGGTAGAGATCTTGGTAACCACAGGTGAGTGCATGCTTTTTTTATGAAATCTGTTTACAGGACTGCTTGCCTCTCTCACAGTCCTGTAGCTCAGCTGCTCAGTACTAAGAGAGACGGGTCAACAGATGGAGACTACCTGGCGCTCATTTACTGGTGTGGTAGAGATCTTGGTAACCACGGGTGAGAGTATGTTTATTTTTTATGAACACTGTCTATACCACTGTTAACATGAGTGTCTGCCCCTTCACAGTCATGTAGCAGCTCAGTGCTATGAGAGAGATGGGTCAACAGATGGAGACCACCTTCACAGGCACGTTAGAGATCTTGGTAACCACGGGTGAGTGTATGTTTATTTTTTATGAACACTGTCTATACCACTGTTTACATGAGTTTCTGCCCCTTCACAGTCATGTAGCAGCTCAGTGCTATGAGAGAGATGGGTCAACAGATGGAGACCACCTGGCGCTCCTTTACTGGTGTGGTAGAGATCTTGGTAACCACGGGTGAGCTTTTTTTACTGTTTACATGACTATTGTCCACCTTAACAGTCCTGTGATGTTTATTTTTATGAACACTGTTTATACAACTGTTTACATGAGTGTTAGCCACTTTACAGTCATGTAGCAGCTCCGTGCTATGGCCTATGGGAGATGGGTCAACAGATGGAGTCCACCTTCACTTGCATGGTAGAGACCTTGGTAGCCACAGGTGAGTGTATGTTATGTTTTTATGAAAACTGTTTATAAAACTGTTTACAGGATTGTTTGCCACTTTCACAGCTCTGTAGTGGCACAGTACTATGAGAGATGGGTCAACAGATGGAGACCACCTTCACTGGCGTGGTAGAGCTCTTGGTAACCACAGTTGAGTGTATGCTTCTTCTTTTTTTAACTGTTTACATGACTATTGTACACCTTCACAGTCCTGTAGTAGCTCAGTATTATACTATGAGAGATGGGTCAACAGATGGAGACCACCTTCCCTGGCGTGGTAGAGACCTTCGTAAGCACAGGTGAGATGCCTGAGTATAGAGATCTTCGTAAGCACAGGTGAAATGCCTGAGTATAGAGATTAGAGTATTAGGGTTAGTCTATATTAGCTCTGGGAAAGGGTATTTGTATCATATTCTAGATATTATCAAATATTATATTTGTAAACTGATCTAGATATGATCAAATATTATATTGTAAAATGATATTGTCAATATTATATTTGGCACTCTTTCACTGGTGTGGTAGAGGTCTTGGTAACCACAGGTGAGACGCACACACACTGGACATACACAAAAAAACGAACATACAAGCATACAAACACACACTGCATGTGCCATGGAGCCAGAGACGCTACGCATCTTACCCCTGGGCCTGGCAGCATGCAGAAATATGGGCAACAACGAGCTGCACACACATACACACACTGATCGTACTGAAATACAAACAAACACGCACACATACTGAACATACAAACACACACTGCTTGTGCCATGGAGCCAGAGACGCTACGCATCTTACCCCTGGGACTGGCAGCATGCAGTGGGATCGGCAACAATGAGCTACACACACACACACTGAGCATACAGACACACACACACATACACACACACATACACACATACTGAACGTACATACAAACACACACTGCAGGTGCCATGGAGCCAGAGACGCTGCGCATTTTGCCACTGGGAATGGCAGCACGCAGTGTGATGGGTAACAATGAGCTTTGGCTGGCGGTGGCACTCACACACCCTGACCTCGCAAACTTGAATGGACCACAGCTGGCTGCCCTCCTTGGAGCCCTGCTCAGCGCTGAGGTAATGATAACGCAGTTTGTGGGTGGGGGTGGGGGCAAATGTGTGGGTGGGTGGGAATGGGGGCAGATGTGTAGGTGGGGGTGCAGCCGTGCAGGGTGATGTGGCCAATATAGGGGGAGTGGGGAGTGGTCTTGTCTTGGTTCTACACTGGCCTGCTTATGACAAAACAATGTAAATGAACCTCTACGTGTGTTGCTTGCGCAGTGGCTTTGCAGTGGCTGGGCCGAGTCATGTGGAGTCTGTGCAGCATGACAGTCTGGACGGCCTACGCGAGTTAATGTTAATGTAATGTGATGTTAATTAACCTCTACGTGTGTTGCTTACGCAGTGGCTGTGCAGTGGCTGGGCCGAGTCATGTGGGGTCTGTGCAGCATGACTGTCTGGGCGGCCTACGCGAGTTAATGTTAATGTAATGTGATGTTAATTAACCTCTACTTATGTTGCTTGCGCAGTGGCTGGGCAGCGGTAAGGCCGATAACATGACTGTCTGGACGGCCTACGCGAGTTAATGTTAATGTAATGTTAATTAACCTCTACTTATGTTGCTTGCGCAGTGGCTAGGCAGCGGTAAGGCCGATAACATGACTGTCTGGACAGCCTACTCCTGCTCAGAGGAGGTGGTGAGGGTGGTGGAATCCTTGGAACCCACAAGGATGTTGCTGTCAGAGCTCCAAACAGATGCAGGTATGTGACTATCCCTATGGCAGCCTGCACCCTGTCCAGGTTGTTGGTGTGTTGGGTTGGTGAGGGTAGTGGTGGTAAGAGTGGTGGAATCCTTGGAACCCACAAGGATGTTGCTCTCGTAGGTCAAAACGGACTCAGGGAAGTGACTGTCCCTGCGGCAGCCTGCACCCTGTCCAGGTTGTTAGTGTGTTGGGGTGGTAAGGGTGGTGGTTGTGACTTGTGAGGGTGGTGGAATCCTTGGAATCCACAAGTATGTTGCTTTCGGAGGTCAAAACAGACGCAGGGAAGTGACTATTCCTTTGGCAGCCTGCACCCTGCTCAGGTTGTTAAACAGGTGTTCAGTGTGTTGGTGGTGAGGGTGGTGGTGGTTGTGACTTGTGAGGGTGGTGGAATCCTTTGAATCCACAAGAATGTTGCTTTCGGAGGTCCAAAAAGATGCAGGGAAGTGACTGTCCCTACGGCAGCCTGCACCCTGCTTAGGTTAAACGGGTGTTCTGTGTGTTGATGGTGAGGGTGGTGGTGGTGATGAGGGTGGTGGAAACCTTGGGACCCACAAGGATGTTGCTTTCGGAGGTCCAAAAAGACGCAGGGAAATGACTGTCCCTGCGGCAGCCTGCACCCTGCTCAGGTTGTTAAACAGGTGTGCGGGGTGTTTATACACCTGATTATGCACATCATTGGTTAAACATGTTGCTGTTGATCAGGTAACACCCTGAACACCTGTTGAACACTCCGAACAAATGTTTTACTATCTGTCTAGGTGCAGGCTGCTGTAGGGTATGGACGTGCCTTGATTTACGCTACACTTCTCCTCACTCAACACACCACAGTCCACTCCAACCCACTCCACACCCCACTCCATCCCACTCCAAACCACTCCCAACTCCTACCCACTCCACCCTCCCCTCCCCTCCACCAAACACCTCTAGGGCTAAGTCGCTGGAATGACGCCCTTCTGGTCGACCTCCGTTTGGCCGGCATTGTGGAAGCCTGGGCCGCTGGAGCCACATGGGCCGACATCATGCAAGACACGACTATGGACGACGGTGATATGGCGCGCTTGCTCATTCGAACAAACGACTTGTTGAGACAGGTGAGTTTTTTTATCAATCGAAAGGATTTTCACCTCAGGAAGTGGGACCCCGTACATCAAACGTCCTTGTGCCCAACGAATCATAGGCATACGACGGGGTAGCTGTACAGTTACAACCTAGTAGTTCCTGGCAGTAAGCAACTTTTTCTGACTTGGCACCAACCCAACCCAACCCAACCCAACCCGACCCAACCCAACCCAACCTGCTCAGGTCGCCTACAACAACTTGTTCTCGTACTTGAAGCCTGCTGCCATGGAGGCGCTGAAGGGCATGGACCGCAGCCCCATCGCTGAGCTCAAGATCTAGATGGGAAGAACGGAAGCTCCAGTGGATTACCTAGTTAGTGTGGTGGCGTGGTGATCCGAGCTCGGGCGCAGTAGCGTTCTGCAAAACAAACCAATACAACCATAGTAACCATTCCCCAGTGCAATCGAAAGGGAAGGTTCATTCAGCCTCATGCCCCGTGGCAAGGCTTATGAATTTTACCTAGCTGAACCTTGGGTCGAGAGGCTGGATTAACGAGCTTAAGATTTAGACTCTAAGGAGTGGCCGTGGTGGCCTTCAAGTAGGATATTTGAATTTGAACTTTAACTTGTTTGCATGGCTCCGGTCAGCATTTTGGCTGCTCGCTGTCTTCGGCTGTAACACAGTCAATTCAAAGCAAAGCACGTTTCCTGTCACGGTTGGGCAGACCCCTTATATTTTGCCTACCCCTGGACTGTAACATGCAAACAGTTCATACATTATCAAAATATATTTGATCCAATCTCTTCAAGGTTAGAATTGTAACAAGGTTCTATACGCCAGGTATGGTGCCTAACCGTCTGCACATCGCAGATTAAAATTGAAATTGAAATTGTTACATCCGTGTAGAACCGTTACTCACAGGACGTGAAGTTAAGGACACCATAGCGTAAGCTGGAGCTAGCTATAGTCACCGTCAGCAGATTAAAATACCCCACGCGTGATAACCACCGAAAACATCGATAACCACCGAAAGGATTTATAGAGCACATGTCTGTGCAGATTCGTATCAAAGACCTCCGATTGTCTTCTCTTCAAGGTTCAGGTCATCTGGGTTAAGGTCCTGCTCCCTGGTTTCGTTGGTGTATCACACTGGGAGACGTAGAATTGGAAGACGGTGTGAAGCCCGGAATTGGCTGAAAAACATGTAACAATCCAATCAAATCAAATCCAAGGGTATACTTCTGGGCCCCTGTAGGGTGTTCAATTTTTCACCATATTAGGTATGCATCAGGGTTGTTCAGGATGCCCCCCAGCTCTGCGTCCCGAGACACAACCAATCGCATAGCCTGCGTCCTGAGACGCAACCAACCCACCGAAGCTGCGTCTGCGACGCAACAGACCCTCCCCGCTTTGCATCCTGCAACGCAACAGACCCTTCCACGTTGTGTATGCGACAATGGACACAGCGTCCTGAACAAGCCTGTTTTGCATGATGATATAACCCACGAGTCACTTACCCTGGTGTGCATGATGATAGAACACACTAGTTCCTTATCGCCTTCTTCCACTTCCAAGTCCCCCTTGTGATACCCATCGAAATAGTCAGGTGCCCTAGTAGGGCCCCTTCGGTGGTTGGCCCAAGGTTTAGTTAGATGAAGTGGAGTCGTGGAAGGGGATGAGACCGGTCCCTTTTTCCATGTTGTCAGAAATAGCTGCATTTCTGCCAACTGCCCCTTTCCCCTGATCACGTGTCCTAGACCACCCTGATCACGTGTCCTAGAGCCTGGACCCTATTCAGTCCTCTGAGAGTTACCTATTAAGTGCTTCTCTTCTTTGTCTTCTGTAATCCTTTCTCTTGATCAGTTCCTTTCATTCTCTGTCCCTATCAGCCGACAGGTCATGGGCCTTTCATGCTTGTTCCACTGCTGGTGGCTGGGTCTAATGGGAGGATGTGAGAGCAGTTCCCTTTTTGGCGGAGCCCCCCCTTCTGGGTAACGGGAGCCCCCAGTGTTATCCATTTGTCCGTCCGACCATCCATCCGACCATCCATCCATCTGACCGCGATGAAGCCAACGGTCAGCCAACGGTCAGCCAACGGTCTCGCAACTAGCTCGCTTCCGTTGCCACTTGTCGCTGTCGCTCCCTCGCGATCACTCTCCTCCATTTTTAGCGTCGCAGGCGACGCTGCATCGAACTTGTCCTTGTAAATTTAGTTGTAGTACCTCAGACGGCGAGCAGGCAAATTGCATGCTTGCGCGGCGACGGCTGAATGCGGTGCAGAATGTTTTTTCAGAATGGTTTCATAATGGTATCAGAATTGGTTTCAGAATTCCCAAACCGGGATGGTGTGATAGACTGATAGTCAAAATACTCACCCATTCACCCACTCATTAACCCACCCACCACCCACCCACCCATACCCATCCATACTCACCCATTCACCCACCCATACCACCCATTCACCCACCCGTACCCGTACCCACCCATACCCACCCACATTATCCACCTGGTCACCCATCCACGCGCCCAACCGGGTCTTACGTGGTTCCAATTAACTGCCCTTGTCAACGCAATCTCGATTGTGGTCTCAGAATGTCATTTGGAGGTCTTTGTAATAAAATAGCAAAACCCCAGCACAAAACTAAATTCCAAATCCTTAAAGCCCGCTAGGGCAGACTGTGGAACCGTTAACTAGCATACCGATGGAAGCTTCCCTATATTAACAACATCGACCCAGCCACAACCCCCTCCTGACCCATCTGCCACACCTGTGAGGACTGAGCTGGCCACATCCTGGCTGTCTGCCCACACCGGACCTTCAAGGGGCTCTCTATCAAGAGACATGACGCTGCAGTGCAACTCATTCACAAGGCCATCAGCATGGGAGACCTGGGCTCCCGCAGAATGATTATGGATGTTGGCAAGGAGGAGGTCCTCCTCAGGGGGGGTCCTAGGCGAACGTTTCCCCGCCAGCCTACGCCCCCCCCTCCATCACCGAAGTAGACTGGAATAAAATGAGACCAGACCTTGCCATCCTACCTGACATAGACACTCCTACCTGTCCAGATGATGAAGTCATTTGGCTCCTTGAGCTTGGTTACTGCTCTGATACCAACCTTGACACCAAATTCATCACTTAACATGCCCAGCATGTTAGACTAGTGGATTGTCTCAAACTGGCTGGGTATCACCTTTGGTCAGCATCATATCATATGCTATGCCGGTTCCTAATCATTATCAGAAAAAACGATCGGGATGAATAAACATTTGGAGGCCTGGGCACCTCCTGGTTTCGCACATGATTTGTATGCCTGATTTAATCGCATGTCCAACAATTATAACCACTTTTCGTTCATTTCCGGTAGGAATCCCAACCGTTTTTGTAGGTATTCTAACTATTAACCGATTCGGCAACTGATTTCAGACAATTTTCGATCGGTGTCAATGCTTGGGTCTGCCGTCAAGGGCCGACCACCCAGGGAGCATGCTATTAATACTAAGCGCGTTAAGAAATGTAAAGTCTTGCTCAGGAAGATGTGATAATCTCGTGCCCCAAGCCCCCCCTCGCCCCTTCCCCCCTCAGGTCCCAGGTACCTAGCCGCGGGTCTGTTGGTCCCGGAACCAGGAAAGCCCCACGTATACGTATACAGGCCCGATGGGGCCTGCCATGATTGCGCCACCTTCTATGCAACTACGTAGCCTGTATATGTGTGTTCGCAAGGATATAAGAACGCCGATCTGAGACACTTCTGTAAATCGGAATCAACACCTTCCTCTCTAAACAACCCAGTGAACAAACCAGTCTCTTTTATTTTCGATCTGTCCTTTACCGGATTTTTGGACAGAACCGCAGAACCGCGCGGCCTGTCATACCCTTGTTCGTAGTTTCGGATCGACGCGTAATCAAATCTCGTCCTCCTTAAGTTGGCATAACTAAAGTGTTACCTCTGCAAATCAAGCGTCCTTGCTCTCGACCAAGTCCGGTCGCATCGCCAGCTCAGGAAATACCTTTCACCAGTGAGTGCCGACATGCCATTGTTGACCCAAGACAAGCTTGCTCCACAACATCCTGGTTGGGTGTGTGGGTTTGTGTGTGTGTGGGGGGGGGTTCTTACAACCATTCCCCAATGAAAAATCAAAGGGTACAAACAATATAAAGCAAAGAAAAAATAGAGCAAAACAAAGCAGCATATTGTCGGGGATATTGTCCACACTATTTCCATATGTAAGCCTGAACAAGGCCACATGGAGAGCTACATGAGTGCGCTGGGGCCTGAGGCTGAACCCTATCTTCCGCCCATGCAGGCTTGGTTCCTGCCTGTCTGTACGATGGGAGCCATATAGCCTTCCGTATTAACACTACCATATGAACGCTTCCTTATTAACGCAGCCTATATCACTTTCTCTAACAGTCTTACTTGTGACGTTGACTTGGTCATACAATTCACCAACGAACGCTGATCATGCACATCAACGCAGGAGGCTGGTCGACACCGCTCTTATCAGTGGGGAGGTAACATGTCAGACGACACCCCTTTACATGAGGCTGCAAAGAATGGACAGGTGGGGTGGATCATGCCCCTCCTGAGCAGCGGTGCTGTGGTGAACAAAAAGAATGATCATGGCAGCACCCCTCTGCATTATGCTGCATGGACGGGACAAAAGGAGTGCATCGCGGTTCTCCTTGACAATGGGGCTGAGGTGGACACACAGAATAGGAGAGGCCACTCCCCTTTGCATGATGCTGCATTATATGGACATGTGGAGTGTGTCAGGACTCTCCTTGTAAACGGTGCTATAGTGACCACGAAGAATGCTGAAGGGCACACAGCATTACAAATAGCGGTGGATCGAGGCTACACAGATTGTGCCGATGCCATCCGTAGTCACAGCAGTAGGAGAGCTGGGGATGACCAGCAAGGTAGGGGCCAACAACCTGATCAAAACTCAAGTGGAAGCCTGCAAACTGAGAATGAGGAATTGAGGACCCAGCTAGCATCATTGAGATCAAGGAATCATGAGTACGAGGAGCAGCTAGCAACAGCAAGAGCGAAGAATGATGAGAATGAGGTGCACATGGCTTGCGTGATGGGCCAGGGGGATGTCCTAGCGTCCCAAGACCTTGGAGTGTTGGAAGGCTTGTTGGCCAAGGTGAACATGGACTGCCTCATGAAGTTAGTGGTTGAGAAGCGGGTACAGTGGGAGCTCAACAAGTCGCGTGATGCGGTGTCTGAGTGTGGCGTATGCCTATCTGCCCCTAAGGACACAAGCCTGGATCCTTGTGGCCATACCTTTTGTCGAACTTGCGCATATCGCCTGACAAGTCTGCGCGTGCCGATCTGCCGGCTAGACATACAACAGTATGATGTAGTACAGGTGTTTCTGTAACGCATAGGCTTATTCACAGTTAACATGGCTTCCAGCAATAACCAGCTTTTAGGGTTACCATTTGTACATGGGCGAGTAACGGCAAGATGTATAGCATATTGATGTATTCATATGCGACATATCATATTATTCCCGCAGTCCTGACGAGGTCAGAGTTACCATTTGTACTATGTCTAATTTCATATGACTTCATTGTAATGAGAACCTATATGGAATTCATACTATTCCACGATGCAACACGTCATTTGTATTTCCCTGCATATGTATTTATGTATGTATGAATGTATAGTTTCGAGTCCATTCAAGTTACTCACAGGTGCTAATTAAGTCTGGCACTCGAACGGCAGGGAAGAAACTAAAGCTTTGGTAGCATTGCGAATAATTTACAGAGTCTCAGTAGAGACTATATGTTGACAGGCGTGCCGTCAAGACCTAAAAAAGCTAGCGCTGACATCAAGTAGCCTGGAGTCCTTGGTTGGTTGACAGGCGCGCCACCAAGACCTAAGAAAGCTAGCGCTGACATCAAGTAACCTGGAGTCCTTGGTTGGTTGACAGGCGTGCCGTCAAGACCTAAAAAAGCTAGCGCTGACATCAAGTAACCTAGAGTCCTTGGGTGGTTGTCCTGATTTTGTATTTGCACTGTGCATTCAACCTCAGGGCACATGGTGGTATTGTTGATCAGACTGTTGTCTACTGTGTGAGCCGGGACTCCACATACAGCAGCCGACTTATGAAGGCAAGGTCTTATGGACATGAGCACCTCAGGAACCACTCACACTTTACTAGGCTCATGTTGCACTGCTCACCGTGATCTCTGGTGCCAAGCCAACTGCCCTTGTTTGTCACCTCAGGAACCACTCACACTTTACTAGGCTCATGTTGCACTGCTCGCTATGTAATGTCCTGCCGATGCAAATGTATGTAACAGTCTAGGGAGAAGCCAATTCGGCTAAAGGGCCCTGCCCATCCTTCAATAGTCAAGATACCTCTAGACTCATCCAACTCTGCCCGACTTGCCGCCACACATATGATAACATACCTATACCATTTAGCACACTACATTTAGCATAAGATCCTGACTACTGGAACTTGAACATGGTCGCACAGGTTGAGCCAGCAATTTGGCTGCTTGCCGTCTTCGGCTGTTTTTTGCCATGAAACAATATCCTGACCACCATACATTTGGTTACAGAGAGGAGACGTGTGTTTCTTTAGTCATTCCTTGGTGATGGATGTCTTCAGTACGGTGGAGGGAGTCTAGGGCAATGTTGGGGTAGCGCACGGGGTCGCGCAGGGCTGATGCAGACCAGGGTACTACATTTTGTCAAATTGGACAGCGCTTAAAGCGCCCAAACTTCAAATTGGTCAGCGATTTTTATGGCAAAAAGCGCAAAAACTGCTTGCTGCGCCCACAGGGGGTTGAAAAACTGCGCGAAGCGCGCAATGGGGCTGACCAATTTGACGTTTGTGCGCTTTAAGCGCTGGTCAATTTGGTAAGAAGTAGTACCCTGGCTGGGATACGTTGTATGATGAGAAGGCCTGGTGGGGAATAGTAATAAGGAGGCCCTGTCTTTTGGCAGTAGAGAACTGGCTGCTATCAGTACTTTAACTGGTCAAAGTTTCCATGGAGATTTACAGGGACCGCGAACACTTAAGCGCACCCGTCGGGACGACCCCGCACCTTCATCGGTCGAACGAGCTCAACCATTGAACCATTTGTCGACACGGTATATATATGTCGATATGCATATATGTGTGGTTGTTTTACCTAAGACCATAGCTTTTCTTTTTGACTATCTAATCCGCACGAGTTGGCAGCCCGCCCCATCTCTGTCCGGGCTGGGGCCCTTGCTGTGGCTGATTTTTGGGCCCGCATCGCTTGACATTTGTGGCCATTGGGGTCACCCCCGATGATTGGGAGGACACTGTGGACTCTTCTCACCCTTCTTAGCCATGGGGGAACCAGGGTCATATGATTCTCAAAATATGAGTTTCTCAACTTTTCGCATGAAGATCTTCCCTCAATCCACATCCTCCCTTTTTGCCTCCCCCCATCCCCCCTCCTTCACCATCTAGGCTCTTCACTCCTGTTCTCCCCTGGTTCGATCCACGGTACCCTCCCCCTTCTCACATGCACCGGTTATGTACCCAAAGATTCTGCAAGAAGAGTGGGCCTTATGATTAAGCTGATACCTTGCTGCTCTGTTTTCTGGCTCCCTCTGTTATTGCGGGTCTGGCCTCCCCCTTTCCCTCATGAGTGTCTATGGCTATCTTCCTTGACCTCCGGTCCTTTTCTGCAAGTTGGTTGTGTCGGGTTAACTTGTGCTTTCTTCCTTTGAGGGCATTATCGCTGCATATTAAGGTGCTCATAGCGCATGCCCTTGGGTTGTATTTAGTTATTTTAGTTCGGCCTTCCTCTCTTGTGGTTTGTAGGCTTGGTGTTCTGGATTGCATACTTTTGCATCCCTCCCCTTTCCGCTCTCCTTTACGCCTCTACTTTGTTTCCTTTTTTTTGACTCGACCTAGTTTGTTTCCAGGTTTGTGGGGGTGCCTTCAAAACCCTCGTGCATCCGTGTTATAAGATTGGATGGTCGGCAGGCTGTGCTGCTGTCCAGTCTCGGCAGTGATTTGCTGAGTTTATGTAACGAACCTCTCTCTCTCTCTCTGAGCACTAGCTTCTAGGCAGCTCCTCTGTCTGGCTAAGCAGCCAAACCTAACGCTACCTAGTGCACCTTCAAGCTGACACACCGGTAATCAGCTGCCGATAACTGCTGTTATATTTGGGTGGCCCGCAGCCGCTGGGTCAGGGAGCTGCCTAGAAGCTGACAATAAATAAATATTGAAAAGCCCTGCCGAAGACCCCTAACCTTGCTAGGCCGACTAATGTCCGTTTCCGGAGTAATGTGCGAAGCACAGAGACGAAGGAGAAGTGAAGAAGGTATAGATCGTTTACACTTGATAAGCACTGTGGAAGTGCGCTAGGGAATTGTAGCAAGATAGCACGGTACCTTAGGGTACCGGACTGTAGAGTCCGTGCCATAGCTGGCAGCGGCACTACAGTACAGTGCATCAGGGCGGGAGTCCTGTGCACTCTAAGTCACTCTAGATGATCCGGGAAAGCCGGTGAATAACATCCCCCCCAATTCCCGGTATTCCTCATATTGGAGAATTCCGGGAATTAGAGGAGTTAAAAAGCTAGAGGGACAATTAAAATTATACATGTATAATACAAACTTGTAGCAGATCAGACTTGTCATGAGATCAGCTGGGGAGGCTGTCATGGTATTACAGACTTAAACTGTGTTGGAGAAAGCAATCAGTTGGGAAGCAATCAGTCGGTCTAGAAAAGTCTGAAGCTGGATCTGTCAGGGAGGTTTGGAAGAAGGTGTAAAGGAGCTGCATGGAAGCTGCAGTTATTGCTACTTGGAGCTGCAGGGAAGCTGCAAGGGTGCACTTTAAAGTACTGGGGTGGCTGGGAGGATACTATTTAGGATAGGATAGAGAAGCCAGTCAAGAAGCAATGATATAATAGGTAGGCATAAAACGTGGAAGCAGATATGATGTCACATGATGCTAGAGGGTTGGATTTCTCCTCAGGATTGGGGATGGAAAGGGCAATCTCAATCCAAGGACCATGTGAAAGACTTAGAATGTTCAGGCTTCATCATCAATGTATGGCACTTGGTAGAAACCGTCATGCCTGAGCCTTGTGGTGATTGCCTGGTGCAGGTCATCCCAAAGGTCAGACGTGGAGTCAGCTTGAAAAACTGGAGGGCAAAATTTGAGAATGAAGTAATCCTGGTGGTTCCATGGCAGTATGGTGTCATCTATGTAGATCAGAAGTGGACTGGGTTCATTGTCACTTCTGATCTGGTGTGACTGTAGCAGGATCCCAGGCTGCCTGTGAGCTGCAGTGCAATAAGCACTGACCATAGCTGCCTGCAGACACATGGTCCACTTCAGTCTGTCCTTCATGCTCAGGGCACACGTCTCATACTTGTAGACCAGTATGGCCAGGAGTCTGGTGTGAGTGTGGATGGGGCTGAGGACATGGGCAGGATGGGTGGGCATGTCCAGTGCTCTCCATGGGCATTGGTGAGGGATCTGAGGTGCCTGTACTTGGCATAGAAGTCTGTGATCAAGGTATACAGGGGAAATTTGAGCACATTTAGTATGCAGGGTGGGGTAGGTAGTGAGATCATGTGTTCCAGGATTTCCATCAGCTCTCCCAGGGGGTAGTATCCTTCCTGAGTTTGTTCTAGGGTGAAGCTAACTACAGGCATGTGGCTGTTGTTCTCCATGTCATTGTCTGACGATGGTTCGGATGTGGGAGGGGTGGTGCTTGGTGAGAATTCTGTGATCCTCTATGGAATCATGATTTGGATGTGTGGGCTCTCTTCGTACAGGGGTGTGCCTGGAGTGGTCTCTGCAGGGTTTACCACTTCTAGTAGCACTGCATGTGGCACCACAGTTGGCTGTACTGACATGACTGGTGGTGGTACTACTGTAGGGGCTATTGGTGGCACTACTGGTGGCTCTACTGGTGGCTGTACAACAGGTGGCACTACTGGTGGGTCTGCTGATCTGGCGAGATATCTACCTGAGTGAACTGCCAACATGGAGGTTTTCAGGTGGGCTAGCTTTTCTCTAAAGTCTGTATCTGAGTGCATGGAGGCTTTCAGGTGAGCTAGCTGTTCTCTGAAGTCTGTCTCCTCTCCCTGGTCTGTACTACTGTGGGGAAACTGTGCTTCATTGTAGCAGTCTGACCAGTAAAGGTTCTGTGGGGCAGGTTGGGGAGTAGGAGGGGCAGTGTTGAGGGTGGTAGGGGGGTTCTGTC
The DNA here is from genome assembly GCA_013435795.1 of Chlamydomonas sp. ICE-L. Classification (NCBI taxonomy): domain Eukaryota; kingdom Viridiplantae; phylum Chlorophyta; class Chlorophyceae; order Chlamydomonadales; family Chlamydomonadaceae; genus Chlamydomonas; species Chlamydomonas sp. ICE-L. The sequence continues at coordinate 82,869,445 of JACBWV010000610.1, forward strand.
TCTTTTTCTGCCTATGGTTACTAGGGTTCTGATCAACATGGGTGGGCACTACAAGTGGAGCTACAGGTGGCACTACAGGTGGTGGCCTGTGAGCCAAGTCTGTATCTACTGAGGGGCACTCACGTGAGCTATGTCCAAAGCCTCCACATTTCCAACATGTCATTGCTGAGTTGATCTGACGCTCTACAGGTGGCGCTACAGGTGGCACTACAGGTGGTGGCATGTGAGCCAAGTCTGTATCTGCTGAGGGGCACTCACGTGAGCTATGTCCACAGCCTCCACAGTTCCAACATGTCATTGATGAGTTGATCTGACGCTACCTCTGAAGCCTCCTGGGTGCACTAGCTGGCATGACCGTGATAGCTAGGGAGCAGGAGGGTGCATCTGAGAGGAGGGGGAGGAGGATATTGTGGAGAGGGAGATGACGGTGGTGAGGGAGGTGAGGGAAGAGGAGGAGGTGGAGGAGAAGGAGGAGGAGGAGGGGGAGGAGGAGGAGGAGGAGTGGTGGGTGAGAGTGTTGCATGGTGACGATCTGCAGACTCTTTGAACCGGTGTCTCCATTTGGCCCGTCCTGCCGAGGATAGGTGGTGGACCATGGCATTAGGTCTGAGGTACCAGGGGTCCTCTGGGCTGTCGTGGTCTGGGTGATCTGAATGCCTGATACGTTTGCGTTCATTAAGGTGATAAGGCTTGAGTATTGCCAACGTCTCAGGGGGGCTTCGATGGACCCCCATCCTCATTAGTCATTGCATGTTCAGCTAGTGGGCGGGAGAATACCAAGGCACTCACTTGAGCCTGCATAACTTGAGAGGATGGATTGAGGCCCCCCTGATCCGTTTGCGGTCCTCAAGGTGATTAGGCTTGAGTATTGCAAACGTCTCAAGAAGGGCTTGGATGGACCCCCATCCTCATAAACTGTTCAGCTAGTGGGCGGGAGAATAACACAGGCACTCACTTGAGCATGTGTAACTTGAGAGGATGGATTAAGGCACCCCTGATACGTTTGCGTTCCTTAAGGTGATAAGGCTTGAGTATCGCAACGTCTCAGGGGGGCTTCGAGGGACCCCCATCCTCATTAGTCATTGCATTTTCAGCTAGTGGGCCAGGAGTGGGCGGCAGTATAACCCGCGCGCTCACTTGAGCTTGCATAACTTGAAAGGATGGATTGAGGCCCCCCTGACCTGTTTGCGTTCCTTAAGGTGATTAGGCTTGAGTATCGCAAACGTCTCAGGGGGGACTCAAAGGAGCCCCATCCTCAATACATTTTGTCAAGCTATACTATACCGCCATACTCGATTGTCATCTGTTACAGATAACAATGAAGTATGGTGGCTTGGTATAGCTAGACAAAAGCATGACTCTGCAAAGGGCTCCCCAGCGGTCCCCCCTGATTGCCTCAGCAGTACTTGCAAGGGGACTTAGTACTGAACAAGGTGGACAAACCGACAACAGACACTAGTATGCTCTAGACAGGAAATGAACCCTCGTTTGCGCCCTTGAATGGTGACGCTTTTGTCAAGCTATACCATTCCACCATCCTCGATTGTCATCTGTTTATTTGTATATACACAAGCGTGACCATGAAGGGCGTAGATGAGGGTTCTAATCCTGTCAGGAGCATATTGAAATTGAAATTGTTACATCCAAGAAATATGAAAACTCTAATGTCAGGAGCATACTAGTGTCCGTTGTCCGTTCGGTCATCTTGTTCAGTACTAAGTCCCCCCGTTAGTCCCGCTAAGGCAATCAGGGGGGGGGGGGGGCGCTGGGGAGCCCTTTGCAGAGGCACTCTTTTGTCAAACTGTACCATGCTGCCATCCTCGATTGTCATCTGTTTGTATGTATACAGTACTAAGTCCCCCCGTAAGTCCCGCTAAGGCAATCAGGGGGGGGCGCTGGGGAGCCCTTTACAGAGGCACTCTTTTGTCAAACTGTACCATGCTGCCATCCTCGATTGTCATCTGTTTGTATGTATACAGTACTAAGTCCCCCCCGTTAGTCCCGCTAAGGCAATCAGGGGGGGGCGCTGGGGAGCCCTTTACAGAGGCACTCTTTTGTCAAACTGTACCATGCTACCACACTCGATTGTAATCTGTAACATATCAACATATGACAATCAAGGATGGCGGCATGGTATCGAGTGATACATGTTCAGCTAGTGGGCGGGAGAATGCCAAGGCACTCACTCGAGCTTGCATAACTTGAGAGGATGGATTGAGGCCCCCCTGAGACATCTGTGATACTCAAGCCGAAGTGGCTTGAGTATTGCAGACGTCTTAGGGGGGCTTCGAAAGAGCCCCATACTCATTACCTGTTCAGCTAGCAGGTGGGAGAGTACCAAGGCACTCACTTGAGCTTCCAAAATTGTTGAGGATGGATTGAGGCACCTCTGAGCCTTCTGCAATACTCAAATCGAAGTTGGTTGAGTATTGCAGACGTCTCAGGACAGCTTCGAAGGACCCCCATTCTCGTTAGTCATTGCATGTACAGCTTGTGGGCGGGTGAATACCAAGGCACTCACTTCCAAAACTTGGGAGGACGGATTGAGGCCCCTCTGGACGTCAGCGATACTCAAGCCGATATTCAAGCTCTGTTGCAGATTACAATCCAGTATGGCGGCATGATGGTATAGCTTGACAAAAGCCTGAGTTTGTATAGGGCTCCCCAGCGGTCCCCCCTGATTGCCTCAGAGGGACTTACCAGGGGACTTAAGATGGATTGAGGCCCCCCTGGGACTTACCGGGGGACTTAGGATGGATTGAGGCCCCCTGGGAATTACCGGGGTACTTCAGATGGATTGAGGCTCCCCTGGGAATTACCGGGGGACTTAGGATGGATTGAGGCCCCCCTTGGACTTACCGGGGGACTTAGGATGGATTGAGGCCCCCCTGGGACGTCTTCAATACTCAAGTGAGCGCCTGATTAAATCTCTTGCCCACTAGCTGAACATGTAATGAGGATGGGGCTCCTTCAAAGCCCCCCTGAGACGTCTGCGATACTCAAATATCGCAGACATCTCTGGGGAGCTTCAAATGAGCCCCATACTCTTTACGTAGTGAGTGCCTTGGTATTCTCCTGCCCACTAGCTGGACATGTTATAAGGATGGGATGAAGAGTCGGGGGGTTGACTCCCCCTTCAGTCGCTCTTGGCGTTGCAGGTCGTTGTCAACCGCGATGGTAGCTTGTCCAGTTGATGTAGGAGACCGCCCCCCACCCGCGTACGACGGGCTCCCTTAAAACCACGCCCCACCAGGCGATATCATGAACTTTTTTTATAAAGATGGGGCTCCTTCGACGCCCCCCTGAGACGTCTGCGATACTCATAGTAGTGCAGACGTTTAAGGGGGGCGTCAACTGAGCCCCATACCCATTACGTAGTGAGTGCCCAAGTATTCTCCTGCCCACTAGCTGAGCGTATTATGAGGAGGGGGCTCCCTTGGAGCCCCCCTGAGACGTCTTCAATACTCATAGTTGTGCAGACATCTCTGGGAAGCTTCAAATGAGCCCCATACTCTTTACGTAGTGAGTGCCTTGGTATTCTCCTGCCCACTAGCTGAACATGCTATATGGATGGGGCTCCTTCGACGCCCCCCTGAAACGTCTGCAATACTCTTGGTATTGCAGACGTCCCGGGGGGGCTTCGGCAGAGCCCCATATACCGTGTCAAGCTAGTGGGCGGCAGAATACCAATGCCGAGTCAATACACAAACTAACTGCCCATTTTGTGTCTGCGTATCAGATACTCTGCGTGTTGAGGAAGCACCCCTCCATGTTTGTCCACTCATAAGTATGGGTCTCCCTCGGAGCCCCCCTGAGACGTCTTCAATACTCAATGGTATTGCAGACGTCTCAGGGCGGCTTTGAGGGAGCCCCGTACTCATTACGTGTTCAGCTAGTGGAGGGAGAATACATATGCCGAGTCAATACAGAATAAATAGTACGCCTTGTTACGAGGCGTGAGGTTTAGGGGGCCAGCATGTTTGCTTTCACTGGGGCCAACCACCAGCTAATACAGTCAATACATAAACTGACTATCCATGGTGCATCTGAGTATCAGATACTCAGAGTGTTGAGGAAGCATCCTTCCATGTTTGTCCACACGTACGTATGGGTCTCCCTCGAAGCCCCCCTGAGACGTCTGCAATACTCATAGCATTGCAGACGTCTCAGGAGGGCTTTGAGGGAGCCCCATACTCATTGCGTGTTCAGCTAGTGGGAGGGAGAATACCAATGCCGAGTCAAAACAGAATAAATAGTACGCCTTGTTTCCAGGCATGAGGTTTAGGGGGCCAGCCTGTTTGCTTTCACTGGGGCCAACCACCAGTTAAACAGTCAATACATCAACTAACTATCCATGGTGCATCTGAGTATCAGATACTCAGCGTGTAATGGGAGTATCCCTCTGTATTTCTTTACACGTGAGTATGGGGCTCCCTTGAAGCCCCCCTGAGACGTCTTCAATACTCAATGGTATTGCAGACGTCTCAGGGGGGCTTCGAAGGAGCCCCGTGCTCATTACGTGTTCTGCTAGTGGGCGGGAGAAAACCAATGCTGAGTCAATACAGAAACAGGAGTATCGGTCCTCACTTGCCTATGGGGCTCCCTCAACGCCCCCCTGAGACGTCTTCAATACTCATAGTATCGCAGACGTCTCAGGAGGGCTTCGACGGAGCCCCATATACCGTGTCCAGCTAGTGGACAGGAGAACACCAATGGTGAGTCAATACAGAAATAAACTGCCCATTGTGTGTCTGATGATCAGAAACTAACTGCCCATAGAGAATCAGATACTCTGCGTGTGATGGAAGTATCCCTCCATGTTGGTCCACATATGAGTATGGGTCTCCCTCGAAATCCCCTTGAGACGTCTTCAATACTCAATGGTATTGCAGGCGTCTCAGGGGGGATTCGAAGGATCCCCGTACTCATTACGTGTTCAGATAGTGGGCGGGAGAAAACCAATGCCGAGTCAATACAGAACAACTAGTAAACCTTGTTACGAGGCGTGAGGTTGACGGGGCCAGCCTGTTTGCTTTCACTGGGGCCAACCACCAGTTAATACAGTAAAAACAGAAACTAACTTCCCATGGTGCATCTGAGTATCAGAATCTCTGCGTGATGAGGAAGTACCCCTCTGTGTTGGTCCACACTCCGGAACCGTTGTATGCGCACATGTTTGGATGGTTCAAATTTGAAATGTTACCCGAAGGCACCCGTAAATCAGATTGTTAATCGTCAATTGTAGCTTTCTGGCCCAACCTTAGCTCCTTTTCTTGAATTGCGATGCTCAGATGCGCTAACATGAGAATCAGATCGATGTAAAGTACCCCTCCGTGTTGGTCCATGCAACATCATCCCTCCACGCCAAGGTGCTCCGCCTAAAAGAGTTAGTCATTCACCCTCCACACGCACCCGTACACCCACCCATCTTATGTATACTGGTGGAAGGATGAACTTATTTGTAAGTGACCACCTTATTTGTGAGTGACCACCTTATTTGTGAGTGACCACCTTATTTGTGAGTGACCACCTTTTTTGTGAGTGACCACCTTTTTTGTGAGTGACCACCTTTTTTGTGAGTGACCACCTTATTTGTGAGTGACCACCTTATTTGTGAGTGACCACCTTATTTGTGAGTGACCATCTTATCTGTGAGTGACCACCTTATTTGTGAGCGACCACCTTTTTTGTGAGTGACCACCTTTGCTCCTTTTTTTGAATTATGATGCTCGTATGCGCTCTCAATAGAATCTGCCTGGTGTAAGTAAGTCTTATAATTATTACATGGTATAGAATGTGCCGTTTTTTTGTGATTTGACTTGAAACCTGAAATAGTAGCTTGAGAAAGACACACAGACAAACACTTTTGACAGGCTAATCCATTAATCAAAAATCTTCTCATCAAAGTGTTTGTCCTAGTGCCCGTCACAAGCTACTACATCAGGTTTCAAGTCAAATCACAAAAAACGGCACATTCTATACCAAATAATAATTATAAGACTTAATTAGACCGGGCAGATTCTCATCACAGAGTCTCATACACCCTCGCGGTGTCAAGTAGACTTTAACATGTAATGTAATGTAATGTAATGTCATGAGAGTGCATATGAGCATCGCAATTCAATTAAAGGAGCTAAAGTGGTCACACACAAATGCGTTTATCCTTGCACCATTAGACGTAAGATGGGTGGGGATGTGTGGAGGGTGGATGCCTCACTCTTTTGGGCGGAGCAGGTTGGAGTTGAGGGATGATGGTGTGTGTGTGTGTGTGTGTGTGTGACCAGCACGGAGGGGTACGCTACACTGTCAGATTCTCATGAGAGCGCATATGAGCATTGAAATCACGGTTGGGCAAGTCCCTTAAGCCTATTTGGCTTACCCCATAGATTGTAATAAACACACATACACCGGTCTGATTCTCATGAGAGCGCATACAAGCATCGCAATTCAAGAAAAGGAGCTTAGGTTGGATCAGAAAGCTACAATTAGCGTTTAACAATCTGATTTAAGGGTGCCTTCAGGTAACATTTCAAATTTGAACCATCCAAACATGTGCGTATACAAAGGTTTAGGAGCACAAGTGTGGCCCACACCCCCAAAGAGTGAGGTGTGACCGCAACACTCTCATGAACTTGCTTGCAGATTTTGGGGGGCACTCACACTACCTGACACACACCACACACGCCCCCAAGACACGCACACACCCTCCTCCCACACACACCACACACACCACCACCACCACACATACCCTCCCCTCCCCCAGGCACACACCACGCACACACACACCTCCCACCACGCACCGTACAGGTCCGTGCTAAGAGGCTGTTGAAGAAGGCAGACCACTTACGGACTGAGATGGGTCAACAGATGGAGACCACCTGGCGCTCGTTCACTGGTGTGGTAGAGATCTTGGTAACCACGGGTGAGTGTATGCTTTTTTTATGAAATCTGTTTACAGGACTGCTTGCCACTCTCACAGTCCTGTAGCTCAGCTGCTCAGTACTAAGAGAGACGGGTCATCAGATGGAGACCACCTGGCGCTCATTTACTGGTGTGATAGAGATCTTGGTAACCACGGGTGAGTGTATGTTTATTTGTTATGAACACTGTCTATACCACTGTTTACATGAGTGTCTGCCCCTTCACAGTCATGTAGCAGCTCAGTGCTATGAGAGAGATGGGTCAACAGATGGAGACCACCTTCACAGGCACGTTAGAGATCTTGGTAACCACGGGTGAGTGTATGTTTATTTTTTATGAACATTGTCTATACCACTGTTTACATGAGTTTCTGCCCCTTCACAGTCATGTAGCAGCTCAGTGCTATGAGAGAGATGGGTCAACAGATGGAGACCACCTGGCGCTCCTTTACTGGTGTGATAGAGATCTTGGTAACCACGGGTGAGCTTTTTTTACTGTTTACATGACTATTGTCCACCTTAACAGTCCTGTGATGTTTATTTTTATGAACACTGTTTATACAACTGTTTACATGAGTGTTTGCCACTTCACAGTCATGTAGCAGCTCCGTGCTATGGCCTAAGGGAGATGGGTCAACACATGGAGTCCACCTTCTCTTGCATGGTAGAGACCTTGGTAACCACAGGTGAGTGTATGTTATGTTTTTATGAAAACTGTTTATAAAACTGTTTACAGGATTATTTGCCACTTTCACAGCTCTGTAGTGGCACAGTACTATGAGAGATGGGTCAACAGATGAAGACCACCTTCCCTGGCGTGGTAGAGCTCTTGATAACCACAGTTGAGTGTATGCTTCTTCTTTTTTTAACTGTTTACATGACTATTGTACACCTTCACAGTCCTGTAGTAGCACAGCACTAAACTATGAGAGATGGGTCAACAGATGGAGACCACCTTCCCTGGCGTGGTAGAGATCTTTGTAAGCACAGTTGTGTGTATGCTTTTTTTTTTTTACTGTTTCCATGACTATTATACATTTTTTTAACTGTTTACACTGGTTTACATGACTATTGTACATTTTTTTAATTGTTTACATGACTATTGTACACCTTCACAGTCCTGTAGTAGCACAGTACTGTACTATGAGAGATGGGTCAACAGATGGAGACCACCTTCACTGGCGTGGTAGAGATCTTCGTAAGCACGGGTAAGATGCCTGAGTATAGAGATTAGAGTATTAGGGTTAGTCTATATTAGCTCTGGGAAAGGGTATTTGTATAATATTCTACATATTATCAAATATTATGTTTGTAAACTGATCTAGATATGATCAAATATTATATTGTAAAATGATATTGTCAATATTATATTTGGCGCTCTTTCACTGGTGTGGTAGAGGTCTTGGTAACCACAGGTGAGACGCACACACACTGGACATACACAAAAAAAACGAACATACAAGCTTACAAACACACACTGCATGTGCCATGGAGCCAGAGACGCTGCGCATCTTGCCACTGGGACTGGCAGCATGCAGAAATATGAGCAACAACGAGCTGCACACACGCACACTCACACACTGATCGTACTGAAATACGTACAAACACGCACACATACTGAACATACAAACACACACTGCATGTGCCATGGAGCCAGAGACGCTGCGCATCTTGCCCCTGGGACTGGCAGCACACAGTGTGATGGGCAACTACGAGCTGCACACACACACATGCACTGATCGTACTGAAATACATACAAACACGCACACATACTGAACATACATACAAACACACACTGCATGTGCCATGGAGCCAAAGACGCTGTGCATCTTGCCCCTGGGACTGGCAGCACGCAGTGTGAGAGGCAACAACGAGCTGCACACACACACACACACACACACAGATCATACTGAAATTCATACAAACACGCACACATACTGAACATACATACAAACACACACTGCAGGAGCCATGGAGCCAGAAACGCTGTGCATCTTGCCACTGGGACTGGCAGCACGCAGTGTGATGGGCAACGACGAGCTACACACACACACACTGAACATACAAACATACACACACACATACTGAACATACACACATACACACACAAACTGAACATATAAAAATACACGAACACACATATTGAGCATGCATACAAACACACACTGCAGGTGCCATGGAGCCAGAGACGCTGCGCATCTTGCCACTGGGAATGGCAGCACGCAGTGTGATGGGTAACAATGAGCTTTGGCTGGCGGTGGCACTCACACACCCTGACCTCGCAAACTTGAATGGACCACAGCTGGCTGCCCTCCTCGGAGCCCTGCTCAGCGCTGAGGTAATGATAACGCAGTGTGCGGGGGGGGGGGGGGGGGGGGGGGGGGGGGGGGGGGGGGGGGGGGGTGGGGGGGGGGGGGGGGGGGGGGGCTCGGGGCCCTGCTCAGGGCTGAGGTAACCAGAATGGGAATCAGAAGAATGGTCATGGGAGGGGGGGGGGGGGGGGGGGGGGGGGGTGGGGGGGGGCCTTGGAGCCCTGCTCAGCGCTGAGGTAACCAGGATGGGAATCAGAAAATGGTCAAGGGGGAGGGGGTAGGTTGGGTTTGGGGGGCTTGGAGCCCTGCTCAGCGCTGAGGTATGATAACGCAGTGTGTGTGGGGGTGTGTGGGACCCCTACAACATTGGCAGTGCCCACATACAAAGGTAGTGCTCCCCCCAACCCCTGCGCAGCCATGGCAGGCCCCCCATAACCCTTCTCAGCCATGGCAGTGGCCCAACCAAAAACACGCTATGCGCAACCATGGCCAGTGCCGCCCCCCAACGCCAAACCCTAGCAGCCAATGGCAGCCCCCCCGAACCCCCACCACCCCATCAGCCCTGGTAGTGCCCCCCCCATCCCCATACACGCCATAAAAAAAAACTACACAGCCAGTGCAAAGTGACGCCGCCCAACCTTTATCACAGCCTATTCTTCCCGTCCCCCCAACCACCCCCTCACACAGCCAATTGCAGAATCTCCCCTCACCCCTACACATCCATGGCAGAGCCCCTACTCCCCTACACAGCCTGACAGTCCCCCCCGTTCCCTAACACAGGCCATGTTAGTGCCCCTCCTCCCCTACACAGCCATAGCAGTAGTTCCCCCCACCCCTGCAGAGCCATGGCATGCCCCCACTCCACCCCTACAAGTCAATGCCCTTGCCACCCCCAACCTATCCAACGCCATGGAAGAGCCCCCTCAATCCTACACATCCATGGCAGTGCCCCTCCCTCCCCTACACAGCTATTGGCAGGGCCACCCCAACCCTACACATCCATGGCCCCAGATTGCAGCCCCTCCAAACCCCTTCACAGCCATGGCAGTGGCCCCTCCAACCCCTCCAAATCACCGGCAGAGCCCCTCACCCCCTACACACCATGGCAGTGCCCTTCCTCCCTACAAAACTCCATGGCAGGGCCCCCCACCCTACATTTGACATTGCAGCCCCCCCCCCCCCCCCCCCCCCCCCCCCCCCCCCCCCCCCCCCCCCCCCCCCCCCCCCCCCCCCCCCCCCCCCCCACCCCCCTCCCCCCCCCCCCCCCCCCCTCCACAGCCACTGGCGGTTCCCCACCAGCCCCTCAAAACGCCATGGCAGAGCCCCCTCACCCCTACACATCCCATGGCAAGTGCCCCTCTTCCCCCTACACAGCTATGGCAGGGCCCCCCCCAACCCCTTCAACACTGCACAAGCACTTGCCAGGTCCCCCCCAACCCCTACGGCACCACGGGGGCGCCCCCACCCCCCCCCCCTTTCACACAGCCATGGCAGTGCCCCACCAAACCCTCATGCAGCCATGGCAGTGCCCACCCAGGTTCGGCTATGCACACGTTTGGGATGGTGCGAGGTGGGGAACGTCAGAATGCATACGTTTGGGTTGGTTAATCCGTTGGACGAACGTATGCTATGCGTACGTTTGGGCTGGTTCAAGGTGGTTGAACGTATGCTATGCATACGTTTGGGCTGGTCAGAGGTGGGGCGAACTTTGCTATGCGTACGTTTGGGCTGGTCAAGAGGTGGGGCGAACGTAGCTATGCATACTTTTGGGCTGGTTTCAATGGGGTCGAATATCTAGGGACAGGTCCATACGTTTGGCTGGTCTGAGGTGGGCGAACGTATGCTGTGCATACGTCGGGTTGGTTCAAGGTGGGACTAACGTATCTAGCGTAAGGTTTGGGGCGGTTTTTTCACGGTGGGAAGAACGTAGCTAGGGTACGTTTGGGCTGGTTCGAGGTGGGCGACGTACGCATAGCATACTTACGGTCCTGTTATGCGGTGGAGCGAACGTATTCTATTCATACGTTTGGTTGCTTTGAGGTGGGCGAACGTATATGCCAGGCGTACGTTCGGTTGGCTCGAGCTGGGCAAACGTATGCTTTGGGCATACGTTTGGGCTGGTTATGTCATGGGGGCAACGTATGCATAGCATACTTTTGGGTTGGCTTCGAGTTGGGCGAACGTATGCTACGCGTACGTTGGGGCTATGGATGCCGTCGGGCAAACGTACGCCACGCATAGGATTTGTACCTAAGCGTGGCGTACGTTTACATCTGGTGAGTTAGCTGCTGGATACCTACCTGGCATGTGGGTTTCTCGTATGCAGCAGGAAGTGACCTAGCATGGCGTGGTTTCCCTCCTCTCGAACAAATCCCTCTTATCACCGCCTGCCTCACCATCGCCATCAGCCATCGTCTTGAATTCTTCAGTTGCGCGCCACTCAATGTGCTCGGATGATCTAGTGTGCCAGAATTCGCGCTTGTCAGCAAGCTACCGGTCAAACATTTGGCAACGACCTGGTTTCTTATCACCCTTTCCCGAGCCCAACGCTCCATCGCTTTTGAAGATGCCGCACCAGATCCTAGCCTTCGCAAAAATTTCACGATGAGCATCACTTATCTCATTCAACCTGCATCATTTCCAAAGAGTGAGAGCAAGGTCGTCTAGCACTCGCGCGCAGAGGCAACGGGGCGTGCAGGTTAACGCAAGGAGATTGCAATCTTGAAGGAGCGAGTACTGCGACTATGATAAAGCTGCGTTCGAAGGAGGTTACATCAACCGAGCTCGACGGGAGCTTCCATGTAGGTGTTCCAGCTGTCCTTCAGTTTGAAAAACACATAAGGACAGCCAGAAACTGAATAAGCAGGGCATCTTGAGAAGCATTGCACAAGATGGCTTCAATTATACCATGCTGAAGTGCAGCCATGATGAAAGCAGGCTGTTTCGGCCCCGGCCTTTCCCATGAGGAGGAAACTGAAATGCTAAAATAAGAGTTCTTGACATAATCTTACACAGGCTGTATTTTCTATGCAACATGTTAACCTGCATATTACACACAAAAATGTGACCATGCAGTCGTCCACCCACAGATCTACCCACTAGAATATGAAACTTGTTCAAACTCCCGCAGTATGCATGGCAGCTGCACCATAATCTGCATGACAGCAACACTCACTCCTCCTCTCATCTACTCGGATTGCACAGGTCCACCACCTACGACCAACCACCTACCACCACCATCACCTACCACCACCTGCCATCACCCCACCACACAACAACCCAACCACACTCCGCAATCCCCACCTCGCTAAACCACACCACCACCACCACCGTTACCACCTACCACCACCGTACCCCATCCCCACCACCACCACACCACCACCCACCACCCCCCACACCACCACACGCACCACCACCACCCCCACCACCACCCACCCAACAACCAAAACACCCAACCACACCCCTACCTCCACCACCTCCAACCACCGCGCCACACCCCACCCCCCCACCAACCATCCACCACCACGGTCTTCCAAAACCAACCCACCACCACCCTCACTCCCACAACCAACACCACCCACACCCACGTCCCTCCGTAGCCATCCACCACCTCCCAACCCCCCACACCGACCACCTACCTCACCGTACCTACCCCTCCACCCACCCCACCTCCCACCGCCCTCCGGCCACCCCCGCCCCCACTGCACCACCGTACCAACCCGCCCCCCACCCAGCCCCCTCAGCCCCCCAATCCCCTACCTCTCACACCACGTCCCCCACCCTCCCCAGGCCCCGACCCCTCACCACCACCCCTTCCTCCTACCACCACCCCAACCCTACCACCACCCCACACTGCCGCCCCGTCGCACCACCACCCTCCACCACCCCCCCACCTCCCACCCCCTTCACCACCCACACCCTCCATATCCTAACCCCTACCACCCATGCACCCTCCCCTCCGTCCCCGCCCCACCCCCCCCCGACCCACCCACCGACCTCCACCCATCCTCCCCGCCTACCACCCCAACCCCCACCCCCCCGCCTTCCCACTCCCCCTGCCTCCCCCAGCTCCCTGCCCACTGCGCTCCCACATCCCCCCCACCACCACTCACCCAGACCACCACCGACCCCTCCACCCACCCTTCACCAACCACACCATACCACCTCACCACCACCACCTACATCCCTAATACCACCACCACTACCAAATCCACCTACCACCACCACCACCCCATCACCTACCCCACACCACCACCACCATCTAACCATCACGCTATACCACCACCCACCACCACCACCACCTACAACCACCACACCACCACCACCCCGCACCGACCCCACCAACCTACTCACCACCTTACCACCCAAAAAACCACCACCACCACCAACCACCACCACCACCTACCACCACCACCATCACCACCTCCACCTACCACCACCACCACCACCACCACCACTACCCACCACCACCTATCACCACCACCTACCACCACCACCTGCAGGGGTCCACCACCTACGACCTGCAGCACCTTTCATCTCCTCTCACCTCCTCTCATCTCCTCCTCTCATCATCCGGATTGCAGACGTCCACCACCGACAACCTGAATCACCTCTCATCTCCTCTCACCTCCACTCACCTCCTCCACTTATCTCCTCCTCTCATCTCCTCCTCTCATCATCCGGATTGCAGAGGTCCACCACCTACAAACAGAAGCAACTCTCATCTCCTCTCACCTCCTCTCATCACCTCCTTTCATCATCCCCCTCCTCCTCATCCCCTTCCTCTCATCTCCCCTCCTCCTACTCCGCCTCTCCATCGGAGGTCAGAGGTCCACCACCACCTACGACCTGAAGCACTCTCAACCTCCTCTCCACCTCCCTCTCACCTATCCTCGCCGCACCCATCCAGGTCCTCATCGATCAATCCCCTCCTCTCCATCATCCGGATTGCAGACGGCCCACCACCGTACACCCTGAAAGCACCTCTCACCTCCTCTCACCTCCTCTCATCACCTCCTCTCATCATCCAAATTTCAGAGGTCCACCACCTACGAACTGAAGCACCTCTCACCTCCTCTCATCTCCTCCTCTCATCATCCGGATTGCAGACGTCCACCACCTACAACCTGAAGCACCTCTCACCTCCACTCATCTCCTCCACTCATCTCCTCTCATCTCCTCCTCTCATCATCCGGATTGCAGACGTCCACCACCTACAACCTGAAGCACCTCTCACCTCCACTCATCTCCTCCACTCATCTCCTCCTCTCATCTCCTCCTCTCATCATCCGGATTGCAGACGTCCACCACCTACAACCTGAAGCACCTCTCACCTCCACTCATCTCCTCCTCTCATCTCCTCCTCTCATCATCCGAATTTCAGAGGTCCACCACCTACGACATGAAGCACCTCTCATCTCCTCTCACCTCCTCTCATCTCCTCTCATCGTCCAAATTGCAGACGTACACCACCAACGATCTGAAGCACACAGCAGCTACAACTGACCAGAAGTATGGCGCCCACCGTGAAGAGCCTCACAAAGAGCCACTCTAGTCTGTCCACCTGGCCCTTATGTGTTCCGAGCGGGAGCTTAACAGCCGGCGGGTGCAAGCGTCCAATCTCGCCACAACAGTCTCCGCTCTCAGTACCAAGGTCTCAGTTTGTTTTCTTTTTCAGTACCAAAGCCTCAACTTTTTATTTTATTTTTATTTCTGTACCAAAGCCTGAACTTTTTATTTTATTTTATTTTCGGCACCAAAGCCTCAAATTTGTATTTCATTTTTATTTCTGTACCAAGACCTACAATTTTGTATTTCATTTTTATTTCTGTACCAAGGCCCAAGGGGGGGGGGGGGGGGGGGGGGGGGGGGGGGCGAACTTCTCTCACCAAAGAACCCCATCCTCCAACTTTATATATTATAGAGAGGATGAAGAATCTGGTATTATTTCTTAATTTGGCCCCGTAGAAACAAAGTAATGGTCCTCCAAAGTTAAGGGCTTGAGGTGTGTGTGTGTGTGTGTGTGTGTGTGTGTGTGGGGGGGGGGGGGGGGGGTCGAGGGAAAAATCTGCCATCCAACCAGCACCTACCATCACCACCAAATATGTTTCCCCGTAAATATACATGTTCTCCCCTTGATATAGAACCTTGTACTCGGGCAAATCGGAGATAGAAGAACAAGGACAGAGAGAACGAGTACGGGGGAAAAAGAGGAAAGGAGGGTAGAAGAGGGGAGAGATGAACACAGGGAGAAGGAGGCGAAGAAAAAGGAATAAAAACAGGAGAGGGGGAACAGAGGTACAAAAAGGAAATGTTGAAAAAAAGGAGAAAAAGGCGAAAGGAGTGTAAGAAAGGAGCAGGAGCAAGTGGAGTAGCGGAAAGGTAGAGGAGTCAGAAGACAAGAGGGAGAGAAACGAAGATAAGAAAGTGGGGAATTTCTCCCCTCGCCAGGTCCTCACTACCTCTCTGCTGATAACTTGCGGCTACGTTTGGTGTTGGGTTCCGGTGGTTGTTTTGTCTTGGTGGTTGGTGTGTTTAATGAACATACCCCCCCCCCCCCCCCCCCCCCCTCCCCCCAACCCAACCCAACCCAAAACCCCACCCAACCCAACCCAACCAACCCAACCCAACCCAACCCAACCCCCTTCCACACCCACCACTGCACAGCAACTCAACACCCCACACACACCTAGACCCGATAACACACACACCACACACCACTCCCCCCCCCCCCCCCCACACACACCACTACCACCAATCCCCCCCACCCTTGCTCCCTGCCTGGTCTCAACTGCCTGTGCTTGATAACTGTGCTGAAGTTTTGGTGGCCGGTTCGTCGTTGTGTCTGTGTTGTGTTTTACTAATCAATACCCCCCAAACCCCCCCACCCCACCCCACCCCACACAAACCCACACAAAGATCCCACACACCCACACACCATCACCATCATCACCCGTCTCCCATCGCTAGTCTTCAACTAGCCTCTGGCCGAGACTTTCTGCTGAGTTTGGTGGGTTGGGTTTGGTGGGTTGGTGTTGGCGTTGGCGTTGGTGTGTTTCCTACATGATCATCCCCCCCCCCTCCCCCCCCCACACACCTCCCCTCCCCCCCCCTCCCCCCCCCCCAACCAACAACCCACAACCAATTACCCCCACTCACCCACACCCCACCATCACCTCACTCATTCTTCCCTCGCTAGGTCTCAACTGCCTCTGCTGATAACTTGCGGCTGAATGGCAGGAACGTTGAGCTACAGCAGGAGCTGTCCGCATCTAAGCGAGAGGTGGCAGCAGCCCATTCTTAAGATGCCTCGCTCTATTCCGACCCCCTTGCAACCCCACCTCACCCATTCTCCCCTCCTTCAAACCCAACTCCACTCATTCTCCCCTCCTTCAAACCCAACTCCACCTCTTAAGATGCCTCACTCTACTCCGACCCCCTTGCAACCCATCCCAACCCATTCTCCCCTCCTCCAAACCCAACACCACCCATTCTACCCTCCTTCAAACCCAACGCCATCCATTCTCCCCTCCTTCACCCCCCCCCCCCCCCCCCCCCCTCACCCCCCCCGAGGTCTCAATCGCCTCTGCTGATAACTTGCTGCTGAAGTTTGGTGAGTTGGGTTTGGTGGGTTGGGTGCTGGTGTTGGTGTGTTAATGATCATTACCCCAACCACCCCCACACCCCCCCACCCCCACCCCCCCCCCCATTCTCCCCTCGCTTCACCTCCCCCACCACCCCATCCCCCCCATTCTCCCTCGCTTGACCTCCCTCCCCCCACACCCCATCCCCCCCCCCCACCCCCACCCCCACCCCCCCATTCTCCCCTCGCTTCACCCTCCCCCCACACCCATCCCCACCCCCACCCCCACCCCCACCCCCCCATATCTCCCCTCGCTTCACCTCCCCCCCCACCCCCATCCCCACCCATTCTCCCCTTTTCAGGTCTCAACACGCCTCTGCTGATAACTTGCGGCTGAAGGGCAGGAACGTTGAGCTACAGCAGGTGCTGTCCGCATCTAAGCGGGAGGTGGCAGCAGCCCATTCTTAAGATGCCTCGCTACTACTCAGACCCCATTGCAACCCCTCCTCACCCATTCTCCCCTCCTCCAAACCCAAAACCACCCATTCTACCCTCCTTCAAAGCCAACTCCACCTCTTAAGTTGCCTCGCTCTACTCCGACCCCCTTGCAACCCATCCTCACCCATTCTCCCCTCCTCCAAACCCAAAACCACCCATTCTACCCTCCTTCAAACCCAATGCCACCCATTCTCCCCTCCTTCCCCCTCCTTCCCCCCCCCCCCCCCCCCCCCCCCCCCCCCCCCCCTCACCCCACCCGAGGTCTCAATCGCCTCTGCTGATAACTTGCTGCTGAAATTTGGTGAGTTGGGTTAGGTGGGTTGGTGCTGGTGTTGATGTGTTTAATGATCATTACCCCCCACCACCTCCCCACCCCCCCATTCTCCCCTCGCTTCACCTCCCCCCCCACCCCATCCCCACCCATTCTCCCCTTTTCAGGTCTCAGGTGCCTCTGCTGAGAACTTGCGGCTGAAGGTCAGGAACGTTGAGCTACAGCAGGAGCTGTCTTCAGCCAAGCGGGAGGCAGCAGCAGCTCTCACCCGCAAACCTGCAACGGGAGGTGTTGAGCGCACGGGGAATGGCGGTTGATGCTCAGCGTGAGGCTGTGCAAGCGCAAGGTAAGCCCTACACCCTGATATATACACACACATACAAACAAACAAAAACACATACACATACACACATATACACACACATACACACAAGTTCACTCACACACATGGCTGTTGATGCTCATCGTGAGGCTGTGCAAGCGCAAGGCAAGCCCTAAACCCTGATATATACACACACAAATATACACACACAAATATACACACACACATGAGCACATATGCACATACACATACACAAACACATACCCCCCCCCCCCCCACCCACCCACCCACCCACCCAACCACCCACCCACCCACACCCACCCACACCCACCCACCCACACCCACCCACACCCACCCATGTAACAGCTCAGGATGCTGATAGCAGCTTGAGGGGTTATCTAGAGTAACGTGATGCGTGATGTGTGTTTACGTGTATGTTGATATGAGTGAACTAGCAGAACAGGGGGAGGGTTACCTAAGTAGGGATGTCGAGTGGCTGGGAAGGATTTCTTTGTGGAAATAGTAGAAGGGTTCATTCCGAGTAGCTCGTGTCTATATGCGCAACGTGTGCGTTGTGAGAGATGAGGCAGTACATGGGTATGGTACAGTATCATGTGCGTTCGTCACGTGGCTTACGGGTACGGTGTACCCGTATGCCTTGCTGGACGGCCAGAGTACCCGTGAAGGGTTCTGTACCGTTACACCCCCCCCCCCCCCCAGAAGAGATGCGGACCCGGCATCTGATCGTAAGAAAGGTGGGATGTGAATACCAGTCGTAGTGGTATGTGCCGTGCTCAAAATATACTTGATGAATCAAGTTGGTTTCGGAGAGAACCATTTAACATCCCTTTTGAGTACTCCGGGAAAGAAAGCTTTATGAATAAAGCAATCTGACCGCCGTGTCGTATGCGTCGAGTGCGATGGGTTGGTGATGGGCCCGTTTTTTCGACGTACGTCGGGACACAACGGGCGTAACACGTGAGTCCCATGCATCGACGATGTGAGGGGCACTTTTCTTGACCGCTTTGGCGAGTTCCCAAGTGTCTTTCTCAATACCGAAGTCTTGCCATCGGACCAAGTATTCGAGACGTCGTTTGTTGGATGTGCCTATGACACGCGACTTCTCGCGCATGATGCATTGGATATTCCAAATTGGAGCGCCGTCGGAGTCGAACTCAAGCGGTTGTCCAACATGGACAACGCCATCGGAGCGCCAATGCTTGATCAAACCCACGTGAAACACGGGGTGGATGCGCATCATCTTGGGCAAAGCCAAGCGGCACGCCGTGACTTGCCGGACGACTCCGGTGACCTCGTCGCGTGGACCAATGCATTCCGTAATTGTATAGGGGCCAACAAAACGAGGCGTACATTTTGGTTTACCCGTTGCTTTGAACTTCATATTGCGGGTGGACAAGAGAACTTTATCACCAAGGTTGAAGAAAACCTCCGTTCGTCGGTTATAGTAATGGGCTTTCTGCCGATCTTGAGCGGCTTGCATGCATGCCTTGGATTGATCTTGTCGTTCAATGTGATCGGCCCACCAATTGTTGGCAGCTGGGCATTTCGATTCGACCTCTGCCTTGAGCGGCGTCGTAGGGTCGTAACCAAGGTACGCCCGAAAGGGTGTGTTTTGAATGGACTCTTGGTAGGAATTGTTGATCGCAACTTCCACAAGCGCCAAGGACTTATCCCAATCGTCGTGGTACGGCCCCACGTAATGGCGAATCATGTCCTCGATGACTCGGTTCATGCGTCCCGTCTGACCGTCAGTTTGAGGATGAAACGCAGTCGAAAACGCTTGTCGCGTGCCCATCAATCGATGGAGAGCCACGCCGAAATGGCCTGTGAATCGCGCATCGCGATCACTGAGGAGTTTCTTTGGGATACCATGATATCGGATGACACGATTCAGGTATAAGGAAGCGAACTCCTCTGCGTTTATCGTAGTATGACAAGGTTCGACATGAACCATCTTCGACAGTTTGTCGACGAACACCGCGATGGCATCATGGCCAGAAGAAGTCGGCGGAAGCGCCGTAATAAGGTCGGTGGAGACGCACTCCCAGAATTTCTCAGGAATCTCCACGGGAACCATGGTACCGTTAGGCTTTGCGTTACGGGGCTTGTTCGTTTGGCACTTATGGCATTGTTGGACGAAGGCGGTAACATCTGCCGTGACTTTGGCCCAAGTAAAAGTGCGGGTGACCAGCTCCAATGTCTTGGTGCGACCGCAATGGCCCATGTAAATAGGGTCGTGAGCCTCGCGGATAATATCCAGGCGAAGTGCTGCGTCGAGGGGGACACAAAAATTCGCGCCCGTACTTGTTCTTCTTGAACCAGTAACCGTTTCTGGAAAACTTATCGCGGAGGCGCTTGCAGCCCGGCGTGAAGTTTGAGTCCTTTTTGTAGCCAGCCAAAATTCGATCCATGATGGACGAAGAGGAGGGAGTCGACGAAGCGGGCATATGCCGACAGCGTCGTCGCGTGTCCTTGACCGGAACCGAAGGGACGGGGAGGACCGTCGGTGGGCGGGGTAGGATGTCAACGACCGCGGGACCGACTGCAATAGGACGTTGCTTTTTCGATCGAGGCCGGCATTCGCTGACCAAGAGAGAGAAGACCAACAGCTGGTGCGCAACCGCGACGTCGGCG
The DNA here is from genome assembly GCA_013435795.1 of Chlamydomonas sp. ICE-L. NCBI lineage: Eukaryota > Viridiplantae > Chlorophyta > Chlorophyceae > Chlamydomonadales > Chlamydomonadaceae > Chlamydomonas > Chlamydomonas sp. ICE-L. Next base: position 82,890,005 of record JACBWV010000610.1, read on the forward strand.
GGGGCAGAGAGGTTGGGATTGCGACTGACCGGGTCTGCCATAATTATTGCGACCCGCGCGATACTCCCAAGTATAGCTAAAGGGCGCAAGGTCCTCCTGCCATCGGCCCATGCGTCGTGAAAGGACCGCCTTGGTGTCGAAATAAGTGAGCGGATTGTGGTCAGTGACCAATGTCATGTGGGAACCTTTGAGGTAGCATCGCCACTCGGTCAACGCGTGGACAATTGCTAGCATTTCTTGTTCCGTCGTTGTATAATTCAGCTCCGCTGGGATATACTTCTTGCTGGCGAAGGCGATGGGGTGTTTATCTTGTAAGAGCACCGCGCCCGTACCAAGCAAAGATGCGTCGGTAATGACCTCGAAAGGTTTGCTGAAATCCGGCAGTGCAAGGACTGGAGCGGATAGCAAAGCTTCTTTGAGGCCTTCGAATGAGACGAGATGTTCCCGTTTGAACAAGGGGCCTAGTTCACCCTTGATGTTAGACAAGGTTTGAAGAGGGGCAGCGAGAGACGAAGAGCCTTGGATAAATTTGCGAAAATAATTGCACAAACCTAGGAATGAGCCGATCTCTTTTGCCGTTTTCGGGGTGGGCCAGTCACGGACTGTGCTAACCTTTTTCGGATCAACTTTAATTCCGTCGCGTCCAATGTAATGACCCAGGAATTTAACTTCTGTTTTGTTGAAGGAACATTTGGAGAGTTTCGCGTAGAATTCGTTGTCCTGGAGGACCTGGAGAACTGTGGCCAAGTTGGCCAAGTGCTCCGCCGGAGTGCGTCCGTAAACCAAGATATCGTCTAAGTAGACCACGACGAACTTGTGCAAGTAGGGCGCGAATATTTGGTTCATGACCGCTTGGAATGTGGCCGGCGCGTTCGCCAAACCCATCCCAAGGACTTTAAATTCATACTGACCCATCGGGGTAGTGAACGCAGTCTTCGGCGCGTCCTCGTCCGAAATTCGTATTTGGTAATAACCAGACGTGAGGTCTAGGGAACTGAACAAAGTAGCTCCACCTAGACGATCAATGGTCTCGTCAATACGGGGAAGGGGATACCTGTTTTTAATCGTGATGTTGTTGAGTGCTCGCCAATCGCAAACAACACGGTATCCCGTTCCACCCGGTTTAGCTATGATCATAATCGGCGCACCGTACGGGGACGAGCGCGGGGAGATGAATCCTTGCTGCAACAGGTCGGAGACGTATTCCTCACATAGTAAGGTCTCGGCTGGACTCATGCGACGATTTCTGCGATATGGCGCGTAAGCATTGTCTTGCGTTTTGATGACGTGAGGTATAACTCGATGGTTAGGAGTCCCCATAGGCAAATTGTTGAAGACTTTGCGATACCTCCATAGGAGAGCGCGCAGGTTGCTGGCCGAGATGAGCGTTTTATCGTTGTGGTCAAGGATGTTGTCGCGGATCCAATTTTCGAAATCCATGCTTGCCACCGGCGGACCAGGTAAAGGCCCGTCGGACGGCAGTAATTTTGTCAGCAATTTCGCCCGTTCATCGGCAGTGACGTTAGACGCCGGCAGATCCGCTCGGGATTCGCGGACATTGACCATGACATGGTTAGCGCCAGCCTTTAAAAGCTTTGCTGCCTTGCGACCCGTAATGACTGGGTCATCAGTTGACTTGCCCGAAAGAGCCATAGTGAAGAAGGAATGAGCCGTTTCGTCCCGCTGCCTGTTTATAGGTGTTATACAGCAGCCGTACCGTTTGAGCGACAATGTCATGCGATCGTAGTCTAGGATGGCCTTTTCGTCGCGCATCCAGTCGGATCCAAGGATTAGGTCTAATCCTCCAGGAAGTTTGTCGACGACATGGACGAACACTTTGCCAACATATCGTTGTATGTGGATAGGGAGCGTGACCGTCCCGCGGATTTTGATAATCCCGTCGTTAGCGCAAGTGAATCCGTCGCGTTCGTTTTCCCAAGGGCGGATGTGCAAACCGAGAACCTCAGCCGTTTGCTTTTCCATAAGACAACCTGTCGCGCCCGAGTCCGCCAATGTGAGCAATTGCTTCGCTCCTGATCGGGCGTTGAATAGCATATCGGGGGCAGCAGCGGAGTTGACTTCATATACCCGATTGGCTCGCGTCATGAGCACGGGGGAAGTATTCGTATTTCGTTGTGCGTGATTGCGACGGATGCACTTCGTTGACCGTCTGGCAGCGATTTGTTTTTCGCGAACTTTGGGATCCAATGCCTCCGACCACCAGTGTTTTTTTCGACGGGTTTCAACCGGACTGGGGATGCCCTCCTCAGGTGCGGGGCCAAAGTAGACTGCCTTGGTCACGTCGTTGATCGCGTGCCAATCCTTTTTGATTTGGACGGCCCGTTCGGAGTCGGGAGGGTCATACCATACTTGGATGGCGACTTTATTCGAAGGTGACCCCTTGGGGCGGGGTTTCATATGGTGATCGAACGATTGATACTCCTTAAATAACTCCATACCTTGGAGGAGACTGGAGACATGTTTATCGTTACTTGCATTTTTCGGGAGGATGAACATACCGGATGTGTCGAAGGGTGCATCGTTTTGCACTCCCAATAGTGTTCTAACACCGACACGACGTCTTCCGGAATGGGGTGAGCGTATATGAACTCGTTTGCGATGGAGACACGCATGCCAAACTCCGTAGAGAACTTCAGTGGACGAGGGGACGACAAGGCATTAGTAGAAGTTACATCAATAGTTGGGGTTAAGCCCAAGTTAGAAAATAGTTCCTCTTGAACTTGTAACAAGAGCTCAAGTGGCTCGACTACTACTACTTTATCGTCGCTAATTACACGATCCAGGCTTGTCAATACCTGACCGGCCGGTTCCTATTCCCAAATCGGGATGGGACCGTTGCCGTCAAGGGCCCAGTCGGGACACGTAGTCTCATTGAGGGCCGGCCAGTTAGGCAAGTCCTGCGTGCGGCAGCGTCTGTCAGCATTCAGCGACCGCACACATGTCCTCATGTAGCGGAAACAGAAGAAGCAGCGAGCTCCATTCTGAAGCCAGATGATCTGCCCGACGCTGACCGATTTGTTCATATGCATGGCGTTTTGAGGGTCTTGACCCGAAAAGTCGGGGGTCCGCGGCCCGCTGGGCTGTGAACGGCCCCGACCAGCACCCTGTCCGTATCCTCCTCGACCACCACGGCCCGCGCCGCGGCTAATAGAGCCTCTCCCGAACGTGCGATCAGCACCTTGCAAACTGAGGACCTGCGACCTTGGCGATCCACCCAGCTGGCCGATGTGCGCCGGCTGCGTCGCACTACGTCCTCCACCACCTCGGCCACCGGCCGGGTTGCGACTACTGTTGGCCGCCAGTTTGGGGCTCTTGGCTGGGCGAGAGTTCATCTCCCCGCCGTCGTCGGTGGTCCTTAGTCCCTGCGAAGAGAAAGAATCAGTGTCAGAATCGGAGGGGGGGGAGTTGGTAAATTGGACGCGATTGAATGCAAGGTCCTTACCCGGGTATTTAGTATCCGCGGGGCGCTTGAATGGATACCTCGACTTCTGATTAGCGTAACCTCCCCTCTGATGGCGATCGTGCTTGTCCGTCAAGGATTTGCCACGAGCGGCGACAACTTTCCTCGCTTCGTCCAATTGCAGATAGCGGAACAAATCCTCCATCGTTTCGAACATAGTACCAGACTCGCGCCGAGAGTGTGCACCGGCGCGGAGTTCATCGGAGAGTCCTGTACGAAACAAGTTTAACTTCTCGCAATCGGTGAGATCGGGGACTTTGCGAAATTCCGACTTGATGGCGTGGTAATAATTCTGCAAGGATCGGGTATCTTGGCGGAAACCACCTTCGTGTAGTTTGGTGAGAGCGACGTGAGATTCCGTTAATAGCTCGGGCAGGAGGAGCGATTCCGCCCATGCAACGATTCCCATGAAATCCAACCCGTCCAACTCATCGCTAGCCCATGCCTCATCGCAAGTGATGCGGAGTTGGCCAGTGAATGCGCCCGATAGATGTGGAACAATGCGCTCGAACGGACCAAGGTAACTGTCGGCGAACTGGAGCTCCATGATCGTGGCCACATTGAATACCCATCGGCGCAACTTAGCCCTAGTGCATTTGTCCGACAGTTTGTGTTCAATGAGACGTAATTCCTTTCTCATTTCAGTAACACGCTTGGCGAACCCATTGTCGTGATCAGAGTGACGAGGGGCGCGGTTGGCGGGAGGAGGGGTGATCGGCGGGAGCGAAACGGGCTCACCTGGCGGGCCTTCCGGTGCCAGGTGTGTGTCCGCGCGAACCTGGCGCGTCGGAGAAGGGGTGTCTGCAGGCCGCGTAGCTGCGCGCTTTGCACGAGGTCAAACAGCGGCCGGGGAAGCCACCGTAGGTACTTCGGGCGACGTTGGGGGCTCGGGCTGAGTAGCCCGAGGAGCGCAATTCGAGGTCGGTTTGACAGGTGGAACCTGGAGGGGCGAACCTGGGGAATCGGCTAAGTCGTGGTCCGATGACGAGTAGTCGGAGACCGAAACGGGGCCGTCGGGTGGTAAGGGAGCGGCGGTCGGTGCTGTCGGCGGGGAAGGGGTAGCGCCCCCCCGCGGGATAGAACCACGTTGCATTTTGCCAGTAAGACCACCCGAAGGGGCATAGACGTCGGGGATTCGAAATGGTTCTGGATCAAACGCCGGGGCTACCTGAGCGACAGCTAGTTTATCAAACAACCCTGAATTCCCCGCAACCCACACCTGCCTGTCAGGTGCACGAGGCAACGTCTCGTCCATTTTGTCGTCATTGGCCTCCGCCGCCGGGTAGTGGGGCCGCAGCTTAGTGCCCTTGAGGGCGGCGTCCTTGTCGGCGATGTCCTTGATGTTCAAAGGCATGAAATGCATCCAGTTCTGCTTTCGCATCTTGGACGCCGTGTACAGACGGGTCATACTGTCGCGGAGATCATCAACCATTTGCAGCGATTCCACGATGTTCTCGGGCTCGCAGTCCAGGAGGAGCCCGTCAGCGTACGAGTTCATATGCGCCGCCAACTTTACGTCGGCATAGGGAGCGACGGGATGGTCCGCGGAGTGGTAGTGGAGAAGACCATCCGACTTCGCAGCCTTGGCATAGGTTGGCGTCGCCTTAATCTGGCGGCCGCGCAGAAACGCCTGCTTGCGCGCAGAGATGGGGTCCAGAGGGGCGGCGTCGTCCTCACGAGCGGACTGAGGAAGCGCATGCTTGCGCCCGACAGTCCTGCCGTTCCCAACCCCATGGAAGGCGTCGCCGCTGGAAGAACCGCCAGGGTCCTCAGTGTCCATCGGCACCGTCTCGTTGCGTGCCACAGTAGAGTGGTGCGCCGCGATCATGGCCATGACATCCGCTTGGGTAACGGCGGCGGTAGAGGCAGCCGCGGGAGCAGCGACTGGGCGCTTACCGTAGGCGACGCTCTCGCGATTCAGCTGCGCGACGACCTCAGTCAAGCGAGCGTTCTCAGCAAGAATGGGGGCGAACTCTGCATGGGGGGAAGGACGTGGCGAGTTAGACAATGGCGTCGGCTTAGTGGGAAACAGCGTGCGATTCACGGGCAAAACATTGTGAGGTGTACCCAAGCGGGAAGGTGTGTCCTCAATATGATAAAATGGATTGCAAACTGAGAAAGGCAGGTTGGTTCTATACCCATCAAGCGTCAGACCGCGCTCACCTGCTTGAGATCGAGCAAGGTTGGTCTGTGTAGCCTCGAGCGCGGTCTCTTTAGCCGCTAGCTCTGTGCACAACGCATCCATAGCGGACTTGGCGATCGCCGCGGCCTGAGTGAAAGCGGCCTGGAGGTCGCACAATGCCTTGCGACTGTTAGCCAGATCCCTGCCGAGGAAGTAGTGGCTGTTTAACAGCTCTTGCCTCTCTGTAGGATCGCCATTGGCCAATGCGGCCTCGGTAGCCGCGCTGGAGGCGGCGAGGCGCTGCACCAGGTCAGCGATGTCGGCGTCCTTAGCGGAGACCGCCGTCGTAAACTGGTCGGTAAGGGCCGAGTTGGCGATGGCGGCCTGATCGAGCTGCGCGCGGAGGTGCCCAATTTGCTCCGCCGCGATCAGGTGCCCAGGCATATGCTCATGCCGCCTGCGCTCCGCGCCAGCTTCCCAGCGAGCGCTGAGCTCCTCGAGGCAAGGCCCGGCCAGCGGCGTCGTCGTCGTCGTTGGGGCCATGCCCGCGCGCAAAGGCGGGGCAGCGGTCGGCGCACCCGAGGGTGCCGCCAGACCATCGAAGCCGGCAACCAGAGGCTGCAGCGTACCCACTGAGACAGAGGGATGCGCGTCGGCAGATGCGGACTCATCCAGCGTAGCACCGAGCTCAGTGTCGGGCTCAGTGTCGGACGACGCAATCCCTTCAGGATTGGTGTCGACCACCGAAATCGTAGGCTGTTCAGCCGCGTCGTCGTTTACCTTGGTTGTTTTGTGGGATGCCATTTTGCACAGGCAACAGAACAAGTCAGTAGGCTGGACAGGGATGAGTGGTGGGCGAGAGAGGGAGAATTACTCGCAACTACAAGAGGCCAAAAAAATCACCTGCCACAGGGACTAGTAATTTTTTCGAGCGTAACGAGCTGATAATTCCTCAAGCGTAACTGTATATGACGCGTTCGTCCAGAATACGATGAGGGATAAAAGCACTGCCAAGGCACGAACCACAGGGCAACCAGGAAGGACAACGACGAACCGAATTGCGCGACAGGATGAGCAAACGTGCAGGTGGACAGCAACAAAAGATGATGCAGCAAGCAGGAAGAGTCGCAGGGCAGGCTCGTGAAGTACGCTAATTAAAGCAAGTACGGCCCATGTGGCAAATGGAGCCGATGCTGCCCAATTGATCAAACCCCGCTCAAGATGCTCGGGAATGGAGCGTTAGAAGCTATGGCCAAAAGGACAGGACGGGAATGCAAGAATCGAGAGCGTAGGCCATACAGGGGCAGGGCAGGCTAGGAAAAGATGCCCATGCAAGACAGGTCGCAGGCGGCCTAGGGCGTGTCGAGCCTAACAGGACCGTTCACTGCGAGAACCTAACAGGCGCTACGTGTACTCGAAGCCTACAGGGAAGAGCAGGAACAGCGAGCAGCAAATGCCAGAAAGCCGTCAGGATGTCCTGGCGGGTGCGATTAATTCGAAGAAAAATTCGTATGCGTGCGTATGTGTATGCGTGAGGTCCCTAAGGAACGAAACCAGCTCCGCTACCAGTGTAACAGCTCAGGATGCTGATAGCAGCTTGAGGGGTTATCTAGAGTAACGTGATGCGTGATGTGTGTTTACGTGTATGTTGATATGAATGAACTAGCAGAACGGGGGGAGGGTTACCTAAGTAGGGATGTCGAGTGGCTGGGAAGGAACGTCTTTGTGGAAATAGTAGAAGGGTTCATTCCGAGTAGCTCGTGTCTATATGCGCAACGTGTGCGTTGTGAGAGATGAGGCAGTACATGGGTATGGTACTGTATCATGTGCGTTCGTCACGTGGCTTACGGGTACGGTGTACCCGTATGCCTTGCTGGACGGCCAGAGTACCCGTGAAGGGTTCTGTACCGTTACAACCCACACCCACACACCCACACATACATGCACACAAACACATATGCACATATACACATACACACACCCATACACCCATACACGCACCCATACACACACACACACATACGCACACACATACACATGAGTGCACACACACACATACATACACACATACACATACACACGCACACTCACACACATGTACACACACGCACACACATACAACCACACACATGGCTGTTGAAGCTCAGCGTGAGGCTGTGCAAGCGCAAGGTAAGCCCTACACCCTGATATATACACACACAAATATACACACACATGCACACACACTCACACACACACATGCACACATAAACGCACATACACACATACATACACACACATGTACACACAAGTGCAATCACACGCATGGCTGTCGAAGCTCAGTGTGAGGCGGTGCAAGCGCATAGTAATCCCTAAACCCTGATATATACGCACACATGCAAACACACACATACACATGCACACATACCCACATATGCACATACACACACATGGCTGTTGATGCTCAGCGTGAGGCTGTGCAAGCGCAAGGCAAGCCCTAAACCCTGATATATACACACACAAATATACACACGCATGCCTACACACACACATGAGCACATACGCACATACACATACACACACACATACCCCCCCCCCCACCCACCCACCCACCCACCCACACCCACACCCACACAAGTGCACTCACACGCACACACGTACATACATACACACAAACACATATGCACATATACACATACACGACACCCATACACCCATACACACACCCATACACACACACATACGCACACACATACACACGAGTGCACACACACACACACATACACATGCACACACACACATATACACACACACACACAAACACACACACACACACACACACACAAAACACACGCACACACACGCACGCACACACACACACACACACACACACACACACGCACGCACGCACACACACATGCACACACACGCACACACACGCACACACACGAAAACACACCCACACACACACACACTCACGCACACACACACGCACACACACGCACACACACGCAAACACACGCAAACACACCCACACACACGCGCACACACGCACAAACACATACGCACATATACACACACATACACACAAGTGCAATTAAACACATGGCTGTTGAAGCTCAGCGTGAGGCGGTGCAAGCACAAGGTAAGCCCTACACCCTGATATAAGTAAAAATGAAATCTAAGTAATTTAAATTAAATGCATTATTAATTATAAAATTTCATTTGGGACGCGCCTCCAGGCGCCCTAAATATGTGATATATCACTAGGGTATATATATGGTGTATCAATTGGTACTATATATTATGTGTCAATAGGTAAGGGTCGGCTATGTTATATAATATTAGTGAATAAATAATATTATATAATATTATATAATATTAGTCGGACGAGCCGTCTCACCAGAACTTCGAATTATTAAAAAAACTAATATTATTGTGACACTATAATAATATTAGTTAATATTAGTTTTTCAAACACTAATATTAGTTGTCGTTCCCTATCAATAGGTAGTATGAATGTATACATACTACCTAAATGATATTGATAGTATAAATGATATGCCAATAGGTTTTATGTATGTATGTATGTATGTATGGTGTGGGGGGGGGGGGGGAGGGTAGGAGCTTAGTGCTAATATTGCTAGCTGGCGCTAAAAGCAATCCTGTAATTTTCACTACTTATAGCCTGAAATAGCCCCAAATAACATTAAAAAACCTGAAATAGCCTGAAAAAGCACAAAATATCACGAAATAGCCCCCAATGACACCTCGTAGGACGAAGTAACCTGAAATGCACGAAATAGCCCCAAATAGCCAGAAATAAGAGGTGTGCAGTACAAGAAAGAGCCAAGCAATGCAGGTTTTCCTAGTAACGTGTTGCATAGGCTTACAATTTACTTTCACTTCATGCGTTACTCTTCGAATTTGTGCATCAGCATATTTCTCATTCCTTACTGCCCGGTACCGAGCCTCCAGGCCCAGTAGGGGAGCTCACAGGAATGTGCAATTTCCATCCGCACTTACTCGCGAAGCTTCCGCGCTACCTCCAGAACAGTTTAATTGCACCAACTTAATCAGCTTTTTAATTCAAGTCGCAAAGCAATTAAACTGTTCTGAAGCCCATCCAATAACACGAAATAACAAGAAATCACACGAAATAACACAATATAACACGAAATAACACGAAATAACACGAAATAACACGATATAACACGAAATAACACGAAATAAGACTAACACGCCTACTTAATCAGCTTTCTAATTCAAGTCGCAAAGCTGGATCTGAGCGAGAAGCGAGGGGCGCTGGGGCAGTTCTGCAGGAAGGGTCTGATTTCATGTTAGTGTGATGTCGCACCCTTCCCAGTGGAAGACAGGTCACCTACAGACCTGGTTGGCAGGCTGCCCACATGTCCCCCAAACTTACATCAGCACATGAGACAGAACCATACAGCCTTGCCTCCATGCATACCAGGCCCATGAACCCAATTATGTAATGAATGAGATATCAATGTTTAATAAATGAGATATCAATGTTTAATATATGTGATAGCAATGTTTCATAAATGTGATATCAACGTATAATAATTGAGATATCAATGTTTAATGCAACCATGTGGGGACCAGTACAGTGTTGACAACCCTAGACCATGTGGGGACCAGTACAGTGCTGACAACCCTAGACCATGTGGGGACCAGTACAGTGTTGACAACCCTAGACCATGTGGGGACCAGTACAGTGTTGACAACCCTAGACCATGTGGGGACCAGTACAGTGTTGACAACCCTAGACCATGTGGGGACCAGTACAGTGTTGACAACCCTAGACCATGTGGGGACCAGTAGAGTGTTGACAACCCTAGAAATATGAGATGTGCTCTGGCCCCCCCCCCCCCCCCCCTTCCCCCCATCCCCCCCCCAACGCCCCAACACACACCTGCCCCCTCCCACTGCCCCCCCACCCCCCCCCCAACCAACCACCCCACCCCACCCAATGTCCCACCACTCTCCCCCCACCCCACCCCACACCACTGTCCCCATCTTCGCCCCACCCCACCCCACCCAACCCACTGTCCCCCCAACTTCTTCCCATCCCCCCCCCCCCCCCCCCCCGCAACCCCCCCCAGTCCTGCCCACTGTCCCCCCCCACGCCCCCCCACTGTAAGTCCCCCCCCACTGCGCTCCCCCCCTGCTGCCCCCCCCCCCCCCCCCCAGCCCCCAACTCCCCCCCCCACCACCCCCAGCCACACACACCACTGTCCCCCCCTGTCCCCCCCCCCCCCCCACCCCCCCCCCCCCCCCCCCCACTCACAACACCACTCACACTCACACAACACACACGCATTGCCCCCCCCCCCACCTCACCCCCCACCACTGCCCCCAACTCAGGGGCTTCTGACGTGGACTGCTGTCCCGGTGGACGAGGCAGGTCTTATTGATCCTGCTGCAGTGGAAGCAGCCATCACGCCTGAAACTGCTCTGGTTACCATCATGCACCCCAATAATGAGGTGGGTAGACGATTGGCAGGTGGCTAATACTCAGGTGCCTAACTGCTCTTGTTACCATCATGCACTCATCTCTCATCACCCATCACGCCTGAAACTGCTCTGGTTACCATCATGCACTCATCTCTCATCACCCATCACGCCTGAAACTGCTCTGGTTACCATCATGCACTCATCTCTCATCACCCATCACGCCTGAAACTGCTCTGGTTACCATCATGCACTCATCTCTCATCACCCATCACGCCTGAAATTGCTCTGGTCACCATCATGCACTTATCTCTCATCACCCATCACAGCACCCTGAACTGCTCTGTCACCATCAATGCACCTCATCTCTCATCCACCCATCACGCCTGAAATTGGCTCTGGTCACCATCATGCACCATCTCTCATCACCCATACCCTGAAAATTGCTCTGGTCACCATCATCACTCATCTCCTCATCACCACCCATCAACGCCTGAAATTGCTCTGGTCACCATCATGCACTCATCTCTCATCACCCATCACACCTGAAATTGCTCTGGTCACCATCATGCACTCATCTCTCATCACCCATCCAGCCTGAAAATTGCTCTGGTCACCATCATGCACTCATCTCTCATCACCCATCACGCCTGAAATTGCTCTGGTCACCATCATGCACTCATCTCTCATCAACCCATCAACGCCTGAAATTGCTCTGGGCACCATCTGCACTCATCTCTCATCACCCATCACGCCTGAAATTGCTCTGGTCACCATCATGCACTCATCTCTCATCACCCATCACCACCTGAAAATTGCTCTGGTCACCATCATCACTCATCTCTCATCACCCCATCACGCCTGAAATTGCTCTGGTGCACCATCATGCACTCATCTCTCATCACCCATCACGCCTGAAATTGCTCTGGTCACCATCATGCACTCATCTCTCATCACCACCCATCAAACGCCTGAAATTGCTCTGGTCACCATCATGCACTCATCTCTCATCACCCATCACGCCTGAATTGTGCTCGGGCACCATCATGCACTCATCTCTCATCACCATCACACCTGAACTTGCTCTGGTCACCATCATAGCACCATCCTCTCATCACCCATCACACTTATCCTGAAATTGCTCTGGTCATCACCATCATTCACTCATCTCTCATCACCCATCACACCTGAAATTTCTCTGGTCACTTCATCATAGCACTCATCTCTCATCACCCATCACCGCCTGAAATTGGCGCTGGTCACCATCATTGCCATTCATCTCTCATCCCCATCAGAGCTGAAATTGCTCTGGGCACCATCATGCACTCATCTCTCATCACCCATCAACCGAAATTGCTCTGTTCACCATCATGCACCATCACTCATCTCCTCATCACCCATAACACGCCTGAATTGCTCTGGTCAACCATCCCATGCACTCATCTCTCATCACCTTCACAACCTGAAAATTGCTCTGGTCACCATCATGCACTCATCTCTCATCACCCATCACGCCTGAAATTGCTCTGGTTCCACCATCATGCACGCATCTCTCCTCACCCATCCAACGCCTGAATTAGCTCTTGTCACCATCAATGCCACCTCATCTCTCATACCCATCACATACCTGAAACTGCTCCGGTCACCATCAATGCACCATCTCTCATCATCACCCCATACGCCTGAAATTGCTCTGGTCACCATCTGCACTCATCTCTCACTCCCCCATCATCACGCCTGAAATTGCTCTGGTCACCATCATGACAACGTCATTCTCATCACCCATCACGCCTGAAATTTGCTCTGGTCACCATCTTGCACTCATCTCTCACATCACCCATCACTCCTGAAACTTTCTGAAATTCTCTGCTGAGTCACCATCATGCACCATCTCTCATCACCCATCACACCTGAAACTGCTCTGGTCACCATCATGCACTCATCTCTCATCACCCATCACGCATGAAGATGCTTGGTCACCATAATGCACTCATCTCTCACACCAATCACGCCTGAACTGAAATTGCTCTGGCACATCATGCCCCAATCATCTCTCATCACCCATTAACGCCTGAAATTGCCTCTGGCACCATCTTGCACTCATCTCTCATCACCCATCACGCCTGAAATTGCTCTGGTCACCATCATGCCACTATCTCTCATCACCCACACACCTGAAATTGCTCTGGTCACCATCTGACACTCATCTCTCTCAACCATCCACAACCATGAATTGCTTGGGGTCACCATATGGCCACTCATCTATCATCACCATCACGCCTGTGAAATTGCCTATGGTCACCATAATGCACTCATCTTCATCAACCATCAGCCTGAAATTGCTCTGGTCACCATAATGATTCATCTCTCATAACCCATCACGCCTGAAATTGCCTCTGGTCACCATCATGGCATTCATATCTCCATCACCCATCACGCCTGAATTTGCTCTGGTCACCAATCATGCACTCATCTTCATCCACCATCCACACCTGAAATTGCTCTGGTCACCATCAGCACTCATCCTCTCATTCCCATCACGCCTGAAATGCTATGGTACCTACTGCTCTCTCTCTCATCACCCATCACGCCTGAAATTGCTCTGGTCACCATCATGCACTCATCTCTCATCACCCATCACACATTGAAATTGCTCTGGTCACCACATGCAATATCTCTCATCACCCATAACGCCGGAAATTGCTCTGGTCACCATCATGACCACTCATCTCTCATCCACCCACGCACATGAACATGCTCTGGTCACATCATGCAATCATCTCCTAATCACCCACACGCCCTGAAATTGCTGGGTACACCATCATGCAATCATCTCTCATTCACCCATCCGCCTGAAATGCTCTGGTCACCATCATGACTAATACTCTCATCACCCATCACACCTGAAATTACTTCTGGTCACCAATAATGCACTCATCTCTCATCCCCCAATCACGCCTTGATGAAATTGCTCTGGTCACCATCATGCACTCATCTCTCATCACCCATCACGCCTGAAATTGCTCTGGTCACCATCATGCACTCATCTCTCATCACCCATCACACCTGAAATTGCTCTGGTCACCATCATGCACTCATCTCTCATCACCCATCACGCCTGAAATTGCTCTGGTCACCATCATGCACTCATCTCTCATCACCCATCACGCCTGAAATTGCTCTGGTTACCATCATGCACTCATCTCTCATCACCCATCACGCCTGAAATTGCTCTGGTCACCATCATGCACTCGAACAATGAGGTGGGTAGACAATTGGCAGGTGGCTAATACTCAGGTGGCTAACTGCTCTTGTCACCATCATCACTCATCACTCATCACCCATCACACTTGTAAATTAACTAACTGCTCTTGCCACCATCATGCACTCCAATAATAAGGTGTTTATCATCACTCATCACTCATCACACCCGCAACTGCAACTGCTCCTGTCGCCATCATGTACTCAAATAATGAGTTGGTTATCATCACTCATCAGTCATCACACCTGCAACTGCTATTGTCACCATCATCACTCATCACTCATCACCCATTACACCTGCAACTGATCTGGTCATCAACATGCACTCCAATAATGAGGTGGTTATCATCACTCATCACTCATCACACCTGCAACTGCTCTTGTCACTATCATCACTCATTAATTATCAGCCATCACACCTGCAACTGCTCTGGCCACCATCATGCACTCCAATAATTATATGGGTTCGTAGGGGTATCTGTAGGGGTAGGGGTAGGGGGTAGAGCCTATAGCATCATCATCATCATCATCATCATCATCATCATTGTCTTAGCATATATTGTGAAAGTAGTGTGTGGCTGCAAGTGTTATCCGATACTACACTGTTCTGTACGCATGTAGGTTGGAAGCCTACAGCCCATAGCAGATATTGTGAAGACTGTGCGGCAGAAGGAAAAGGAGCAGCCAGGGACAGGGAAGGGGGAGAATGTAAACATGCATAAATACATAAAGAAATGTACACATGCATAAATACATAAATATATGTATACATGCAAAAATACATGAATAAATGTACACATGCATAAATACATGAATAGATGTATACCTGCATAAATACATGAATAAATGTATACATGCATAAATACATGAATACATGTATACATGCATAAATACATGAATAAATGTATACATGCATAGATACATGAATAAATGTATACATGCATAAATACATGAATACATGTATACATGCATAAATACATGAATAAATGTATACATGCATAAATACATGAATAAATGTATACATGCATAAATACATGAATACATGTATACATGCATAAATACATGAATAAATGCATACATGCATAAATACATGAATACATGTATACATGCATAAATACATGAATAAATGTATACATGCATAAATACATGAATACATGTATGCATGAATAAATGTATACATGCATAAATACATGAATACATGTATACATGCATAAATACATGAATAAATGTATACATGCATAAATACATGAATACATGTATACATGAATAAATGTATACATGCATAAATACATGAATACATGTATACATGCATAAATACATGAATAAATGTATACATGCATAAATACATGAATAAATGTACACATGCATAAATACATGAATAAATGTGCACATGCATAAATACATGAATAAATGTATACATGCATAAAAACATGAATATATGTATACAAGCATAAATACATAAATACATATATAAATATATACATAAATATGTACATCAATAAATTGTACGCCTTACTACGAGGTGTGAGGTTGAGGGAGCCAGCCCGTTTGCTTGCACTGGGGCCAACCACCAATTGATGAGAGGCATATCTAAACTTGTATTTAATCTTTTCAAACAAATCAACTTAGGTCCCTATTACTCATTGCCCTGAAATATTTAAATATTCAAATATTCAGATATTCAAATATAAAAAAATCAACTTAGGTCCCTAGTACTCACTGCCCGGAAATATTTAAATATTCAAATATAAAACAAAAACTTAGGTTCCTAGTACTCACTGCCTGGAAATAAGCCTTTATTTGTTATCCCCCCCCACTACCACCACCACCACCACACACACACACACACACACACACACACACACACACACACACACACACACACACAAGCTCACCACACACCACGCACACCAGGTAAGAGGTACATCTTTGTGCACCCTAACCCCCACACATACACCCACACATACACCCCCCTCACCCCCCACCCCCCCCCCTCCCCCACCCCTCCCCCACACACAACACCACCACCACACACACACACACACCGACCCTCCCCAGGTGAGAGGCACATCTATCTTCACCCGCCCACCCCCCCCCTCCCCCCCCCCCTCACCCACCCACACCACCACACCACCACACCACCCACACACACCGAACCTCCCAGGTGATAGGCACATCTATCCATCCCCATCCCCCCCCCCCCCCCCCCCCCCACACACACACACACACACACACACACACACCACAGACCCCCCCAGGTGAGAGGCACATCTATATCCCCCCCCCCCCCCCCCCCCCCCCCTTACACCCCCCTCCCCCCACCCACCCCACCCATACACACCGACCCCCCCAGGTGAGAGGCACATCTATATTCACCCCCCACCCCCCACCCCCCTCCCACCCCACACACCCCACACACCCCACACACACCCTTCCCCCCTCGTCCCCCACCCCACCCACCCACATCGACCCCCCCCCAGGTGAGAGGCACATCTTTGTGCATACAGACGCAGCCCAAAGCTTGGGCAAGGTCACAGTGTATGTTGCAGAGCTGGGGGTGGACATGGCGATGGTGGTCAGCCACAAATTTGGAGCCCCTAAAGGAATTGGGGCTTTGTATATCAGGTATTTCTATCACGCCCGCCCCCTCATCCTCTCGCCTCATACTACGGCGTACTATTTTTTGTTTTATTTGTGTATTTATGGATGTATAATTCATTTATGTATTTATGTATTTTATTTTTTATCGGGCACTTTGTCTATCAGATTGTTCAGTACTTGTTGATAGCCCAAAGCTTGGGAAACGTTTCAGTGGACGTTGCAGAGCAGGAGGTGGACATGGCAACTGTGGTCTGCCACAAATTTGACTGTATACATCAGGTACTCTTTATATCTGTACTCGTCATAGCTTTCCTTTTCCGCTACAAGGAGCAGCTTCTAGGCAGCTCAGTGAGCCTTGTATATCAGGTGCTTCAAACGGGCTTGCCCCCTCAACCTCTCGCCTCATTATACGGCTTACTATTTATTAATTACTTTTATTTATGTATGTATTTATTTATTTATTTATGTATCTATTCATTCATTTATTTATTTATTTATCAGGCACTTCAAATAGTAGGTCGCCCTAAGGGCCCCTGCGGTGGTCGGCCCAAGGGTGATTCCGTTGAAGTGGGTGTACGTTGTGACGGCAAGAATAACGTGTTTGTTGAATTGTTTTAACCAGCTTCACACCCTGACGGACGCAAACCAACTGACTTCCCTACCATTCCAACCAACTGTTCGCCCATCTCCGAGCGGAATTCCAACCGTTATAACTAACAATGGCATTATAACTAACAATGGCATTCGCCAACCGATTCTCTATGATTGTGACCATTCCAACCGGATGTTTTCTATGATTTTGCCATTTAACCGACTTTTTGACCATTTTCTCAGTTCCCATCGCATAGGTCAGCCGCCTACTGGGCCGACCAACGTGCTCACCCCCTCAACCGCTCGCCTCATAATACGGCGTACCATTTTTTTTTTTTTTTTAATTTGTCAGGTACCTCAAACGTGCTCACCCCCTCAACTTCTCGCCTGATTATACGGCGTACTTTTTTTATCTATCTGGCAAGCGCGCTGGGACAGAGAGTGTTGTTTTGATAGCCACACAACACACAGGTTTATCATTTACCACGTGTGCTACCTGTAGCACCTTAATGAATACCCTGACCTGAATCTCTCCCCTCCTTATCCCAGGGGCGGCATACAGCTTCCTAGCTTTCTGCATGGCGGCGGTTAGCAGACTCCTGCCCACCACCTCCATTCAGCACCTTAATGAATACCCTGACCTGAATCTCTCCCCTGCTTATCCCAGGAGCGGCATGCAGCTTCCTAGCTTTCTGCACGGCGGTGGGCAGGAGTCAGGCAAGCGCACTGGGACAGAGAGGGTTGTGTTGATTGCTGGCCTTGGTCGGGCTGCAGAGCTTGCAATGACTGAGTCTGCACAGCTTGAATATCATATGACCCGTTTGAGGGACTTGCTGCAGAGTGAGCTGTCAAGCCAACTGAAGGTGGGTGTGGAGGCTGAGGTGGTGGTGGTGGTAAGTG
Source organism: Chlamydomonas sp. ICE-L (assembly GCA_013435795.1). Lineage (NCBI taxonomy): Eukaryota > Viridiplantae > Chlorophyta > Chlorophyceae > Chlamydomonadales > Chlamydomonadaceae > Chlamydomonas > Chlamydomonas sp. ICE-L. Next base: position 82,908,415 of record JACBWV010000610.1, read on the forward strand.
TGGAGGGTGTGGTGGTGGTGGTGGTGGTGGTAGAGGGTGTGGTGGGTGTCGAAGGTGTGGTGGTGGGTGTGGTGGTGGTGGTGGTGCAGTGTGTGGTGGAGGACACAGAGTGTTGCGGTGGTGGTGGTGGAGGGTGTAATGGTGGTGGTGGTAAGTGTGGTGGAGGACAGAGAGTGTTGTGTTGATGGCTTGCCTTGGATGCGCTGCGGAGCGTGCGATGAGAGAGTCTGCACAGCTTGAATGTCATATGACCCGTTTGAGGGACTTGCTGCAGAGTGAGCTGTCAAGCCAAGTGAAGGTGGGTGTGGAGGCTGAGGTGTTGGTGGTGGTGAGTGTGGAGGGTGTGGTGGTGGTGGTGGAGGGTGTGGTGGTGGTGGTGGAGGGTGTGGTGGTGGTGGTGGAGGGTGTGGTGGTGGTGGTGGAGGGTGTGGTGGTGGTGGTGGAGGGTGTGGTGGTGGTGGTGGAGGGTGTGGTGGTGGTGGTGGAGGGTGTGGTGGTGGTGGTGGAGGGTGTGGTGGTGGTGGTGGAGGGTGTGGTGGTGGTGGTGGAGGGTGTGGTGGTGGTGGTGGAGGGTGTGGTGGTGGTGGTGGAGGGTGTGGTGGTGGTGGTGAGGTGATGGTTGTGGAGCTTGAATGTCATATGACCTGTTTGAGGGACATGCTGCAGTGTGAGCTGTCAAGTCAACTGAAGGTGGGTGTGGAGGGTGAGGTGAGGTGGTGGTGGGTGTGGAGGGTAAGACGGTGGTGGTGGATGTGGTGGTGGAGAGTGTGGTGGTAATGGTGGTGGTGGTGGTGGGTGTGGAGGGTGAGGTAGTGGTGGTGGGTGTGGATGGGGGGGGTGAGGTGGTGGTGGTGGATATTACATGATGTAGTTTGTATGATATCGTATGATATCATACTCGTTTTGGGTCAACATCATTTGATATGCCGGTCCCTAGTAATGGGCCCAGTCCTCGGCCTGTAATGGAGCACGTCACCCTTGAATCGTACGATATAGGGCGATATAAACTCATTATTATTTATACTCGTAATTATATATATGCTCATTAGTATGTATACTCATCATTTCATTATTGCCGCCCGTCATTATTGCCACCCCTCTCCCGCTCTCCCCCAGGGCTCTGCACGCAACAACGAACCTGAAGCAGCGCATCAAAAGCTCCCCAATACACTTCCCATCTCTGTCAAGAGCCTCAACTCCTCCCTCCTATTATTTATACTAATTCTTATTTGTACTCCTTATTATACTCATTATTATTTATGTAATCATTATTGTTTATACTCATAATTGTTTATACACATTATTATTTATATACTCTTTATTATTTTTGTACTCCATTATTATGCATACTCATCATTTCATTATTGCCACCCCTCTGTCGCTCTTCCCAGGGCTCTGCACGCATCAAAGGCTCCCCAGTACACTATCCATCTCTGTTAAGGGCCTCAACTCGTCCCTCCTCCTCAGCCGTTTGGCCGATAATCTTGCTGCCTCTGCCGGTGCAGCCTGTCACTCAGGCGGGGGTCCGACCATATCCTCTGTGCTGGCGGCCATGCATGTTCCAGTGGAGTATGCAGTCGGGACGCTGCGATTGTCAGTCGGGAGGCATACAACAGAAGCTGACATAGATGAAGCTGTGAAATTGATAGTGAAGCACAGGCACAGGGAGTGGAGTGTTAAACCCTAAAGCCTAGACCCTAAAACCCCAATAGAAAACCGAAGGTGGTCAGGCGAGGCACACAACAGAAGCAGGCATGGATGAAGCTGTGAAACTGATAGTTAAGGAAGCACAAGCACAGAGAGTGGAGTGTTAAAACCTAAACCCTAAACCCTAAGGTGGTCTGGCGAGGCATGCAACAGAAGCTGACATAGCTGAAGCTGTGAAAATGATAGTTTAGGAAAAAGAAGGAAAAAATATCACGTCTGGAGGGGCGTGGTGTTAAGGGGACTCTCCCGTACGCCGCAGCTGGGGAAAGACACCATGGCAGACATAGTAAGCGACACCCTCTAGGCGGTAAGGACCCTTTCATGCGACGAAAATGTATAGTTCAGGAAGCGCAAGTGCAGGGAGTTGAGTATTGTGCTGCACTGTTTCTTTTTGAGGCTACTTGCAGCAGCTTCCAACCAGCTCCATTTACCAGCCACTGGGGCAAGCCCAAAGCTTTCAGCTGCATTTGAATGCCCGTCATGTCAGCTTCATCTATCTTCAGGTTGGGCCCAAGGACGGAGAAAGGAGGCTGCCTAGAAGCAGCTACTTTTATACATGTATGTTGTCACAGTCCAGGGGTAGGCCAAATAGGCTAAAGGGACTTGCCCAACCGTGTAGGAAGGGCTTAAAAAGAAAAAGCACTGGTGAACTGAACCTCAAACAATCGTTTGACTGACGGGGGCCCTGAGTTCATGCTACTTGTAACGGTACAGATTGGCACATGTACTAGGGAATCAGCAATCTGACATATAAAGAAAAGGTAATGATAATGATAACGCCTGGTGGGGCGTGGTGTGAAGGGAGCCCGTCGTACGCAGGTGGGGAGCGGTCTCCTACCTCATCTGGACAAGCTACCATCGCGGTTGACGACGACCTGCAACGCCAAGAGCGACCGAAGGGGGAGTCGAACCCCCGACTCTTCATTCTTATAGATACTCAGTCTACCACTAGACCGATGTATATCACTGAAAGAGGCAATCTGACAGCTAAAGAACTCCTTTGGCGAATGTCGCAATGTCTTAGTAATCCACGGATCCATGGCTATACATCGGCACCCACTGTCTGCACCGTTGGGGCATCCCTCTCAATCACCTATAATGCACCCTTTCAAGCCTAGCTACTTAAGTAAAAAGGGTGACGCCCCACCCCCACCCCCCACCCCCCTCCCACACACCCACACCCACACACGCATACACGCACAGAAACACACTCCCTGACCTCCCCCTCCCCTCCACCCAGACACACCCAGACACTCCCTGACATCCCCCCCCCACCACCACCACACACACACGCACACATTCCTTGCCCTAGCCATTTGACTTGAATAATAGTCTTATATTATGTGTTCTCATAAGTGTGTGGTCGAGGGGGTTCGTGGTTGGTAGATTCTAGTACAGGATTGTGGGCCAAGGTGAACATTTGATTGAGCCCATAATTACATTATTTGCCAGCCAACTGTGGGCTGCACACTGTCTACTAATTCCAAGTCCTCTCGTTCTATACCCACTGAGTTTAGACTTCAGAGGCTAGTCCTGGCTGTTAGCTCCATCCCTCTCTTGTAGTCGGTTACATTTAGATTTGTACCATAGGTCTCCACTTACCTACAGTTTCTTTCAATCTAAGTGTTTTACAACGTTATTAGACTCAATGGGAGAAGATTGCTATTAGGTGCAATAGAGTTATATAGAGAGAGATCGGAGGCGTACTGCAGGGAACTGCAGGTACGTGCAGGTCGTAGCTAGCCTATGACCTGGCGGCAGGCAACACGGGTCCAGAGGTAACGAGGACCTGTGTGCACTTTGCCTACTCAGTAGCCGACATGAAAGTCGGTCAATAACATCCCCCCCAATTCAAGGTACTCTTGGGGTCAAGAATTCCTGGAATTAACTGAGGGGCATAAGAAAGTAAAAGATGTGTAAATAATAAAACTGAGAGCTTAATCAGCTCAAATCAAGAACTTTAGATAATAAATTATTCAAGTCAGGACTTAAGGAAAAGGGGGAGTTCCTGTGAGGTCTCAAAGTCAATATTACTAGGGTATCAGGTCTATGGTGAAACTGCATGGAAGCTGCAGGATCAGTCCCAACTGCAGAGTTTGTGGATCTGCAGGGGGTCTAAAGGAAACTGCAGAGAAGCTGCAGGCTAGGTTTCAGGGAAGCTGCAGGGTATCTAAAGGAAACTGCAAAGAAGCTGCAGGCTAGGTTGCATGGAAGTGGCAGAGTCTGCCTTGATACGAGAGGTGTTGCATGATTTGAGAAGGGAGTCCTAGTGGACAGGATGTCTATGCTAGTCCCCCCCAGATTTGGGAGTTGAAGCTACAAGCCGGGGTGCTAAATCAGATGTAAGACATCATGTTTGTCATTAAAGGTGCCAGGGTGTGGCCAGAAAACTAAAGGGAGATACTATGGACTGCAGGTCAGTACAAGGGGCAGTACATAGGGCAGGACATAATTTATATTCCTAGAGTGTTCATTTTTACAAAAATGTCCAGTTGGTATACCACTATGTGACAGGTGCAGGGAAACCATCAAGCTCAAGTTGATGGCGGACCTTAGTCAGGAAATCATCAAATCATCTAATGTACAGGTTAGGTGGGAATAGCATGTTGATGAAGAGGAAGTCCATGGGGTTCCAGTCCATACTCAGGTGGTTGACACATATCACTTTCCCTCCAGGGTAGGCACAGCTCTTAGGGTCCATCACCATTTTGGGGCGAAATGAGAGGGCTGATGCATGGGCTGTGGTCATGGCGGCTCGGAGACATATGGCCCACTGCAGGGTGGGTCTGCTTGTGGTGGACACAGTGGGGTATGACTGCACCATCTGTTAGAGCCTGCTGGTATGCTTGAGGATAGGGGCACAGGCAGTGGATGGGTCGGTGTGCATGGATCTGAGTGGCAACTTGTGTTCCTCAGATCCCAGCAGGGTAGGGAATTTGGTGGTGAAGTCACGCATGATTTGGAAAAGGGGAGGTTTGATCTTGGTGGTGAAGGACGGAAAACCAGGCATGTTGTTGAGGGATTTGAGGGTCAGTACAAACCTGGTCAGTGGGAGATCAGAGTTGCTGGTGAAGTGGACCTTATTTACATTCATGTTGATCTCCCCTAGTGGAGTTCCAATGTCAGGTGAGCTGTTATGGGTGATCCAGTGCTGGAAAGTGGTGGCTGTGGCTAGGTTAGATGGTGTGAGTGGTCCAACTCCATCTATGGGTCCATCATAGTCCTCATTGTAAGTCCTGGCTTGGTCACTCAGTTGTTCCATCTCTCTTCTGGCCTGTGCCAGAGTCAGGTTGTCCAGCTCATCCGAAGGGGCAGTAAGGCGTTGGGGAAATGATAGTGGTGTCTGGCGGGTCACCAACCTGTTGGGCATGTGGAAGTGGCCCAAATTCCTTTCCACGGTCTGACATGATCTGATTCCAAACTTCTTCAGTGACCAGATCCGGTATTCCTTCCATATCACTGTCACTGTCTGCAGGCTCTGATTCAGACTGTGAGGCCTCTGAAGCAAGACTGAGGTGGTGGTACTCAGGTTGAAGTGGGATGGGGGAACCAGTTCCAGCAGGTGATTCTTGGTCAGCCTTACTGTGGGCAGTCTCAGGAGTGGGGGAGTTTCCTGGCTCAGAGTCAGTGTGAGAGGCAGAGGCATCAGGAGTAGCAGGAGATTCTTCGTCAGACCTACTGTGGGCGGTCTCAAGAGTGGGGGAGTTTCCTGGCTCAGAGTCAGTGTGGCAGACAGATTGGGTAACCATCATGATATATGAAGATGATGGTGTACTGGTGGATTCACTGTGGTGATGGTCTGAAGAGGTTTGGGTGGTGTAAAGTCCATGCCTTTTGGGGCATGTGAGGAGTAGCTTGGTCCCAGACTTGCTAGGTATGGAGAGAGTGGCATCAGTCTTGGACAGGTGGACTTGGAGATCAGGACAGAAGTTGGTGGCTGCATGGATGCTAATGATGTTGGCTATTTTGCAAGGAGCAAGGAGTACCTCATTTAGGGTGATCAGTGACCTTCCATGTCCCTTGAGGTGGGCCTTGCCCATCTGGTGGCAGATGATAGGTGGAGCTACCTGGTCTGCCAGCTGCAGCCTAACGGGCAGGGGAAGATCCTAAACATCATGCAAGTTGGAGGGGTTACTTGTGGCATGAAAGTGGGCTGCAGTGTCTAGGATCCATTCTTTCTGCAGGGCTGATTGGAAAACATCATTGCCATCATCACTGTCATCTGAGTCTGAGGCAAGAGCTGGCATTTCGTCTTCTATAATGCAGGCATCATCAGCACTCATAACTCCAAATCTAGCATTGTCATCCAAAGGGGCAGGTGGTAGGGAAAAGGATACAGACTTGCCTCTGCTGGGGGAGCCAGCAAATCTCACTGGCTGGTTGTCCTCCTTCCCTGCCAGGGCTAGGAAGTTGTGTTCATCTTCCTCACTGTCACTGTCAGAGTCAGAGGTAGAGCAGTCACCATCAGCTACATGTGCATGGCGTCCTCTGCTGTGGTCTCTCTTGAGGCGGGTGCTCTTGTAGTCTCTCCTGTAGCGTTGTGGAGACTTGGACTTGCTGCCAGATCCCTTGTCATCACTGACTCTGCCCTTGGGTGGTGACTTGGATCCATTGTCAGCAACATCAGAGTCAATGGGTCTGTGGGCCAGCTCGGTGTCAGAGCTGGGGCATTCCCTTGAGCTGTGACCATGTCCTCCACAATTCCAGCAGGTTATGGTCTTGTTGAGCTGCCTTGTTGGTCTTGGACGCTGGTCCCTCCTTCCAGAGTTTCCTCTGTAGGCTGCAGCAGCCATTTCAGTCTCTTCAGGGGATGAGATGGTGGGGATCACCAGGTTGTAGTTGGTTATCTTGCGTTGGAGGGTGCATGGCAAAAATATTAATATCAGCAGAGTGGAAAGAGTCGCGGAATCCATCATACTCAGGCCAAGGGCTCAGTCCTGTCACAATGATGTTCAGGTATGTGGGCATGGATGTGTTGGACACTCCTTTGACCTGGGGAAGTTGGGAGTACAGGTCAGCAGCTCTGGAGAGATACGTCTGCAGAGATTCAGTGGATGTCATTCTAAGGTCATTGAGATTCTTGACGGATTCCATCTCCAGGTTGCCAGCATTCTCAGCATAGGTAGATGCCAGGTACCTGAAAGCTTTGGTGGCCATGTCAGTGTGGGTTAGGACAGCCCGTTGGATAGGCTCAGATAGGGTATCAAGAATCATCTTGAATGGGAGGTTGTTCTTCCAGATGGAGATCCTTTTGGGAACAGGACGATTCGCAACATTCGGATCAGCATTCCCAGCATTAGGATAAGAAACTTCTTCAGCAGGGTAACCATCCGGTGTCGCAGGCTCCCCTTGGAGAGGGGCGGGGAGAATGCAGTCCGCGGCAATGGCGAGACAGTCTCGATTTGACTTGAGGATGAGGAGGATGTGCACCCGGTGCTTACGCCAGGGGTTATCTGAAGAGCCATTGAAGATCTTGTTGGTCTGCATGATGATCGATGGTCCGGGGTATTGTGGTCTTGAGTCTTGGTGCCGTTGTCTGGAGTAATGGATGGAGAGGGATTACGAGGAGGATTACAGGGATGGGGTGGGGGAAGGGGGGAGGGGGTGCTTGTAACAATCGGTGATCCAAAAGGATCCAGTGGATTGCTAATGGTGAACCTGGCCAGTAGATGGCTAGGGTCGGTAACGGGCGTTACCTTCTGATGTGCAGGCGTGTAGTAGCAAGCACAGGGATCTTGAGGGATCACTCAATGCTGTGTTATATCTCAGTGAGGAAGCTCAACTCACGTCGTCAATTACGGTGACTAGCAAGTGCTCTTGCGGTGCTCCGGTAGGTTGCACGCAGCAGCAGAGTACAAGGAGATCTTGTTAGAAGCAGTAGGCGGAGCAGCGGTGTAGATGGATTCCGTAGCGGGGATCCAGATGCTCGGACTCGGGCCTTCGAGCTAGTCAGAGGTTAACTGACACCTGAGGGCGGTGCGCAGCGGTAGTCTTTGCGTAGTGGCTAGCAGATGAAGCCGATAACCTTTCAATCTAAGTGTTTTACAACGTTATTAGACTCAATGGGAGAAGATTGCTATTAGGTGCAATAGAGCTATATATAGAGAGATCGGAGGCGTACTGCAGGGAACTGCAGGTACGTGCAGGTCGTAGCTAGCCTATGATCTGGAGGCAGGCAACACGGGTCCAAGAGGTAACGAGGACGAGTGTGCACTTTGCCAACTCAGTAGCCGACATGAAAGTCGGTCAATAACAGTTTCCAGTCACGCTTAACTTGACAGAAAAATATCAGTTGCGCTTAACGCACAGTTTTCCCGAAGGCAGTTGCGCTTTTCTGGCAGCGCACAGTTTTTCAAGGCAGTTGCCCTTTTAAGGCTACAAAAATTGGCCGTTGCGCGAAAGAAGCTGACCAAATTGACAAAATATAGTACTCTGCTGTACAGTGTTCAGAGTAGGGTTTGACTTTCGTTGGGCTCGTTTTTGTATTTTCTTGTTCTGATCAGATGGCCCAATGTTTCAAACCATCGCTCACAAGACATTATTTATATCTAAGTACCGTATCTAACATAATTTATTTTGTCCCTCCCTCTCCCCATCCCCCCCCCCCCCAGGTCTTCAGCATCGTTGTCACCAAGAACGAGAACTACACCATCTCCCTGCCATTCGGCACAGCCAATGACCCCACTCGCCTTGCACATAACTTGAACCTGGTGTGCGGTGCTAGAGTAGTGGAGTCAGGCCTTTGGCAACTTTCTGTACACTCCCACAGGCACAAAGTCACTGTCATCAATCCAGGCTGGAGCCCTCTTGTTCGGCGACGTTGACCAGACGACCTCTAACTGCATCAAGTCCAAACTAAACATACATACTTATGTCTTGCTTATGTCAATCAAGAATGTAATAAATAGCTTCGGATTGGCTTGGCTTGTTGGCTTGGCTTGGATTGTCACATGGGTTTTTAGCTAACTGTGTGGGCAGCTCGCCATCTCCTAATTTCAAGGCCCACGTAATATAAACCAGGTAGCATCTTAAAAAGGTTAGACAGTTTGAAGACTTGCCCATTTATATAAATAGCTTATCTCTGCCCATTATCCCCATTCAGTTTACAACTCAAACGCTTTCTACCGAGCATGGAGTTTTTACCTGAATGTACCTAGCTTTCTGCATTTAAACTTGAGCATGGTTACATGGCTCCAGCCAACAAATTGGCTACTCGCCGTCACTGGAAGTAAAAGCATTATATATATGTATATATATGGACCGTGTAGGCCTCCTTGGGTTGAAACTTCGGTTAGCCAAATTGAAGTTGTGTGTTGACCTGGACTGACCCAGACCCTCTGAGATGCAGGGGAGCCTCCAAAATCTGCATCTATCTCGCAGCGTATTAAAACAAAACTAGTCTGTAGCATGACCAGTTAAGGTGTGTGACTCCGACATTCAACCCATCTTTATCAAGTGCTTCTTTCGATAAGCCCCTCCTGTTTATCTAGGGGTGATTTTTTAAAGTTTTGAAAGGAATTTCACCCCAGGTGGGCCTGCCTACACAAACCAGCAACACGGAGGATTCAGTTCGATTGACATTGCCACTCCTGCAAAAGAGTACATTGATTGTTCGAGTTTGGGCAAGTGCCTTCAGCCTACTAGGCTACCCCTGGACTGTAACATACATTTGAATAGGCAGACAATACACGGTGAGCAGTGAAACGTAAACCTGACAAAAATGAGTGAATCCCGGAGTGATCCAGTTGATAAGACCTTTCCAAGTTGTCTGCTGCCCATGGTGTACCTGCTCACTCAGCAGATGACAGTCTTATCGACACTGCACCATGGGTCTCGCATGTTATAAGGGAGGTAAGGAAAGCAAGGCAAAGAACCTACTGAGGCTTCCAGGCTCCAGACTCATGCGTGCCTCGCAGAATGATCATTAAAACCACGCAAACACACAAGTCATACTTACATACATAGCAGGGATATTCATCACGGGTACCGGGTACTTCAAATTTGGCGTTGTGGGACATAATCGTTTCGAAATCTACGATTACTTGGCCAAAGTATACGTCTCATGAGCCAAAATCTACGTTAGCAACGAAACAGACCCTCCCAAATCTGTGTTAGGGGTTTCCAGATTTTGACTGAGACATGCTTGTATCCCCTGTTTTTCACAGGTTTTCACACACATTTTGGGGGCTCTTTGCTTGTGTCACAAACACTTCCAGAGGGCTGAAAAACCCTGGTGCTGACCTCTATTCCACCAACAGACGTGCCCCTTTCAGCGAATCAATTGGTGTAGCGGTACACCAAGTCGCTTTGAGGATGTAGGGTCCGGGGTTCGACTCCCCCTTCGATCGCCCTAAGCGTTGCAGGTCGTTGTCAACCGCGATGGTAGCTTGTCCAGTTGAGGTAGAAGACCGCTCTCTACCCGCATACGATGGGTTCCCTTAATCCCACCAGGCGTTATCATAACCTTTTTTCTCCACCAACAGGCCGTGAGCAGCCGGAAGGCTCATAGACCATCTAATCAAACCAAACTATCCTATCCGGTGCTCTTCATTCGTCTTTTCTTAGCAGCTGCTAGGCAGCTTCCTGAGCTACTAGGCTACACCAAACTATCTCAGCAGTTGTGGGCAGTTGATTGTACGGGATTCAAGGTGCACAAGGCTGCACCAGGTTCACCTAAATAGCCAGTCACAGGAGCTGCCTAGAAGCTCGTAGCGGAAAACAAAAGCACTGATCCTATCCTATCATACAGCTCAAAGCAAGCTTGTCATCGCTGTTGTCCTTGTCACTAGAGACATCTTTGTCAGACGTTTTACCATGGAATCAAACCAAACCATCCTATCCCGTCATTCAGCTAAAAACAAGCTTGTCAGATCTTGTCATCACTGTTGTCCTCGTCACTTGAGTCATCATTCTCAGACGAGTGGCCATGGAATCAAACCACACCAAACCATCCTATCCCACCATTCAGCTCAAAGCAAGCTCGTCAGATCTTGTCATCACTGATGTCCTCGTCACTTGAGTCATCATTCTCAGACTAGTGGCCATGTACCAAACCAAACCAACTCATCCTATCCCATCATTCAGCTCATAGCAAGCTTGACAGATCGTTTCATTACTGATGTCCTCGTCACTTGAGTCATCATTATCAGACATTTGACCATGGAATCAAACCAAACCAAACTATCCCGTAATTCAGCCCCAACCAAGCTTTTATGGTCACTTCTCCTCATTGCTGTTGTCCTCGTCACTTGAGTCATCTTCCTCGGACGAGAGCAGGGGCTGCTGTTGCTGTGGGTGGGGCAGGGACTGCAGGTGAAAGAGCTGGGTCTGGGACAGCAAGGGACGGGGCTAGGTCAGGGAGTGCTTGTGCTTGAGCTTGGAGCTTGTCACTTCTCCTAATTGCTCTTGTCGTCGTCACTTGAGTCATCTTCCTCGGACGAGAGCAGGAGCTGCTGTGGGTGGGGCAGGGACTGCAGGTGCAAGAGCTGGGTCTGGGACTGCAAGGGCCGGGGCTAGGTCAGGGGGTGCTTGAGCTTGGAGCTTGGAGCTTCTCACTTCTCCTCATTGCTCCTGTAGTCGCCACTTGAGTCATCTTCATTGGACGAGAGCAGGAGCTGCTGTGGGTGGGGCAGGGACTGCAAGTGAAAGAGCTGGGTCTGGGACAGCAAGGGACGGGGCTAGGTCAGGGAGTGCTTGAGCTTGGAGCTTGTCACTTCTCCTCATCGTTCTTGTCGTCGTCACTTGAGTCATCGTCATCAGAGGAGAGGCCATGCAGCGCCATCATCTTCCCCTTCTTGCCTGCTGGAGCTACACTACCCTCAGGCTTTCTTTTTGTGCATGCCTTGCTGGACGATGCTGCCAAGGCTGTCTGAACCGCATCTTTTACGTCTTCAACGGCGGCCTTCTGGGCGTCTACACAGTCTTGCACATCCACCTGCAAAAAATGAAGACAAAATGTTACGCCTTGCCATGGGGCGTGAGGTTAAATGAACCTTCCCGCACGCTTGCACTGGGGATTGGTAGCTGTAGGTTTTGCTTTCGCTGACTGCTACTGCGCCTGAGCTTGGACAACCGCGCAACGCAGGTGTGTGTATAGTGTATAAAGTGTTTATGTTTTTGTTGTTATGGTCCTGGGGTAGGCAAAATAGGCTAAAGAGACTTGCCCTACCGTGATATCAGGAGGAGCTGAAACGAAAAAACACTGATGAATTGACCCCCAAACAATCGTCCTCCTGTCACAGGACTATTTGCAAATTAAGACTCTTAACAAGTGTCTCGTGTCTCGTGTATCCCGCTCATGCCAGTTCATTTATGATTACCTGAAGCACATGTAGCAGCCCCAACTGCAGGAATAGGAAGAAAGACAGTCGCGAGTCGCGAGTCGTGAAACGTCATCAAACCGTATCAATAATCCAATCAAATCCAATCAAATCATCCGAGTACCGGCCCTCTGGAAGACCAAGTGGGCCCCCTTTGGCCCCTTCCCAGAGCCAGAGGGCCGGTACTCGGTTTGTCGCAAGGATCAACTCAATCTAGTAGAGCCGCCTCACTATCAGATTGCAGTCCTTGCGGGAGTTTACCTTCCACACATCCATTAAGTGAGTGCTCTATGTTTAAGGTGGGCTGGTATGGGGGGGGGGGGGGAGCTGGTATGGGGGGGGGGGAGAAGGATGGATATTATCACTACCACAATGTGTGTGCAACAAACACCGATGGACTGACCCACAAACGATCGTTCTCACGTCACACGACTCTCTGCAAATGAAGACAAGGAATGTTAGATGTAGGTTTTGCCTTCTGGGCGTCAACACAGTCTTACACATCCCCCTGCATCAATGTCAGATGTACAACGCCTTGCACACCTACCTGCATCAAGGCCAGATTCACTCATAAATTGTGGTTGACCCCAGTGCAAGCAAGCAGGCTGGCCCCCTCAACCTCACGCCTCGTAATAAGGCGTACTATTTATTTATTTATTTACATACTCATAAAATGATTTTTTTGTTAAATTGATTTTTTTGTTTGAGGTATGGAGGGGGGGGGGGGGGGGGGGGGGGGGGGGGGGGGGGGTGATGAACTGGTAGCACATACGGTACAACGCCTTGCATATCCACCTGCAGCAAGGTCAGATGCACTCATACATTGCTTTTCTTGTTAGAGGTAGGGGGGAGCAAGGGGGAGGGGGGGAAAGGGTTATGAACGTGTAGCACATGAGGTACAGCGCCATGAATATCCACCTGCATCATGGTCAGATGCACTCATACATTGCTTTTCTTGTTAGAGGTAGGGGGGGAGCAAGGGGGAGGGGGGGGAAGGGTTATGAACGGGTAGCACATGAGGTACAGCGCCTTGAATATCCACCTGCATCATGGTCAGATGCACTCATACATTGTTTTTCTTGTTTGTGATAGGGGAGAGCAAGGGGGAGTGGGTGGGTGGGGGGGGCTATGAACTGGTAGCACATACAGTACAACGCCTTGCAAATCCATCATGTAGCCTTAGCCCAGCTGGCTTTTGCTGGACTGTGGACTATGACAAACAGACACATGCATACGCAAGTACCCACCCCACCCCTCCCTAACCCACCTCCCTCTGCCCTGACACAAGTCTTCTAAGCCCAGCTGGTTTTTGATGGACTGTGGACTAAGACACACAGACACATGCATACGCAAGTACCCACCCCACCTCTCCCTACCCCTCCACACTCTGCCCTGACACAAGTATTTGAAGCCCAGCTGGCTTTTGCTGGACTGTGGACTATGACACAAACACATGCATACGCAAGTACCCACCCCACCCCACCCCTCCCTACCCCACCTCACTCTGCCCCGACACAAGTCGTCTTAGCCCAGCTGGCTTTTTCTGGACTATGATAAACAGACACATGCATACGCAAGTACCCACCCCACCCCTCCCTACACCACCTCACTCTGCCCTGAAACAAGTCTTCTTAGCCCAGCTAGCAATCGCTGAACTGTGGACTATGAAAAGCAGGCACATGCATATGCAAGTACTTGCCCCACCCCAACCAACCCACCTCACTCTGCCCTGACACAAGTCTTCTTAGCCCAGCTGGCTATCGCTGGACTGTGGACTATGAAAAACAGACACATGCATACGCAAGTACCTGCCCCACCCCAACCCACCCCACCTCACTCTGCCCTGACACAAGTCTTCTTAACCCAGCTGGCTATCGCTAGACTGTGGACTGTGATGCAGGCCCATGCATACACTAACACCCACCCCACCCACCCCTACCCTGCTCTGACATACGTTTCCTTAGCCTGTTTGGCTACACCTGGACTGTGGACCATGACATGCAGCCCCATGCATACCTGCTCTGAGGCCTCTCTACGTTCCTTCCGTGCTTGCTCCTTGATATGCTTCAGGGCTAGCTTCTCCATCTCCCGCTCCTCTGCTTGTGACTTCCACTCAGCTAGCTTGTTCTCAACAGTTGTATGCTTCACCCGTCTGCCTTGCAGGTCTCGACAGGCATCAAAGTTTGTTGTCACCTTACCATCCCTACCCTGACCTCTCAGCAACGCTCCAAAGCCACCTTTGCCTCCTCTAAGGCTGAGCAGAAGGTGCAGCGTGCTGTCCTGGCCTACTCCCCATCTGCTCAGGTATTCATCCTCCTCAGAGAGCTGCCTCCCAGCGTATTCCAACTGCAGGCATGCAGCCGGAATGCCCTCCTTCTCCTGTGGAATCGCAAGCAGTAGATGATGTGCAAGCTCAAAGCGTGTGTCGTAACCTTGTTTCCGAGCCTCAAACTCATTGAATGGCTAGACGGCGGATATCATGCCATGGAAGAGTTAAAACTAGGTTCTCATAGACAGAGGGAGAAAGAGCAGAACAGGGTTTAGTGCACACGGGAGGGAGGGATGAACGACAAGTCGTTTCGCGTGCTGCACGCCCTCAACGGGACAAGGGCACCTACTTAGAAACTTAGATGAAAAGAAAAGGAGCTCAAGAAAATGACCCCAATCCCGTGACTTACCTCGACCAACTGCTTAATGTCATGGACTGTGGCGAGCTCTCCAATTTTGTAGGATTTCGAGCAAGAGTCGAGATTGCGCACGAAAATATGCATCGTCGACGACCTATCGAAAGATGGTGGATAGGAGTTGCACAAATAATTACTTAGACACGAGGCCGACCAATGCGATTCAAGAAAGTCGGTATCGTACTGAATCCGTTGACAGGGCCGAACTTGCGTGTTTGCTTCCTTCTGTGGTTCGGTGATTGAGATGTTGCAAACAGTTTCGGGTCTAGAATGGCCAAAGCTTTGTGCAGTTATGGGTTCTTTAGTTTCTTTGAGTTCCTGCGGTAGTGGGATATACCCGGAAACTAGCAGGAAACTGTACTGTAAAATAGTAGGGAGGCCCTGGCGGGTCCCCTGGAGGTCGGCCCGCCCTGGGGGTGGGGTCCCGGGGTATGGAACACGATGGCTTCTTCTTTACAACCCTTCCTCTTGCACCTTCGACTTTTCTCTGTCTCACCCGAGCCACCTCCACAGCCTCCCGGCCTGGCCATGCTTCCAGCCTCTACCTACACCTTCCAACCCACACCCGCCCTACCGCCTCCTTTCAGACCTTACGGACTCCACGTAGGAAAATTTGGGGTATGAAAGGAGTGTTTCTGTATGAAAAAGGTCGATCAGGAGTGGTTTTTAAGAGGGTAAGTGCTAACCGAAAATCCTATGAGCTGTGATTCGTAGCAGTATCGCAATTTTTGAATAGCCCCTTGAAACAGCCCCTGGATGGTCTAGGGCCACAGGAAATTTCAGAGTACTGAAACCGAGCATTTCGACTGTCTCGGAACCTACCATGCCCTGACCTGATAGTTTGCAACAAGGCAGCGCACGTGGGGCGCTAGTTCTCCGAATTGGCTGCCTCCAAGAAGAAGCCATTAAACATGCAGCATCAGCGTCCGAATTCAAGAATCTTTATTCGCGCGTTTGGTCAACAGAAGCTCCTGGATTCGATGGTCAAATTTTCTGACTGCAGGAGCATCTGTTGATAAAACGCGCGAGAAATGATTCTTGAATTCGGACGCTGATGCTGCATGTTCAAAGGCTTCTTGTTGGAGGTAGCCAATCTGAAGAGCCAACCGCCCCCCCTGGATTTGCCTGAAACCCGGTACCCGAAAGTTGCTGTGCAGGGCCCCCCCGCGCACGGCAACTTGTGGAGTACTGAAGCTGTACTGAATTAAGTACAAGGGATTTGGCCTGAAATGGGCGTCAGCGCACGGTCAGCGGAAAAAAAACCCTATTTGTGGCCCTCAGTTTCCGGGCGATCAAAATTATGAGCCGCATGCGAAACTATTCAGGTCGCCAGATAGCAGGATCATTGGCCCAGGAGTAGAGCTTATACCTCCCATTCGTAGAATTGAAAGGGGTGGCCGATCGGAACCGCAGGAGCTCGCGGACCTAGGTGTCGATTCCGTCAATGTGTGAGTTGGAAATCGACACCGCACTAAATGAACTCGATCTAACTCGCTGAGCAAAAGTTTGGTTACATTTGAAGCCCATGGCCTTACAAACATCCTAGGCCAATACTACATTCAGACAGAATTCATTTCGAGCATCAGCATCGCGGTCAGAAACCTCCCCTCCCGATACCAGTTTTCACCCTCTTTTCGTGATTTTGCCTGCGGCGAGTGGATAAGAGTGACACGCTGGCGAAGTTAAAATGGACGTTTCTGTACTCCACAAGTTGCCGGGCCCCCGGGCGCCCTCCGCATTAGTACCGGACGGAATTGTCTAACAATTTGCCCCTAGAATGCCAGCTCAGCAATCTCGTACAATCTCGTACAACTCACGAAGTATGCTATTTCGATTAGCACGGAACGGATCAGGACGGAATTGTCTTACAATTTGCCCCTAGAATGCCAGCTCAGCAATCTCGTACAATCTGGTGAAAACTACGCTATTTCGCTTAGGGTGTGTTTCCGGTGGGGTTTTCGGTCACCGTTGAAGTTCCGCTGAAGTCCACGCTGGCACGAAGTGTTTGTTTTCACTTGGCGTACTGCTTTTCCGAACTCTTCAGCACTACCCCGAAATGTCATCCAGTACGACACCCGCGCCCAGGCTAAACCTGCGCCCAGGCTTTCAATTTTCGAAGGTATAGACCGTAAGATATGAAACACGTGTTTGCATGATTGGAAGAAACTCTAGAAACGGCAGTACAAAGGCAAACAACGGCAAATATATAAGTTGAACCCTACGATTTGTCATCCTGTCTAAACCCGCGTCCAGCCTTTCATTTTAGGCCCCTATAAATCGCAAGAATCTCTGGCCAGAGGTCACCAACTTTCTGTGCAAAGATAGGAACTTGACGACCTACCCACCTAGGTTGTCTCCTCAACTTGATAACAAGTAGGTTACCATGTACTAAATTACCCTCCGCCCGCCTGCTTGCTGCGCGACGGGCATGCATTAGCACATCTGCGCCTGTGTTTTCAGGGGCTGGGGAGAGTTCCTTGGGAAACGCGATACGCTCGTGGGACAATATGCCTTGTGGCCTTTTACTTGCGCCCGGCGCGGGTGGGGCGTGCTTGTGTGTATCTGCTCGGGTGAACACGGATTGTTGTTATAACGTTTCAATCAGCTCCTTCCACTGTGAAAAGGTTCAAGCTCTTCTTTCTGACCGCTTTCTGACCGCTCCACTGTGAAAAGGTTTAAGCTCTTCTTTCTGACCGCTCTACGAAATCAACCAACCTCATTTGTATTATCGCCGCGTGCAGTTGAACCCCCATGCTCTGGCTTGCTCCCATCGCGCTCCTGCTGGCATTAACCAGCACATGTAGCGCTAGCCTGGTCAGCCGCAAGCTGCAAGATGCCTCACCACGGACTGTTGATCTCGGGCAGGCGACTGGCTTCAGTGTGCTCGCCTACGCCACTGTCACCAACTCGGTAAGTAGTTGCCAAAAGCCATGTTAGAAGGCTTTTCCCTTTTTGGAGGAAGGCTGTTACCTTCTATTATTCTAGGTTGCGGGAGCCCCCACGGCAGCTTCACCCGTCTGTCCTTTGGTTTGTTTGTCGCTGTTTTCTCCTGGCCTCTAGCCGGCTTCGGCGTCTCAATCCGTTTCAATCCCCTGTGATACCACGCCATTTTCGGCGTCGCTTGCAGCAATATTTCTTGACGCGCGACGTGAATATTTCCTGACGCGCGCGCAAGCGCGCAAAGCAATTTCCTGCGGTACAACAAATTATAAGTTGTCAAATTCTCCATTTCGCCGCTTCGATTGTTTAAATACACCAAACGCGTCTTCCGAGTACTTAGAGCAGGGCATCTCCTTCGAAGGACACGTAGAAGCTATCCGCTTAGGCTGCGGCGAAACAGGTAAGCTGCAACGAGAGGTGAGGTGCAACGACATATGTTGGCCGAATTTGCTAGCATCCTCATTCTTCGGGAAGAGCAGTTGCAATACTTATCTTCGCATTAGCATGGGTAACTTTATTTTGTATCCTATACCCCTTATGCCCTAGAATTGGCCTAAACGACGTGGTGCTGGAGCGACACGAGGTCGATTCATGCTGGTTTGGGACGGTTAGAGGGCGCGTGGGCGACTGGAACATGCGGGGTTGACCCCGTCGATTGGCATGTTCTGTCCATTAGTACAATGCATTGGAGATATACTTTGCGAAGCAGGGTGGGTGGGGTGGGTGGGGTGGGGTGGGGGGGACACAAGCCATGGGGGGCGCTGTTTTACTCTCATTTGCGGAAAGATGCCCAAAAATGCAAAATGTTGTCGGAATCACGAGATCGTTGCAGCAAATTTGCCTAGCAGGAGCCCTGATTTTAGCCTGTCGCGGAGGCTGCACAAACAAGGCTGCTTCGAAGTCAGGGTCATGCTGGGGTAGTGCCGTGTGGACTGCCAAGCGAGCGCCTCCCATGAAGGGCATAAGCATGGGTGTTCTCGCGTTTGAAATGGGACGTATAGCCAGAACGCCCTAGAAAAATCGAGTGCATTTTGGGTAAGGTGATTTTGGGTGTTCCGAGAGGCGAACCCTTGAGGCGAACAGGATTGGGTACCGGTTCTGGGCCCATCTAGACTCATGATGCAGAAGCTCAAAATGACATATCTGGTCGTTAAGTTGCCCAAGGATGTTGGGAAGGCTATGACCTTAAAAGACGGCCAAAATGTTGCTCAGCGAGTTCAATCGAGTCCATGTTGTACGGTGGACGATTGATAACCCACCAAGGTCTCCTATCGAGGGGATGTCCACAGCATTCCGCGAGCTCCTGCGCTTCCGAGCGTACACCCACTCCTAATCTACGTATGGCAGGTGCAGGAGCGCCTCATCGGGCAACTATCCTGCTATCTAGCGGTCTGTAGAGTTTTGCATGCAGCTCAAGATTTCGACAACACTGGAAAATCTAGGGCCGAAGATCGAAGCTTTCTCGGACTGGGTGCGAAGCAGGGATGCCCAGGCCACCCATTGGGCTGTCAGGGCTTTCTGACATCATAAAAATGCTTCAGATAGTTTGCGAAGCCAAAACAAACTGAGTGTGCATGGGGCCCGAACAAGAAAAGAAGAATCTCAAAACCGAACAGCCTTAAGCCAGGTGTGTAGGGCTTGTTGCCGCAAATGAGTAGGGGTCGGCTATGTTAAATAGTATTAGTGAAAAAATAATATTAGATAATATTATACGGGATATTATATAATACTAGTCGGAAGAGCCGTCTCACCAGAATTTCGAATGTATTTGAAAAACTAATATTAGTGATACAATGTAATAATATTAGTTAATATTAGTTTTTCAAACGCGACCGACCAAAAAATTGAAGACTTAAAAGTCAACCAACTGTCTCAACTCACAACTAACTGGCTTCTGTCAGCTCCAGTCCGTTGCCACCTGTCCTTCCGTTGCCAACAAACACGCTCCGCCAATTTTCCGCGTCGCTTGCGAAGCTGCATAGGACTTGTTGCTAGTCCTGTTGGGTGGCGACACGCTGGTGTTATACTGATAAACACATATGGATCCGGACGGCTTACTTGTCAGCAGATGTATATGTAGCCGATATCCCCAATGTGTTCGTAATACCTAACCTTTCACTGACATTGCAACTCATGGGTGGGTAAAAAAACTGATGGTTGTGCGTGTCACTAGTTTATTAACTGCATCATGTCTCTGCCTCCACCTTCCTATATTATGTTAGCTTTGTACATGTTCAATCAGCCCCCTCTCTATCTGTCTGAGCAACTACTAGTTCGGTTATAATTATACAACTTACTCCCACCTCAACTCTAACTGTGCTCCGCTCATTCTGGCTCTGTCATAGGGCTATACCAAGGTTGGCGGGTACATCGGTGTCACCCCTGGAACGTCCATTACAGGCGAGACGCAGATCTCCTATTTTCCTGAACCAACCTCCTTCGGCCGCTTAGGCTACCCTAGTGCTGCTGACGCTGCTGCTGCTGCTGCACCCGCCAAGCTCGACCTGACCGCGGCATTCCTCGATGCCTCACTCCGTGTGGAGAATGTGCAAATCCTTTCTCCCGCAGTCCTTAATATCGGAGGGCGCACAATCTACCCTGGCTTGTACAAGACCACAGGCTCACTTGAAGTCTCATCAGGCACCTTGTACCTATCAGGTAACGGCGTGTTCATTTTCCAGATGGAGACGACACTCTTGGTGAGTACAGTGCAGATAAAGGCAACATGCAGGCGTGGTCAGCAAGCAGTAGCACTGTCAAATAGACCACCACAACATTAGTGCAATGATTGCCTCTGCTCACTTTACCCCTAATGATCCATCAGTGATGTCTGCCGTCCCTCCCTCCCTTCTCCCTCCCTCCCCCTTCTCCCCTCCCTCCCCCTTCTCCCTCCTTCCCTCCCCCTCCCCCTCCCCCCTCCCCCCTCCCCCCTCCCCCTCCCCCTCCCCCTCCCCCTCCCCCTCCCCCTCCCCCTCCCCCTCCCCCTCCCCCCCCTCCCCCCTCCCCCTCCCCCTCCCCTCCCCCTCCCCCCTCCCCCTCCCCCCTCCCCCCTCCCCCCTCCCCCTCCCCATCCCCATCCCATCCCATCGCATCCCATTACTCGAACAAACTGTATTCCCATTACTCGAACAAACTGTATTCAGATGAGCACTGATCGCTTGATGACTTAAAAGTATTGTATTGTTCCCGCTCCCCTCAACCCCCTGATGAAGTCCCTATAAACTATGTCCCCTTTCTGATTGTCCTTAGGTACAAACTGGCTTGAAGATGGTTCTCCTTGATGGGGCACTAGCCAGCAATGTCTTTTGGAGGGTTGGCGTCTCACCACTTCACTCGCTCCCCCACACACATGAATACAACACCCACCTTCCCACCTGATCCACTAACCCACCAGGTCCGCCGCTTTTTTATATCCTCCATGATCTGCTGCTAGGCTCCATTCTATCTGTTGCTCATGGATAGGAAGTGGCTGTTGTTTGACCCCCCCCCCCCCCCCCCCCCCCCCCCCCCTCCACCCAACCACACAGTAACCCCCACTACTTCACCCCCCACCCCCCTAACACCCCCCCACCCAACCACCCAACCACCCAACCGCACAGTAACCCCCACTAACACACATAAATGTACAAGCACACGCACACACACACACACAAATTGCATGCAACTATAATTATCATACTATTTCCGACTTGCCACTTAGATCGTCATGCTTGATTTAAATGTTTATCAGTCGTTAATCCCCATGTCCTTACATTGATGCTTGCAGCCCTGGCATCCTGCTCCGGCACAAGCTACGAGTCTGTTGCCCCCGGCGCTAATACCAACCGAGTGTGCTCAGGTACGGATCTCTTGCCTCCTGTGCATGGCCTCCTGTACCTTGCCTGCTTTGTCTTGCCAGCTGTGTCTTGCCTCCTGTTCCTTGCCAGCTGTGTCTTGCCTCCTGTTCCTTGCCAGCTGTGTCTTGCCTCCTGTGCCTTGCCTCCTGTTCCTTGCCAGCTGTGTCTTGCCTCCTGTGCCTTGCCTCCTGTTCCTTGCCTCCTGTGCCTTGCCAGCTGTACCATGTCTCCTGTGCCTTGCCTCCATTTCATGCACATGTATGTTGCAGTTTACTCCTCATCTGCCTCTCCTATGTCATCTCCTGTAAGTCCAAACACCCCAGCAGCTGCTAACTCTTTGTTTAAACTATACTGAACCATATGCTGAGTCTTGGGACAAACTAAAATGGCATGGTGAGTCTCTCATCCGAAATTCCTCCGCAAGCACATAAGTACCTGCTCTAGGTGTAACACCTGGGGTGCAAGTCAGCTAAAACTGGGGTGCTCCTGGGGTGCAAGTCAGCTAAAACTGGGGTGCACCTGGGGTTCAAGTCAGCTAAAACTGGTGTCGCAACTCCAATCAACCACATGACTATTACATTATTGCTACTCAATACTGCACCTGGTCTAAACCAACAGGCTAAGCTACAGATCATAGTTTTATACACACTTACACACGCACATACACACACATGCATCCATCCGTCTTTGCTCCCATTCACCGCCCACCAACCTATCCGAGCACTCTCACAAACCACATCATCAAAGCGGACCAAGCAAGGGGCAGCCTCAACACAGTGGCATATTATGTCTGACTAGCTGCATGAATAATCAGATCTGCTGACCTCCAGACATTAATCAGCCCCCAAATTACTCCAGACTCCAGACATTAATCAGTCCCGAAATCCCCTTATATTTACATTGATGCTTGCAGACTGGAAGATCTGCTCCAACACCGAATACCAGTCTCGTGAACCCTCCGCTACTACCAACCGAGAGTGCTCAGGTATGGCCTCCCTTGCCTCCCTTGCATGTCTTTGTATGTTCCGATTCATGGGTAGGCTATATGGGCTTGCCGGACTTTCGTTCTTGATCAATTATGAGGTAGGTAGGGTTATCGTGAAGCAAGCACACACACACACACATAAAACACATGCTCACGTACATGCACGTACATGCACACAACCACATATACACAACCACATGTCCACACACACACATGCTCATGAATGGCACATTGTGTTCACCTCAGCATTATGGCACATTATGCCAACCTCAGCAGCATGGGACATTATGTCCACCTCGACAACATGGCACATTATGTCCGATTCGCTGCTTACATAATCACATTTGCTGAACACCAGATTTATATTTGCCTTTAATCCCCATGTCCTTACATTGATGCTTGCAGATCTCACAGACTGCCCCGACGGCAAGTACCATTCTGAGGAACTCAGCGGAACTGCCGACCGAGTGTGCAAAGGTATGATTATCTTCCCTCTTATGTCTCGCCTGCCTTTTATGTACTTTTATGTTGCGGTTTACTCCTCCACTGCCACTCCTCTTCATGTCAAAACGCCTCAGAAGCTGCTAACCCAACCTCGTATCATCATACCTATGTGAACCTCATAGTACGCGTTTTTTAACCTTGTAGTACACCTATTTCAACCTCTTAGTACACCTATTCCAACCTTGTAGTACACCTATTTCAACCTTTTATAACACCTATGTTAATCTCGGAGTACATGTATGTTAAAAATCATAGTACACCTTTTCCAACCTCTTAGTGCACCTATGTTAACCTCGTAGTACACCTATGCTAAGCTTGTAGTACACCTATTTCAACCTAGCAGTACACTTATTTCAAGCTTGTAGTACACCTATTTCTCAGCCTGACTAGTACATGCTAGCCACTCAATACTGCACCTGGTGTAAACCAACAGGCTGAGCTTCAAAACACACAGTTATAATCCATACACAGACCCACATGCATCCATCCTTCTTTGCTTCCATTCACCGCCCACCATTCTATCCAAGCACTCTCACGAATCACACCATCTGGCGGCATCAGCACCAGGGATATTGTTTTCAAATCAAAAAGAGGAAATCTTATTTATTTTTATTTTATTCCTCCCTATTTTCCTCCCAAAACAGGATCCTTATTCCTTTTGGTCGATTTGGGTCATTTGTAGTCAATTTTAGGTTAAACAAATTATACATACATACATATATATAGGTTTCTTCTTCGGGCAATTTTGGCCAAAACGGGGTCTCGTATTCCGATCGGAATATATTCCCGGAAAATAACATCCCTGATCAGCACCATGTCATGTCATGGCGTCATCCGCGCCATGTCATGTTATGTAACTTGTAGTACACCTATTTCAACCACGCAGTTCATCTACTTCTCAGCCTGACTAGTACAGGCTAGCCATTCAATACTGCACCTGGAGTAATCCAATAGGCTGAGCTCCAAAGCACAGTTCTAATCGACACACATACACTCATGCATCCATCCTACTTTGCTCCCATTTTCCGCCCACCATCCTAATTGAGTACTCTCACAAACCACACCATCAAAATGGACCAAGCAAGTGGCGGCATCAGCACCGTGCCATGTTATGTCAAACTTGCCGCTTAGATCATCAGACTTGCTGGACACTAGCTGTTAATCACTCCCCAAATACCCATGTCCTTACATTCATGCTTGCAGACTGGACAGTCTGCTCCGGAACTGAATACCAGTCTGGTTCACCCTCCGCTACTGCCGACCGAGAGTGCTCAGGTATAGCCTCCCTTGCCTCCCTTGCATGTATTTTTGTGTTCCAGTTCAAGGGTAGGCTAACAAAATGGGCTTGCCAGACTTTCATTCTTGATTCTTTATGAGGAATGAAGGGCTATTGTGAAGCAAGCACATGCATACACATACATCATATGCTCACGCACACGCACACACAAATCACGCACACACATGTATACACACACATATGCTCACGTGCATGCACACACACGTGCACACAAACATTTGTACACTCACACATGTAGCACATGCTCATGCACATGCACATACTACTGTATTGTATAAGTATTTGGCAGCCACTCAATGCTACACCTGGTCACAGTTCAAATCTACACCCACACACCCACATACACATGCACCCATCCTTCTTTGCTTCCATTTACCGCATACCAACTAATCTGAGCATTTACACAAAACGCATTTTGAAATTGGGCAATGTAAGTAGCGGCCTCAGCACCATGGAGCATTATGTCCGATTTACCGCTTCTATCATCATATTTGCTGAACCCCAGATTAACATTAGTCCCTTCATTCCCATGCCCTTGCATTGATGCTTGCAGAATGGAAATTCTGCTCCTCCACCGAGTATCAGTCTGGTGAACCCTCCTCTACTACCGATCGAGAGTGCTCAGGTATGGCCTTCCTTGCCTCCCTTCCTTGCCTCCCTTCCTTGCCTCCCACAATGTCCTTCCAATAATGCTTGCAGATCTCACAGACTGCCCTGATGGCAAGTACCAGTTTGAGGAACTCAGCGGAACTGCCGACCGAGTGTGCAAAGGTATGATTATCTTCCCTCCCTTGCCTCTCCTCCCTTCTATGTACTAGTATGTTGCGGTTTACCCCTCCACCTCTACTCCATTTCAAGTCTCATAAGTCAAGGAAGGGAGGACATGCTAGCCACTTAATACTGCCCCTGGTCTAGACCAGCAGGCTAAGCTACAGATCACAGGTAAAACAACACACACACACACTCACACACGCACATACCCACACATGCATCCATCTTTCTTTGCTCCTGTTCACCGCCCACCAATGTACCAAAACCACATCATCATAGTGGACCAAGCAAGGGGCGATCTCAGCACCATGGCATATTGTGTCTGACTTGCCGCTTAAATAATCAGACTTGCAGAGCTCCAGACATTAATCAGCCCCCAAGTCCCCTTATATGTACATTGATGCTTGCAGACTGGAAGATCTGCTCCGACAACGAATACCAGTCTCGTGAACCCTCCGCTACTACCAACCGAGAGTGCTCAGGTATGGCCTCCCTTGCCTCCCTTGCATGTATTTGTATGTTCCGATTCATGGGCCGGCTACATGGGCTTACTGGAATTTTGTTCTTGATCAATTACGAGGAGGAGGCTATATTGAAGCAAGTACACACATACACTCACACACACACATAAAACACATGCTCACATACACGCACACAGACATATGTAGATGAATACACACACACACACACATGTTCACACACACATGCTCACAAATGTCACATTATGTCCACCTCAGCACCATGGGACATTATTTCCGATTCGCCGCTTATATAAAAACATTTGCTGAACACCAGATTTCCATCAGTACCCTAATCCCCACGTCCTTTTATTGATGCTTGCAGGTTTCACAGACTGCCCTGACGGCAAGTACCATTCTGAGGATCTCAGCGGAACTGCCGACCGAGTGTGCAAAGGTATGAAGATCCTCCCTCCCGTGCCTCTCCTCCCTTTTATGTACTAGTATGTTGCGGTTTACCCCTCCACCTCTACTCCATTTCATGTCTCATAAGTCAAAACGCCTCAGAAGCTGCCAATCCAACCTCGTATTATGCCCATGTTAACCTCGTAGTACATGTATGATAACCTCGTAGTACATCTATGTTAACCTCGTAGTACACGTATGATAAATTCGTAGTACATCTATGTTAACCTCGTAGTACACGTATGATAACCTCGTAGTACACGTATGATAACCTCGTAGTACATCTATGTTAACCTCGTAGTACATCTATGTTAACCTCGTAGTACACGTATGATACCTCGAGTACATCTATGTTAACCTCGTAGTACACGTATGTTAACCTCGTAGTACACGTATGATAACCTCGTAGTACATCTATGTTATCCTCGTAGTACACGTATGATAACCTCGTGGTACATCTATGTTAACCTCGTAGTGCACCAATTTCAACATTGTAGTACATCTATGTAAAACTCGTAGTATGCGTATGTTAACATCGTAGTACACCTATTTCTCAGCCTGACTAGGACATGCTAGCCACTTAATACTGCCCCTGGTCTAAACCAGCAGGCTAAGCTACAGATCACAGGTAAAACAACACACACACACTCACACACGCACATACCCACACGTGCATCCATCTTTCTTTGCTCCTGTTCACCGCCCACCAATGAACCAAAACACTCTCAAAACCACATCATCATAGTGGACCAAGCAAGGGGCGATCTCAGCACCATGGCATATTGTGTCTGACTTGCCGCTTAAATAATCAGACTTGCAGAGCTCCAGACATTAATCAGCCCCCAAATCTCCTTATATGTACATTGATGCTTGCAGACTGGAAGATCTGCTCCGACAACGAATACCAGTCTCGTGAACCCTCCACTACTACCAACCGAGAGTGCTCAGGTATGGCCTCCCTTGCCTCCCTTGCATGTATTTGTATGTTCCGATTCATGGGCCGGCTACATGGGCTTACTGGAATTTTGTTCTTGATCAATTACGAGGAGGAGGCTATATTGAAGCAAGTACACACATACACTCACACACACATAAAACACATGCTCACATACACGCACACAGACATACATAGATGAATACACACACACACACATGTTCACACACACATGCTCACAAATGTCACATTATGTCCACCTCAGCACCATGGGACATTATTTCCGATTCGCCGCTTATATAATAACATTTGCTGAACACCAGATTTCCATTGGTACCCTAATCCCCACGTCCTTTTATTGATGCTTGCAGGTCTCACAGACTGCCCTGACGGCAAGTACCATTCTGAGGATCTCAGCGGAACTGCCGACCGAGTGTGCAAAGGTATGAAGATCCTCCCTCCCGTGCCTCTCCTCCCTTTTATGTACTAGTATGTTGCGGTTTACCCCTCCACCTCTACTCCATTTCATGTCTCATAAGTCAAAACGCCTCAGAAGCTGCCAATCCAACCTCGTATTATGCCCATGTTAACCTCGTAGTACATGTATGATAACCTCGTAGTACATCTATGTTAACCTTGTAGTACACGTATGATAAATTCGTAGTACATCTATGTTAACCTCGTAGTACACGTATGATAACCTCGTAGTACATCTATGTTAACCTCGTAGTACATCTATGTTAACCTCGTAGTACACGTATGATACCTCGAGTACATCTATGTTAACCTCGTAGTACACGTATGTTAACCTCGTAGTACACGTATGATAACCTCGTAGTACATCTATGTTAACCTCGTAGTACACGTATGATAACCTCGTAGTACATCTATGTTAACCTCGTAGTGCACCAATTTCAACAATGTAGTACATCTATGTAAAACTCGTAGTATGCGTATGTTAACATCGTAGTACACCTATTTCTCAGCCTGACTAGGACATGCTAGCCACTTAATACTGCCCCTGGTCTAAACCAGCAGGCTAAGCTACAGATCACAGGTAAAACAACACACACACACTCACACACGCACATACCCACACATGCATCCATCTTTCTTTGCTCCTGTTCACCGCCCACCAATGAACCAAAACACTCTCAAAACCACATCATCATAGTGGACCAAGCAAGGGGCGATCTCAGCACCATGGCATATTGTGTCTGACTTGCCGCTTAAATAATCAGACTTGCAGAGCTCCAGACATTAATCAGCCCCCAAGTCCCCTTATATGTACATTGATGCTTGCAGACTGGAAGATCTGCTCCGACAACGAATACCAGTCTCGTGAACCCTCCGCTACTACCAACCGAGAGTGCTCAGGTATGGCCTCCCTTGCCTCCCTTGCATGTATTTGTATGTTCCGATTCATGGGCCGGCTACATGGGCTTACTGGAATTTTGTTCTTGATCAATTACGAGGAGGAGGCTATATTGAAGCAAGTACACACATACACTCACACACACACATAAAACACATGCTCACATACACGCACACAGACATATGTAGATGAATACACACACACACACACATGTTCACACACACATGCTCACAAATGTCACATTATGTCCACCTCAGCACCATGGGACATTATTTCCGATTCGCCCGCTTATATAAAAACATTTGCTGAACACCAGATTTCCATCAGTACCCTAATCCCCACGTCCTTTTATTGATGCTTGCAGGTTTCACAGACTGCCCTGACGGCAAGTACCATTCTAAGGAACTCAGCGGAACTGCCGACCGAGTGTGCATAGGTATGAAGATCCTCCCTCCCGTGCCTCTCCTCCCTTTTATGTACTAGTATGTTGCGGTTTACCCCTCCACCTCTACTCCATTTCATGTCTCATAAGTCAAAACGCCTCAGAAGCTGCCAATCCAACCTCGTATTATGCCCATGTTAACCTCGTAGTACATGTATGATAACCTCGTAGTACATCTATGTTAACCTTGTAGTACACGTATGATAAATTCGTAGTACATCTATGTTAACCTCGTAGTACACGTATGATAACCTCGTAGTACATCTATGTTAACCTCGTAGTACATCTATGTTAACCTCGTAGTACACGTATGATACCTCGAGTACATCTATGTTAACCTCGTAGTACACGTATGTTAACCTCGTAGTACACGTATGATAACCTCGTAGTACATCTATGTTAACCTCGTAGTACACGTATGATAACCTCGTGGTACATCTATGTTAACCTCGTAGTGCACCAATTTCAACATTGTAGTACATCTATGTAAAACTCGTAGTATGCGTATGTTAACATCGTAGTACACCTATTTCTCAGCCTGACTAGGACATGCTAGCCACTTAATACTGCCCCTGGTCTAAACCAGCAGGCTAAGCTACAGATCACAGGTAAAACAACACACACACACTCACACACGCACATACCCACACGTGCATCCATCTTTCTTTGCTCCTGTTCACCGCCCACCAATGAACCAAAACACTCTCAAAACCACATCATCATAGTGGACCAAGCAAGGGGCGATCTCAGCACCATGGCATATTGTGTCTGACTTGCCGCTTAAATAATCAGACTTGCAGAGCTCCAGACATTAATCAGCCCCCAAATCTCCTTATATGTACATTGATGCTTGCAGACTGGAAGATCTGCTCCGACAACGAATACCAGTCTCGTGAACCCTCCGCTACTACCAACCGAGAGTGCTCAGGTATGGCCTCCCTTGCCTCCCTTGCATGTATTTGTATGTTCCGATTCATGGGCCGGCTACATGGGCTTACTGGAATTTTGTTCTTGATCAATTACGAGGAGGAGGCTATATTGAAGCAAGTACACACATACACTCACACACACACATAAAACACATGCTCACATACACGCACACAGACATATGTAGATGAATACACACACACACACACATGTTCACACACACATGCTCACAAATGTCACATTATGTCCACCTCAGCACCATGGGACATTATTTCCGATTCGCCGCTTATATAAAAACATTTGCTGAACACCAGATTTCCATCAGTACCCTAATCCCCACGTCCTTTTATTGATGCTTGCAGGTTTCACAGACTGCCCTGACGGCAAGTACCATTCTGAGGAACTCAGCGGAACTGCCGACCGAGTGTGCAAAGGTATGAAGATCCTCCCTCCCGTGCCTCTCCTCCCTTTTATGTACTAGTATGTTGCGGTTTACCCCTCCACCTCTACTCCATTTCATGTCTCATAAGTCAAAACGCCTCAGAAGCTGCCAATCCAACCTCGTATTATGCCCATGTTAACCTCGTAGTACATGTATGATAACCTCGTAGTACATCTATGTTAACCTTGTAGTACACGTATGATAAATTCGTAGTACATCTATGTTAACCTCGTAGTACACGTATGATAACCTCGTAGTACATCTATGTTAACCTCGTAGTACATCTATGTTAACCTCGTAGTACACGTATGATACCTCGAGTACATCTATGTTAACCTCGTAGTACACGTATGTTAACCTCGTAGTACACGTATGATAACCTCGTAGTACATCTATGTTAACCTCGTAGTACACGTATGATAACCTCGTGGTACATCTATGTTAACCTCGTAGTGCACCAATTTCAACATTGTAGTACATCTATGTAAAACTCGTAGTATGCGTATGTTAACATCGTAGTACACCTATTTCTCAGCCTGACTAGGACATGCTAGCCACTTAATACTGCCCCTGGTCTAAACCAGCAGGCTAAGCTACAGATCACAGGTAAAACAACACACACACACTCACACACGCACATACCCACACGTGCATCCATCTTTCTTTGCTCCTGTTCACCGCCCACCAATGAACCAAAACACTCTCAAAACCACATCATCATAGTGGACCAAGCAAGGGGCGATCTCAGCACCATGGCATATTGTGTCTGACTTGCCGCTTAAATAATCAGACTTGCAGAGCTCCAGACATTAATCAGCCCCCAAATCTCCTTATATGTACATTGATGCTTGCAGACTGGAAGATCTGCTCCGACAACGAATACCAGTCTCGTGAACCCTCCGCTACTACCAACCGAGAGTGCTCAGGTATGGCCTCCCTTGCCTCCCTTGCATGTATTTGTATGTTCCGATTCATGGGCCGGCTACATGGGCTTACTGGAATTTTGTTCTTGATCAATTACGAGGAGGAGGCTATATTGAAGCAAGTACACACATACACTCACACACACACATAAAACACATGCTCACATACACGCACACAGACATATGTAGATGAATACACACACACACACACATGTTCACACACACATGCTCACAAATGTCACATTATGTCCACCTCAGCACCATGGGACATTATTTCCGATTCGCCGCTTATATAAAAACATTTGCTGAACACCAGATTTCCATCAGTACCCTAATCCCCACGTCCTTTTATTGATGCTTGCAGGTTTCACAGACTGCCCTGACGGCAAGTACCATTCTGAGGAACTCAGCGGAACTGCCGACCGAGTGTGCAAAGGTATGAAGATCCTCCCTCCCGTGCCTCTCCTCCCTTTTATGTACTAGTATGTTGCGGTTTACCCCTCCACCTCTACTCCATTTCATGTCTCATAAGTCAAAACGCCTCAGAAGCTGCCAATCCAACCTCGTATTATGCCCATGTTAACCTCGTAGTACATGTATGATAACCTCGTAGTACATCTATGTTAACCTTGTAGTACACGTATGATAAATTCGTAGTACATCTATGTTAACCTCGTAGTACACGTATGATAACCTCGTAGTACATCTATGTTAACCTCGTAGTACATCTATGTTAACCTCGTAGTACACGTATGATACCTCGAGTACATCTATGTTAACCTCGTAGTACACGTATGTTAACCTCGTAGTACACGTATGATAACCTCGTAGTACATCTATGTTAACCTCGTAGTACACGTATGATAACCTCGTGGTACATCTATGTTAACCTCGTAGTGCACCAATTTCAACATTGTAGTACATCTATGTAAAACTCGTAGTATGCGTATGTTAACATCGTAGTACACCTATTTCTCAGCCTGACTAGGACATGCTAGCCACTTAATACTGCCCCTGGTCTAAACCAGCAGGCTAAGCTACAGATCACAGGTAAAACAACACACACACACACTCACACACGCACATACCCACACGTGCATCCATCTTTCTTTGCTCCTGTTCACCGCCCACCAATGAACCAAAACACTCTCAAAACCACATCATCATAGTGGACCAAGCAAGGGGCGATCTCAGCACCATGGCATATTGTGTCTGACTTGCCGCTTAAATAATCAGACTTGCAGAGCTCCAGACATTAATCAGCCCCCAAATCTCCTTATATGTACATTGATGCTTGCAGACTGGAAGATCTGCTCCGACAACGAATACCAGTCTCGTGAACCCTCCGCTACTACCAACCGAGAGTGCTCAGGTATGGCCTCCCTTGCCTCCCTTGCATGTATTTGTATGTTCCGATTCATGGGCCGGCTACATGGGCTTACTGGAATTTTGTTCTTGATCAATTACGAGGAGGAGGCTATATTGAAGCAAGTACACACATACACTCACACACACATAAAACACATGCTCACATACACGCACACAGACATATGTAGATGAATACACACACACACACACATGTTCACACACACATGCTCACAAATGTCACATTATGTCCACCTCAGCACCATGGGACATTATTTCCGATTCGCCGCTTATATAAAAACATTTGCTGAACACCAGATTTCCATCAGTACCCTAATCCCCACGTCCTTTTATTGATGCTTGCAGGTTTCACAGACTGCCCTGACGGCAAGTACCATTCTGAGGAACTCAGCGGAACTGCCGACCGAGTGTGCAAAGGTATGAAGATCCTCCCTCCCGTGCCTCTCCTCCCTTTTATGTACTAGTATGTTGCGGTTTACCCCTCCACCTCTACTCCATTTCATGTCTCATAAGTCAAAACGCCTCAGAAGCTGCCAATCCAACCTCGTATTATGCCCATGTTAACCTCGTAGTACATGTATGATAACCTCGTAGTACATCTATGTTAACCTCGTAGTACACGTATGATAAATTCGTAGTACATCTATGTTAACCTCGTAGTACACGTATGATAACCTCGTAGTACATCTATGTTAACCTCGTAGTACATCTATGTTAACCTCGTAGTACACGTATGATACCTCGAGTACATCTATGTTAACCTCGTAGTACACGTATGTTAACCTCGTAGTACACGTATGATAACCTCTTAGTACATCTATGTTAACCTCGTAGTACACGTATGATAACCTCGTAGTACATCTATGTTAACCTCGTAGTACACGTATGATAAACTCGTAGTACATATATGTTAACCTCGTAGTACACGTATGATACCTCGAGTACATCTATGTTAACCTCGTAGTACACGCATGATACCTCGAGTACATCTATGTTAACCTCGTAGTACACGTATGTTAACCTCGTAGTACACGTATGATAACCTCGTAGTACATCTATGTTAACCTCGTAGTACACGTATGATAACCTCGTAGTACATCTATGTAAAACTCGTAGTATGCGTATGTTAACATCGTAGTACACCTATTTCTCAGCCTGACTAGGACATGCTAGCCACTCAATACTGCCCCTGGTCTAAACCAGCAGGCTAAGCTACAGATCACAGGTAAAACAACACACACTCACACACGCACATACCCACACTTGCATCCACCTTTCTTTGCTCATGTTCACCGCCCACCAATTTATCCCAATCCCCTAATATTAACATTGATGCTTGCAGACTGGAAGATCTGCTCCAACATTGAATACCAGTCTCGTGAACCCTCCACTACTACCAACAGAGAGTGCTCAGGTATGGACTCCCTTGCCTCCCTTGCATGTATTTATATGTTCCGGTTCATGGGTAGGGTACATGGGCTTCCCGGACTTTTGCTCTTGATTAATCATGAGGAACAGGCTATATAGAAGCAAGTACACACATACACACAAACACACATAAAACACATGCACATACACATACATGTACACACAAACACACATAAAACACATGCTCACATGCTCATACACATACACACAAACAGACATAAAACACATGCACCTACACGTACATGTTCCACAACACATACCATAACACACACCTGCTCACATAGTACAAATACAGTACACCATACACAAAAACACACATAAACACCTGCTCACATCACATCAGGTACACAACACACATAGAAACACAGTCTCAATGCACATACTGTACACAAACAACACAGACACAAAACATAAACACCTGCTCATATGCACATCATGTCAACACAAACAAACTACACAGCCTCACATACAACTACATGTTCACACCGAATGCAATACAGAAACACATGCTCATGACACATAATTACACAACGAACACCATATAACACATGGGCCCCTGGTTTTCACATGCACATACATGTCAACACAAACACACTAAAACACTTCGCACATGCACATACATGTACACACAAACACACATAAAACACATGCTCACATACACGTACATGTTCACACACATGCATACAGAAAACACATGCTCACATGTACATACATGTACACACATACACACAAACACACATAAAACACATGCTCACATGCACATACATGTACACACAAACACACATAAAACACATGCTCACATACACGTACATGTTCACACACATGCATACAGAAAACACATGCTCACATGTACATACGTACACAATACACACAAAACACACAATGCTCACATGCACTACTGTACACAAACACACATAAAAAATGTCACACACGACTGTACACACATACGAAAACACATGCTCAAAGTACATACATGACCAACTACAACACACCACACATAAAAACACTGTACACACACAACCACACATACATATAACACATTCATGAACACGCAGTCACAAAGCACACGCACACATATGTACGCACACATGCACACAAACACATGTTCACACACACATGCTTAGGAATGGCACAATATGTGCACCTCAGCACCATGTCACATTATGTCCAACTTGCCGCTTTTATCATCAGACTTCCTGAACATCAGATATCCATCGGTCCCCTAATCCCCGTGTCCTTACACTGACGCTTGCAGATCTCACAGACTGTCCCGACAGAAAGTACCATTCTCAGGAACTCAGCGGAAATGCCGACCGAGTGTGTGCAGGTATTATTATCTTCCCTCCCGAGCCTTGCCACCCTTTTATGTACATGTGCGTTGCAGTTTCTGCCACTCCTTCACCACCACTCCTCTTTCATGTCTTGTAAGTAAACAAACACCTTAAAATCTGCCATCCTAACCCCGTAGCACACCTATGTTAACATTGTAGCATACCTATTTCAACCTCGTACTACACCTATTTCAACCTCGTACTACACCTACTTCAACCTCGTACTACACCTATTTCAACCTCGTACTACACCTATTTCAACCTCGTACTACACCTATTTCAACCTCGTACTACACCTATTTCAACCTCGTACTACACCAATGTTAACCTCCTAATACACCTATGTCAACCCTGTAGTACACCTATGTTAACTTCGTAGTTCACCTATTTCAACCCCGTAGTACACCTATTTCAATCCTGAAGGAATCATATTTCAATCTTGTAGTACACCTATTTCAATCCTGAAGTAATCATATTTCAATCTTGTAGTACACATATTTCAATCCTCAATTAATCATATTTCAATCTTGTAGTACACATATTTCAACCTTGTAGTACACATATTTCAATCCTGAAGGAATCATATTTCAATCTTGTAGTACACATATTTCAAACTTGTAGTACACATATTTCAATCCTGAAGTAATCATATTTCAATCTTGTAGTACACATATTTCAACCTTGTAGTACACATATTTCAACCTTGTAATACACCTATTTCAACCTTGTAGTACACTTCTTTCTCAGTCTGAATAGTGCATGCTAGCCGCTCAATACTGCACTTGGAGTCAACCAACAAGCTGAGCTCCCAAACACAGTTTAAATCCACACACACACACACGCATCCATCCACACACACTCGCAACCATCCACACATGCATGAGTCAACCAACAAGCTGAGCTCCCAAACACAGTATAAATCCACACACACACACATGCATCCATCCACACACACACGCATCCATCCACACATGCATGAGTCAACCAACAAGCTGAGCTCCCAAACACAGTATAAATCCACACACACACACATGCATCCATCCACACACACACGCATCCATCCACACATACATGAGTCAACCAACAAGCTGAGCTCCCAAACACAGTTTAAATCCACACACACACACATGCATCCATCCACACACACACGCATCCATCCACACATGCATGAGTCAACCAACAAGCTGAGCTCCAAAACACGTGGACTCATGCATGTTGGTTGACACATGCATCCAAAACACACACACACATGCATCCATCTTTCTTTGCTCCCATTCACCACCCTCTAACCTATCCAAGCACTCACACATACTGCATCATCAAACTGGACCAAGCAAATGGCGACCTCAGCACCATGGCATTTTATGACTTGCCGCTGAGATCATCAGACATGCTGGACACTAGCTTTTCATCAGTCCCCAAATCCTCATGTAACACATTGATGCTTGCAGACTGGACATCCTGCTCCCGCACCCAATACCAGTCAGGTTCACCCTCCGCTACTGCTGACCGAGAGTGCTCAGGTATGGCCTCCCATGCATGTATTTGTATGCCGCGGTTCAGAGGTGGACTAAGTGGGCCTGCCAGACTTACGTTATTGATCAATTATGAGCAACATTTAAAGCATAGCGTCTCAATACACCCTCGCGGTGTCAAGTAGACTTTAACATGTAATGTACTGTAATGTACTGTAATGTACTGTAATGTACTGTACTGTAATGTAATGTAATGTAATGTAATGTAATGTAATGTAACAAAAGGCTATTAAGTAGCAAGTTGTCTCTGCCTGGTCTGTCTGCACCAAACTCTGTGGTGGAGGCACCCAGATTCGCAGCACCACCACACCATCCACCAATGGTGGTGCAGCCTGCCCCGCCACAACCAGCCAGGCACGCAACACCCAGACTTACGTTATTGATCAATTATGAGCAACAAAAGGCTATTAAGTAGCAAGTATGTATGCACACTACTTGTGCACACATACTTGCAAACACACACGTACACACACAATCATGTACACACACAAACATGGACACAAACATGGACACACAGACTACTGTACATATTTCGGGAACTAACCATGCAACGAACCACATCACCAAAGTGGACAAAGCAAGTGGTGGCATCATTGCACCATGGCAACAGTCTTGAATTAATGTTGGTGCCTTAGTTTGTGATCCCTTAGGCAACATGCAAGCACACATCCCACATTCTTACTTAGGTCAGACAGCGAACACACACAAACACACACATGACCAGGTACTACACACATACAGGCACACTAACATGTGTTCACGTACATGCACAGATACATGTAAACACATCAAATGTAGCTAAATACACACTTATATTTTTGATTTAGATAGCTCATTGGAAAGCTTTTGACCTCATCTATCACAATATGCAATAAAATGTACCATTCACGTGCACCATTTTATAAAAAATGGCCTTTAGGTTGGTCTAGATAGCCAGGATGGCACACATTTCAGAGCACCACCTAGCCTTCCATTCCACAAGCTGTGCTCCTACGTGGGCTTAAAGGATTGATGGTGCAAGCCTAGTGCAATGTGAACATGGACAATATTGCAATACCTTTATGTCCTTATATTATTATACACTTATACAATTATATAATAGACCAACTGGCATTTAATGGATCCCTTAGGTTGGCACCGCGCTTCTTGGTTGACGCGCTTTCTGGCTGTGATTTCTTTTCTGAGATTTGGACAACCTAAATTTGCCAGATTATTTTTCTGAGAATTGATATGTGATGACTATGAAATTAACGACGCGGCAATACCTTTAAACCCATGTACAAGTATTTTCTCAAGAAGTGCCTATTTTTTATATACGTTTATATGCATACGTTTATACGTTTATATGGCTTATAAAAATACAAAATATACGTTTGCTTCCCAACCCTACTCACTAACATCAACAAACATGCTCACACACACACACACTGTTGTATGACAATAATATATTAATATGTATGATTTGCCACTTAGATCAGCAGACTTTCTGAACCTCAGATATCCAGCAGTCCCCAAATCCCCAAGCCCTTACATTGACGCTTGCAGATCTCACAGACTGCCCCCACGGCAAGTACCAGTCTGAGGAACTCAGCGAAACTGCCGACCGAGTTTGCAAAGGTATGGTTATCTTCCCTCCCGTGCCTCTCCTCCCTTTCATGTGCTTGTACGTTGCGGTTTACTTCTCCACGGCCACTCCTATTTCATGTCTCGGAAGTCAAAACACCTCAGAAGCTGCTAATCCAACCTCGTATTACGTCTATGCTCAATTCAAAGTACACGTGTGCTAACCTCTTAGTACACCTATGTTAACCTCGTAGTACACCCATTTCAACCC
The DNA here is from genome assembly GCA_013435795.1 of Chlamydomonas sp. ICE-L. NCBI lineage: Eukaryota > Viridiplantae > Chlorophyta > Chlorophyceae > Chlamydomonadales > Chlamydomonadaceae > Chlamydomonas > Chlamydomonas sp. ICE-L. The sequence continues at coordinate 82,946,938 of JACBWV010000610.1, forward strand.
CGTAGTAGACCTATGTTAACCTCGTAGTCCACACATTTCAACCTTGCAGTCCACACATTTCAACCTTGCAGTACACCTATTTCAACCTTGTAGTACACCTATTTCAACCTTGTAGTACACCTATTTCAACCACGCAGTACATCTACTTCTCAGCCTGACTAGTGCAGGCTAGCCATGCAATACTGCACCTGGAGTAATCCAATAGGCTGAGCTCCAAAACAACGTTTAAATCCGCACACATACACACATGCATCCATCCTACTTTGCTCCCATTTACCGCCCACCATCCTATCAAAGCACTCTCACTAACCACATCATCAAAGTGGACCAAGCAAGTGGCGGTCTCAGCACCATGGCTTATTGTTTCTGACTTGCTGCTTGGATCATCAGACTTGCTTAACACCAGCTTTTAATCAGTCCCCAAATCCTGATGTCCTTACATTCTTGTTTGCAGACTGGACAAGCTGCTCCGGAACCTAATACCAGTCTGGTTCACCCTCCGCTACTGCCGACCGAGAGTGCTCAGGTATGGCCTCCCTTGTATGTATTTGTATGTCGCAGTTCAGAGGTTGGCTAAGTGGGATTGCTAGATTTTCTTCTTGATAAATTACTAGCAACAAAAAGCTATCATGAAGCAAGTGCACACACACTTTTGCACACATACTTGCAAACACACATGCACGCACACACACAAACTTGTACACACACACACATGGACACTCACAGACTAGTGTTCAGATTTTGGGGACTAACCAAGCAACAAACCACATCACCAAAGTGGGCAAATCAAGTGGTGGCCTCAGCACCATGGCAACAGTCTTGAACTCCCGAAGCATAGCAATAATACAGTGAACTCACTGGTGAATCACCGGTGGTGATGACCTTTATAAGCGTTGGGACTGAACTTGACTGTAAGCAAGGATGGTTAATGCTTTGGTTTCGAAGGATTGGATTGAAAGACTTCATCTCCTTCAGAAGGCGACTGGCTTTACAGCCGTGGATGCACGTCTTTGACTATAGAACGGCCGAGTATGACTTAGCAATGGCGCTTATATATACTCAATGTATTGGTCGACGGGACTATCGGCAGATTGGGCTTTCACTAGCAGTTGCCAGGAATACTTAGCAACGGCCGGTTATGAGATCAGAAACTGCTGATCAACTGTCGTTAACTGACGAGACACTCTCCAAGGCATCCCAAGAAAGTGAGGAAGGAGGAAGAGGAAAAAGGTTGAATAATTAAAGATCACACGTTGGTGCCTTGGTATTTGATCCAGGGTTCTACAAAGCGCGCATGGCAGCGCGATTTTGCGCACGCTTTTTGAGCTGCACTGCGCGTTTCGCGCAGTTTGTTCAACCCTCTGTGGGTGCAGCGCGCAGTTTTTGCGCTTTTTGCACTACAAAGCGCTGACCAATTTGACGTTTGTGCCCTTTAAGCGCTGACCAATTTGACAACATGTAGTACCCTGCTTTGATCCCTTCGGCAACATGCAAGCACACATCACACATTCTTACTTAGGTCAGACCACAATCACAAACACACACACACACATGTGAAAATATAACACACATACAGGCACACTAACATGTGTGCATGCAAATGTGCAGACACATGTAAATACATCAACTATAGGTAAATACACACTCACTAAGATCAACAACCATGCTTACATACACACACTGGCGCCTGGCAATATTTGGCATATTATTTATGTTCTCCCACTTAGATCATCAGACTTTCTGAACCTCAGACGTCCATCGGTCCCCAAATCCCCACATCCCCACATCCTGACAACAATGCTTGCAGATCTTACAGACTGCCCCCATGGCAAGTACCAGTCTGAGGATCTCATCGCAACTGCTGACCGAGTGTGTGAAGGTATGGTTATCTTGCCTCTCATCTTTGAACTCCCTCGCACTTTACTTTCATGTTGCAGTTTACTCCTTCACTGCCTCTCCTCCATCTTGTCCCTCAAAACTTCATTAGACCTAAGAATCTGCTAACTGAACCTCATAACACACCTGTTCCAACCGCCTGACTACTACATGCTAGCTACTCATACCCGCACCTGGTCTAAAGCAACAGGTCAAGCTCTAGAACACAGTTAATAACGACACACATGCATCCATCCTTATTTGCTCCCATTCACCGTCCTCTAAGCTATCCAAGCACTCACACATACTGCATCATCAAAGTGGACCAAGCAAGTGGCAGCATCAGCACCATGGCACTTTTGGCGGAGCCTCCCTTCCCAGATTCACCCCATTGTCTGTTTGTACAACGATCCAACCGACCAACCGGAACATTGGAGCCTGACAAGTCAGCCAACTGTATCATACATAACTGGCTTCGGTCAGTTCCAGTCTGTTGCTACTTATCATTCCGTTGCCAGCACACTCCGCCAATTTTCCGTGCCGCTTGCGACACTGCATGGGATTTGCATGTCTGACTTGCCGCCTAGATCATCAGACTTGCTGGACACCAACCGTTCATCAGTCCCCAAATCCCCATGTCTTTACATGCATGCTTGCAGACTGGACAACCTGCTCCGACACCCAATACCATTCTGGTTCACCCTCCGCTACTGCCGACCGAGAGTGCTCAGGTATGGCCTCCATTGATTTTATTTGTATGCCGCGGTTTAGAGGGGGGGTAAGTGGGCTTACCGGCATTTCGTTCTTGATTCGTTTTGAGGAACAAAAGGATATTGAGAAGCAAGTACATACACACACATGTGCACACACACACATGCAACATGCGCACACATACATGCACACTCACATGCATGTACACACTTATACAAGCAACACATGCTGACATACAGATGCGCACACATGGACACACACACAGACTAATGTACATTTTGTGGGGACTAACCAAGCAACGAACCACATCAACAAAGTGGACAGAGCAAGTGGTGGCTTCATTGCACCATGGCAACAGTCTTGAATTAATGTTGGTGCCTTGGTTTGTGATCCCTTAGGCAACATGCAAGCACACATCCCACATTCTTACTCAGGGCAAACCACAAACACACACACACAAACACCGACACATGATCAGCTATAACACACATACAGGCACACTAACGTGTGTTCACGTACATGCAAAGACACATGTAATCACATCAAAATGTAGATACATACACACTCACGAACATCAACAAACATGCTCACACACACACAGCGCCTGGCAATATTTGGCATATGATGTATGTTTTGCCACTTAGATCATCCGTCTTTCTGAACCTCAGATATCCACCAGTCCACAAATCCTCCCGTCCTTCCATCGATTCTTGCAGATCTCACAAACTGCCCCTACGGCAAGTACCAATCTGAGGATCTCACCGGATCTGCCAACCGAGTGTGCAAAGGTATGATGATCTTGCCTCCCATCCTTCACCTTTCTATTATGTACTTGTATGTTGCGGTTTACTCCTTCACTGCCTCTCCTCATTCAATGTTTTTCGGTTTACTCCTTCACTGCCTCTCCTCATTCATCGTTTTTTCGGTTTACTCCTATACTGTCTCTCCTCATTCATCGTTTTTTTTGTTTACTCCTTCACTGCCTCTCCTCATTCATTGCCTGGAACAAGTCCAAAGACCTAAGAAGCTGCTAACTCAACGTCTCAATCAAGTGGGCCCCTCAAGTCTTAGGCAGCTAAAATCAAAGCTGCCTCAAGTGGGACACCTAGTTAAACTGCCTGACTACTTCATGCTAGCTACTCGTAACTGTACCTGGTCCAAAGCGACAAGCCAAGTTACAGAAATTGTTAAAAACACATGCACACATGCATGATCCTCATTTTCTCCCATTCACCACCCACTCACACATACAGACATACCGCATCATCACAGTGGACAAAGCAAGTTGCAGCATCAGCACCACGCCATCTTTTGACGGAGCCCCCCCTCCTGGGGGCAGGAGACCCCAGATTCACCCCATTGTCTGTGTGTCTGACCTTCTGACCGACCAACCAACCGAAATATTGAAGCCTGACACATCAGCCAACTGTCTCATAACTAAATGACTTCAGTCAGTTCAAGTCTGTTGCCACCTGCCGTTCCATTGCCAACACACTCCGCCAATTTTCCGCGCCGCTTGCGACGCTGCATAGGACTTGTATGTCTGACTTGCCGCTTAGATCATCAGACTTGCTGGACACTAGCTGTTCATCAGTCCCCAAATACCCATGTCCTAACATTCATGCTTGCAGACTGGACAACCTGCTCCGACACCCAATACCAGTCTGGTTCACCCTCCGCTACTGCCGACCGAGAGTGCTCAGGTATGGCCTCCATTACATTTATTTATATTCTGCAGTCCAGAAGTGGGCTAAGTGGGCTTTCCAGACTTTCGTGCTTGATCAATTATGAGGAACAAAAGGCTCTTGAGAAGTAAGTGCATGCACACACACATGCAACACAAGCACTCATACTTGCAAACACGCTAACAAACATGTGCACGCACATGGGCATGTACAGACTATTGTTCATATTGTGGCCATGCAACAAACCACATCACCAAAGTGGACAAATCAAGTGTTGGCCTCATTGCACCATGGCAACAGTCTTGAACTCCCGTTGGTGCCTTGGTTTTGGTGCGACACATCCCACACCCCCAACATGCAAGCACACATCCCACATTCTTACTAAGGTCAAACCACAAACATGCGCAAACATACACACACATGACCAGCTATAACACACATACAGGCACACTAACATGTGTTCATGCAAATGCACAGACACATGTAAACACATCAACTTTAGATAAATACACGCATACTTACATCAACGCACATGCTCACACACGCACTTCTGTCTGGCAGTAGTTGGCATGTTATATCGGAATTGCCACTTAGATCATCAGTTTTCTGAACATCAAATACCCATCGTTCACCAAAGCCCTATGTCCTTACATTCATGCTTGCAGGTCTCACAGGCTGCCCCTACGGGAAGTACCAGTCTGAGGAACCCACCAGAACTGCCAACCGAGTGTGCGAAGGTATGATTATCTTGCCTCCCATGCATCACCTCTCTTTCATGTACTTTTATGTACTTTTATGTTGCGTTTTACTCCTGTACTGCCTGTCCTCTGCATTTGTTTTTCAAAAAAAGAAAAAAGTTTTTTTATTTTATTATTTTAAATTTATTTTTTGTCCCGCAACAAGTCCTAAGACCTAAGAAGCTGCTAATTCAACCTCCTAGCACCCCTATTTCAACCGAATGACTACTAGATGCTAGCCATACATAACTGCACTTGATCTGAAGCAACAGGCCAAGCTCCAGAACACAGTTTAGAACCACGCATACACACTCACATACATACACCACGAACACCACTAACACCACATACACTACATACACCATGTGCACCACCTACACCATGTACAGACACACATGCATCCATCCATCCATCCGTTTTTGTTCCCATTCGACTCCCACCGACATATATAAATACTCACACAAACCGCATCATCCAAGTGGACCAAGCCAGTGGCGGCCTCACCACCATGGCATGTTATTTCTAACTTTAGTTCCAGTCAGTTCCAGTCTGTTGCCACCTGTTGTTCCATTGTCAACACACTCCGCCAATTTTCTGCGCTGCTTGCGACGCTGCATAGGACTTGTATGTCTGACTTGCCGCTTAGATCATCAGACTTGGCGGACACCAGCTGTTTATCAGTCCCCAAATCCCCATGTCCTTACATTCATGCTTGCAGACTTGACCTGCTCCTGCACCCAATACCATCCGTTTTGTTCCCATTCACCTCCCACCGACACAAAGAAACAGTCACACATACCGCATCATCCAAGTGGACCAAGCCAGTGGCGGCCTCAGCACCGTTTTTGGCGGAGCCCCCTCTTCAAGGGGGCGGGAGCCCCCATGTTTACCCATTTGTCCATCCAACCGACGGATCATCCATCCATCCATCCGACCATCTGTCTGACCGCGCTGAAGTCTAACAAGTCAGCCAATGGTCTTGTAACTAACTTGTTTCCGTTGCCCCCTGTCGCTCCCTCGCGATCACTCTGCGCAATTGTTTTGCGTCGTAGGCATAGGACTTGTTTTTCTGCTTTGCTTCTTAGAATATTAGGACGCATAGAACTTGTTTTTCTGCTTTGCTTCTTAGTTTTTTTTTATTTGACTTGCTTCTTAGATCATGTATGTATGTTACATATTTTATTTCTGACTTTCTATTTTCTATATCTGACTTGCTTCTGAGATCATGCATGTATGTTACAGTCCAGGGGTAGGCCAAATAGGCTAAAGGGACTTGCCCAACCGCAGTAGGAAGGGCTTACAAATAAAAAGCACTGGTCGTGTAAGTTGATGGACACCAGACATTAATCAGTCCCCAAATCCCCATGTCCTTACATTGATGCTTGCAGACTGGACAATCACACAAAAACACGTACATACATACACACACATATACATACACACATAAATACATACACACATGCACACAAATACATACACACATACACACACACTCCACCCACCCCTTGCAGCCTGGACAACCTGCTCTGGCAATGAATACGAGTCTGAATCACCCTCCTCTACTTCCGACCGAGTGTGCTCAGGTACGGATCTCTTGCCTCATTTGCCTTGCCTCCTGTGCCTTGCCAAAGGAGTTCCTGGTCTCCCTTTCATGTACTTGCATGTTGCAGCTTACTCCTACCACATTGAGGGGGCCTGCCTGTTCGGGGCAGGCCACGCCCCGCCACGCTGTCACTATGTGCTTGCATGTTGCAGCTTACTCCTACCACATTGAGGGGGCCTGCCTGTTCGGGGCAGGCCACGCCCCGCCACGCTGTCACTATGTGCTTGCATGTTGCAGCTTACTCCTACCACATTGAGGGGGCCTGCCTGTTCGGGGCAGGCCACGCCCCGCCACGCTGTCACTATGTGCTTGCATGTTGCAGCTTACTCCTACCACATTGAGGGGGCCTGCCTGTTCGGGGCAGGCCACGCCCCGCCACGCTGTCACTATGTGCTTGCATGTTGCAGCTTACTCCTACCACATTGAGGGGGCCTGCCTGTTCGGGGCAGGCCACGCCCCGCCACGCTGTCACTATGTGCTTGCATGTTGCAGCTTACTCCTACCACATTGAGGGGGCCTGCTTGCTCGGGGCAGGCCACGCCCCGCCACGCTGTCACTATGTGCTTGCATGTTGCAGCTTACTCCTACCACATTGAGGGGGCCTGCTTGCTCGGGCAGGCCACGCCCCGCCACGCTGTCACTATGTGCTTGCATGTTGCAGCTTACTCCTACCACATTGAGGGGGCCTGCCTGTTCGGGGCAGGCCACGCCCCGCCACGCTGTCACTATGTGCTTGCATGTTGCAGCTTACTCCTACCACATTGAGGGAGCCTGCCTGTTCGGGGCAGGCCACGCCCCGCCACGCTGTCACTATGTGCTTGCATGTTGCGGCTTACTCCTATCACCAAAACCCTGTAAATCCTCCAGGAGGATTTGGAGAAATGCCACAGGTTTCACATCAGGTGGGCACCCCTACACAATCACACTAACCCACACTCACCCTCACAAACCCACAATCCAACCCAACCACTCACCACCCACCACCGAGATCTCTGCTTACCCGCTGGTGGATGCCCCTTATCAATCACACTCACATTACACCCACAGTGAAGGTCCTATTACCCACAGTCCAGGTCCTACCACCGACAGTTCAGGTCCTACCACCCACAGTTAAGGTCCAAACACCCACAGTGAAGGTCCTACCACCACCAGTGAAGGTCCTACCACCAACTGTTAAGGTCCAACCACCCACAGTTCAGGTCCTACCACCCACAGTTCAGGTCCTACCACCAACTGTTAAGGTCCAACCACCCACAGTGAGGTTCCTGTACCACCCACGTTCAGGTCCTACCACCACATGTTAAGGTCCAACCACCCACTGAAGGTCCTACCACCACAGTCAGGGTCCTACCACCAACTGTTAAGGTCCAACCACCCACAGTGAAGGTCCTACCACCCACAGTTCAGGTCCTACCACCAACTGTTAAGGTCCAACCACCCACAGTGAAGGTCCTACCACCCACAGTTCAGGTCCTACACACTGTTAAAGGTCCAAAACACCCACAGTGAAAGTCCTACCACCACACAGTTCAGGTACTACACCAAAACTGTTAAGTCCTACTATCCACAGTTCAGGTCCTACCACCAACTGTAAGGTCCAACCACCCGCAGCGGAAGGTCCTACCACCGACAGTCAGGTCCCCCTACCACCCCCCAGTTTTTAGGTCCCTACCACCCACAGTTAAGGTCCTACCACCAACTGTTAAGGTTCAACCACCCGCAGTGAAGGTCCTACCACCACCAGTGAAGGTCCTACCACCAACTGTTAAGGTCCAACCACCCACAGTGAAGGTCCTACCACCCACAGTTCAGGTCCTACCACCAACTGTTAAGGTCCAACCACCCACAGTTAAGGTCCTACCACCCACAGTTAAGGTCCTACCACCCACAGTTAAGGTCCTACCACCAACTGTTAAGGTCCAACCACCCACAGTGAAGGTCTTGCCACCACCAGTGAAGGTCCTACCACCAACTGTTAAGTTCCAACCACCCACTGTGAAGGTCCTACCACCCACAGTTCAGGTCCTACCACCAACTGTTAAGGTCCAACCACCCACAGTGAAGGTCCTACCACCCACAGTTCAGGTCCTACCACCCACTGTTAAGGTCCTACTATCCACAGTTCAGGTCCTACCACCAACTGTTAAGGTCCAACCACCCACAGTGAAGGTCCTACCACCCACAGTTCAGGTCCTACCACCAACTGTTAAGGTCCAGCCACCCACAGTTCAGGTCCTACCACCCACAGTTCAGGTCCTACCACCCACTGCTAAGGTCCTACTATCCACAGTTCAGGTCCTACCACCAACTGTTAAGGTCCAACCACCCACAGTGAAGGTCCTACCACCCACAGTTCAGGTCCTACCACCAACTATTAAGGTCCTACTATCCACAGTTCAGGTCCTACCACCAACTGTAAAGGTCCAACCACCCGCAGTGAAGGTCCTACCACCACCAGTTCAGGTCCTACCACCAACTGTTAAGGTCCAACCACCCACAGTTCAAGTCCTACCACCCACAGTTCAGGTCCTACCACCAACTGTTAAGGTCCAACCACCCACAGTTCAGGTCCTACCACCCACAGTTAAGGTCCTACCACCAACTGTTAAGGTCCAACCACCCACAGTTAAGGTCCCACCACCAACTGTTAAGGTCCAACCACCCACAGTGAAGGTCCTACCTCCCACAGTTCAGGTCCTCCCACCCTCAATCTTGTACAACCCTTGAGCCAGGATACAATATCCACTTAGAGGTTGTGTGACCGGCGCACAGCAATACTAGTGCAAAATAAGTGTTGGTGGTGTATGAGAAATACCCCAAGTTAAGAATGTGCCTGAACCCCAGCTATCCCAATGTCTACTAGCCCTCATGATGTTAAATCTGACAAATGACAGTGGTGTATACCTCCTGTGCAAATTATTCACTTGTGCCCATCCCCGATCCGAACCGAATGGCTCAGTGGCAGAGCAACCCTGGAGAAAGATCGCAGCAGGTGCGGGGTTCGAACCCCCTTGAGTGCGCTTGGGCCCGTCCGGAGGGTCATCGACCGGCATGGTAACTGGTATCTAGATGCGATGTCGGCTCGAGCAGCGCGTACTTACAATCCGGTTCCCTTAATCCCACTGTGGCACGTCCTTAGAGGTCATTGTGACAATTCTTGGATGTTCAAATTTTCATTTTTTTTCATTTTTCGTTTTTCATTTTCACTTGTGCCCTGACTCGCCAACACCTTTCCATCTGCAATTGCAGTTGACTGCGTTGTCTCTGCCTGGTCTGTCTGCACCAAACTCTGTGGTGGAGGCACCCAGATTCGCAGCACCACCACACCAGCCACCAATGGTGGTGCAGCCTGCCCCACCACAACCAGCCAGGCATGCAACACCCAGACTTGCGCAGGTAAGGGAGGGTGTGCACCTTGCAAATAGGGCCCCTTTGATGGGTGATGCTCCTTCACGCTGGTTTACATACAGTAGTGCGGTGGCACCACCAACATCATCTAGTCCAATCCATACTGACTCATCTGTACAATCCCTATCCACTTTGCTACTTAGCCTTGTATAACACAGCCCCCCTGACAACAGCCGACACACATGCCCCACCGGTCTTGTAAGCACCGCCGCCACCACCAGCAGAAGTACCACTAAAAGATGGTGTAAACATCATGTTCCAATCCATACTGACTCATCCATGCAATCCCTTTCCACTTTGCTTCTCTGCCCTGTATTGCACAGCCCCCCTAACAACAGCTGACACGCATGCCCCACCGGTCTTGTACCGCTGCCACCAGCAGCAGAAGTACCACTAAAAGATGGTGTAAACATCATGTCCCAATCCACCAACACCATTCCTTCTGCAATTGCAGTTGACTGCGTTGTCTCTGCCTGGCCTGTCTGCACCAAACTCTGTGGTGGAGGCACCCAGGTGCGGAGCATCACCACACAAGCCGCCAACGGTGGTGCAACCTGCCCCGCCACCAGCCAGACTTGCAACACCCAGGCTTGTCCAGGTAACGGAGGGTGTGCAGCTTGCAAATAGGGCCCCCTGTTGATGTGTCCCTGTTGATGTGTGCATCACCCAATATGAAATTACGGTTGCGCAACCCGGAGAATAAAAGGCAGGAAGCGGATAGTGGTCGGGTTTCTAGTCCCCACTCCTCACCGGGGTCCCCCCAGGGGGCCCCCACCAAGCCTCACCCACTACAACTTTCCTCAAATCTTGTTTTTTCTTGTGGCCTTAACCTACTTTTCTTTTTCTTTTTGTGGCCTTAACCTACTTTTTGTGGCCTTAACCTACTTTTTTTCTTTTTTTTTCTTGTGGCCTTAACCTACTTTTCACCCACTTACAACTTTCCTCAAATCTTGTTTTTTCTTGTGGCCTTAACCTACTAAACATTCCCAAGATTTAATCATGGTTGTATAACCCCAGGTGCAATTTGAAAAACAGGTGGGGAGTGGGCTGAGTGGCCTTTGGGTTTGGGCCTAACTTGTGTGTAGTTTTAAAAAGTAATGATAACGCCTGGTGAGGGCGGTACTAAGGGAGCCCTGTCTTACGGCGGTAGGGAACAGGCTGCTACTTAACCTGGACAAAGCTACCATGGCTGTTTACAGCGACCGAGAACACTAAGGCGCACCCGTGGGTATTCGGCACCTCCACCATTCAAGGGGTTCTGCCATTGAGCCAATCGTTGAACGGGGATATGTGTTGCACAGATTATTGATGGGCCAAATTGATCACACCCTTGTCTACTTCTGAGGATTCCTTTCCCCCTCTCCTCCTCCAGGTCTCCTCTTCTCTCACTTGCACCAATCCTGGCTTGTCAGATGGTTGTGTGTGAATTGTCTGAACATCAGCCCAACCAACCCCCTTGCCTTACACTACACTACAACCCCTTTATATAGTACAGCCCAACCTTCCCCCTTTCCTTATGATTCTCTACCCACGTCAGTGATAACTGAATTGAAAATGCATCATACACCAACACTGTAGGCAGCTTCACTTGCACTTGCAACAACGGTTTCACTGGCAATGGATTTACTTGCACATTTGTGTGTGCAGGAACAACCTAGCCCTGGTTGTTTTGTACCCATAGCTGCCCCTTGACATGGCTGTCGAACTCACAAGATTCATGGCATACGTCATGTGCCCAATGTACTAGGGGTACACATGTACTAGGGGTACTCATGTGCCCAATGTATATGGGGTACTCATATGCCCTATGTATATAGGGGTACTCATGTGCCCAATGTACTAGGGGTACACATGTACTAGGGGTACTCATGTGCCCAATGTATATGGGGTACTCATATGCCCTATGTATATAGGGGTACTCATGTGCCCAATGTACTAGGGGTACACATGTACTAGGGGTACTCATGTGCCCAATGTATATGGGGTACTCATATGCCCTATGTATATAGGGGTACTCATGTGCCCAATGTATATGGGGTACTCATATGCCCTATGTATATAGGGGTACTCATGTGCCCAATGTACTAGGGGTACATTCAATACTAGCCCTCATGTTACATCTGACTTATGACTGTAGCTTATACCTCCTATGCTTATTATTCACATGTGTCCTGATTCGCCACATTGCTTCAAGTAGCGTATGAACTTTTAAAACCGACCAATACTTTTGTTGTTATTAATGTGTAAAGGGTTTCATGTAGAGTGGCCAAGCATTGATTGGACTAAATTAACTTGGAACTGCTACCCTGTCCACTTGGCTCCTCCACGCTGGTTTACATACAGTAGTGCGGTGGCACCACCAACATCATCTAGTCCAATCCATACTGACTCATCCATGCAATCCCTGTCCACTTTGCTTCTCCGCCTTGTATTGCACAGCCCCCCTAACAACAGCTGACACGCATGCCCAACCGGTCTTGTACCGCCGCCACCAGCAGCAGAAGTACCACTAAAAGATGGTGTAAACATCATGTTCCAATCCACCAACACCATTCCTTCTGCAATTGCAGTTGACTGCGTTGTCTCTGCCTGGTCTGTCTGCACCCAAACCTGTGGTGGAGGCACCCAGGTGCGGAGCATCACCACACAAGCCGCCAACGGAGGTGCAACCTGCCCCGCCACCAGCCAGGCATGCATGACTCAGGCATGCACAGGTAAGAGAGGGTGTGCAGCTTGCAAATTGGGCGGGCCCCCCTTATTGTGAACCTTACCCAATACCAGCCAGGCATGCAACACTCAGGCATGCACAGGTAAGAGAGGGTGTGCAGCTTGCAAATAGGGCGGGCCCCCCTTATTGTGAACCTTACCCAATACCAGCCAGGCATGCACAGGTAAGAAAGGGTGTGCAGCTTGCACATAGGGGGACCTTCATGTGTGCCTTGCCCAATATGAAATCATGGTTTGGCAACCCGGGGAATACAAGGCAGGGAGCGGACAGTGGTTCTGGATTCTAGTCCCCACCCCTCACCGGAGGGGTCACACCATGCCTCACTCACTACAACTTGCCTCAAGCCTTGCTTTTCTTGTTTGAAATTACACATACTGTTTGTATATCTTATGTTAATACGGATTACTCCCAATTGTGTCCAATGGAGGGTGCATACACACCTTTCCTATATGGGGGATTCCCTCACCCTCACCCTCACCCCCACCCCCATACAAAAACTATGATTACGTCTGGTGGGGCTTGGTATTAAGGGAACCCTGTCTTATGGCAGTAGAGAATGGGCTGCTACTAGAGCTGGACAAGGCTACCAAGGCGGTTGACAGGGACCGCTAACACTAAAGCGCACCCGTAGGGATTCAAACCACGCACCTTCTTGTTTTTCCGAGCTCTACCAATGAGCCATATTTGAAACGGGACACCTCATCACCATATTCACCCTGGTTGAAATAACACGCTCTTTTCGTATATCTTATGTTCGTAAGGGAGGAGTTCGGTTTGGTTCAGCCCTTTTCGCTGTTTGTTGGGCTTGGTGCGTTGGATTGCCTGTCTGGGCATACCTCCCATTTACTCTCTCCTTTCCGCTCTTCTTTCCGCCTCCAGTTGGTTTCCTCTTTGGATTGACCTAGTTTGTTTTTCAGGCTTGTGGGGGTGCCTTAAAACCCTCGTGTTTCCTCTTATAAAATTTGATGGTTTGCAGGCTGTGCTGCTATCTAGTCTAGGCATTGATTTGCTGAGTTTAAATACCGTATCCTCTCTCTCCCTCTCTCGTAAAAGCACTCCCACTTGTGGTCAGTGGAGGGTGCACACACACCTGTCCTTTATGGGGGGTGCCCTCACCCCCACGGCCCCACCCTCATCCCCACATTCGCCTAGGTGTTACAACATTGTCCTTCACTTGGCGCAGGTACAGCCAACCTTGCCCTATAAAGGCAAAAACACTAAAGCGCACCCGGAAGGATTCAAACTCCGCAACTTCTTGTTTCTTCGAGCTCTAGTGCTCTACCTCTGAGCCATTCGTCGAAACGGGATACCTCATCACCATACTCACCCTAGTGTTGCAACTTGTTGTCCTTGGCGGAGTAGGGGGTCCCAAAATTAAATTACCCCTTACAATGATGTTTCACATTTATTTCTTATGTGGAACATAACACCATGCATGGGTGCAATGCATGTCCTTGTGCCATGTGCACATGCCTGATCCCCACCCAATCCAAATCAAGAAGGCTCCTCTCCCTTTCTGATGACTCAATTAAAAAAAATGTCGGAACACATCAAAACAAAACCAAAATAGGAACCCACCGAATGGAACCCATGGACGCTTGTCTTGATTGACATGGTCGACAGGTGGCATGGTTAGTGCTAGCTGGGCATGAAAACATTTCAAGACTTATGCCAATCCATGTTGCTGTGGCCATGTAGTATGCATGAATTACCACCCCCACCCAAAAAACCACACACCCATGCTGAACATCTCATACACATGGAGAACCCCCTAGGCTCAAGTGTGGCATGTCATGAGGCGGTAGGCCACGAGCCCTACACGCATGTAACATGCAACACCTAGAATTGCTCCAGCATTCAAGGACTATGGCATGCAACAACTCGCCGCTGCCCCAAAATACGCACCTGGCAGCAATCCACATGTCAACGGTTCTGTCACCGTCAACCACTCGCGCGAGCACCAAGAAGATTTCCCTAAGATACTCATCAGCCTTGGTGCACTAACTTTCGAAACTAGGCAGTGTGGGGTTCGTAATTCGAATTCTTCGTCCTTAGTATATTATTGACAACACAGGGTAAGCTAATTTTGGCACCCCCTACCTGCATATGCCATGGAAGGTGTTTAGGATGAATTGAATGGAGTGCCAGACATACCGTCTAGTTGTTCACAATTTGTACTTTGAGTTTTTTCGTCATGCATTTTTGCAGTACAAAAACAGTGGAATCCCGTCTCTTACCGCACCATAGATTAGGCCAGTCTGTTCTGATAATGGTTGAACAATATGGGGGCAGTAAGATCAGGGGTGGTGGTGAAAGTTCATTTAATTTTGGCACCCCATGCAGGTACAACCAATGTTGCCCGTGGACGGCCTACTGGGCAAAGCTCAACGGATTCAGGTGGTCTCTCAGGAAGAGCTGTTGATGGAATTACATCCACCAACTGGGGTAGCAACTCATGCACCCACACCATGGGCGAGAAAAATCCAGACAATTACCCCTTTTGGTGGTGAGTTGAAACATGAATTTAAAAAATCACCTTGGCAAGTGTGCCCACACCTTGGATCATGTTGGGTGGTCAGGGGGAGTGTGTAGGATTGTGGAAAACAGTGTAAGTTCAGCAAATGAGAAACAAACAAAAACAAGAGAGATACTGGTCAGATATTGGGGCATGTTGGGATGTGTGTTTGATATTAATTTGGGGTAAAATGAATTTACTGGTATGCATGCAATGGTTAGCCTCTGGGGAAGAAAGTCACAGTTCCACTGTAAAGTAATACTCAAATGCTAGAGAGGCAGGGATCTGTTTCTGCTATATATAGCAGTTGCTACTTCTGAACCCGTTTTGGCCCAAGTTATCGCTACAAAATTTGAAGGAGAAAAACATTTTTTTGCCCTTAATGGACCTAAACAGCTGTAAAAAGCTGTACAACGCTGTCCCTAATGGAGGGCTGATACCATATTGCTAAAAACTAAAATCCGCTTGCATATTCTGGCACATAGAGCCCCACCTTGTATTTGGGATACAAAACAAGTTTTCTTTTTTTTAGTTGTTGGATTTTCACCCCAGAAGGTGGGTCTCCCTATGCAATCCAGCGACCTAGAGGATTCAGTTTGACTGGCGTTGCCACTCCTACAAAAGAGTAGGCGCACACCAGTTGTTCCATACGAGGGACCTACTTTTTTTGCACCAGCCCCGCAGAGCCGCTGTGGTTTCGTGGTTTTGATGGTGGAGGGGGCAGACCTGAACGGCTTCTTAGCTTGTTATTTTGCGAATTGCTTATTTCCCTCGACCAAACGAGCATTCACCACTACCCCTGTTGACCACGGCAGACAAGCTCCCTGCCATGGTCGTTAGATTGTTCCATACGAGTTCAAGGAGACATAAATAGAGAACCACCACAAGGCCAGAAATTCGACAGTACTTCCCTACAAGGGTTGCTTAGGGCCAGGACGCCCCAATACTGGGGAAACGAACCTCACCTCTTCCTACTCTCGCAAGTAGGGTCGATACAGCAAGGGTGCTATAGATCACAAGGGATGTAGAACACACCACATTTGTAACTCATCAGCCTGCGTGTCCTGCGATCTAACGCCGCCCCCTAACCTACCGCTACACCGCTACGAGAGGGGAGATATCTCGGGAGTAATCGCACCAGGGCGATATATAAAGATGATCTAATGCATATTACTGCAGTGCGACTCAATAATGACAGGTCTATGAAAATGCAATGTATCACGCACATATAAATGTGACAAATACATGCGTGCATGACCATGGTCCGTAAGGCAGTTAAAAGACTTTAAGATCCGTAAAGCCCCCGTAAAGGCTCTGTAACTGGGTCCGTAAAGGTTCTGTAACTGGGTCCGTAAAGGCTCTGTAACTGGGTCCGTAAAGGCTCTGTAACTGGGTCCGTAAAGGCTCTGTAACTATGTCCGTAAAGGCTCTGTAACTGGGTCCGTAAAGGCTCTGTAACTGGGTCCGTAAAGGCTCTGTAACTATGTCCGTGAAGGCTCTGTAACTGGGTCCGTAAAGGCTCTGTAACTGGGTCCGTAAAGGCTCTGTAACTGGGTCCGTAAAGGCTCTGTAACTGGGTCCGTAAAGGCTCTGTAACTATGTCCGTGAAGGCTCTGTAACTGGGTCCGTAAAGGCTCTGTAACTATGTCCGTAAAGGCTCTGTAACTGGGTCCGTAAAGGCTCTGTAACTGGGTCCGTAAAGGCTCTGTACCTGGGTCCGTAAAGGCTCTGTACCTGGGTCCTTACAGGCTCTGTAACTGGGTCCGTAAAGGCTCTGTAACTGGGTCCGTAAAGGCTCTGTAACTGGGTCCGTAAAGGCTCTGTAACTGGGTCCGTAAAGGCTCTGTAACTGGGTCTGTAAAGGCTCTGTAACTATGTCCGTAAAGGCTCTGTAACTGGGTCCGTAAAGGCTCTGTAACTGGGTCCGTAAAGGCTCTGTAACTGGGTCCGTAAAGGCTCTGTAACTGGGTCCGTAAAGGCTCTGTAACTGGGTCCGTAAAGGCTCTGTAACTGGGTCCGTAAAGGCTCTGTAACTGGGTCCGTAAAGGCTCTGTAACTGGGTCCGTAAAGGCTCTGTAACTGGGTCTGTAAAGGCTTTGTAACTGGGTCCGTAAAGGTCGTGGTTATCGATAGTGATGAGAGGATTGCAATATATCACGTGCATTGGATTGGTGGCTGGCCCCAGAGTGAACGGACGGGCTGGTCCCCTTAACCTCACGCCTCGTCATAAGGCGCTACATACATTTATATTATAATATACGGCATAGGGCACCTGGAGAATGTAATATTTATCATCAACATCAATCATCATCAATCATTTATTTATTTATCACGTGCCCGTCATTTGTTACAGACCGGTTCTCTTGGTCCAGCTAGAGTGTCTTAGTCCGCCAGGCCATCCGCCTGGAAGCTTCCGTTGTAGTGCCTCTGCCCGATAGGGCCAGCACCTAGCGGCGGCAGTACCCTGAGGTACTGTCGCCTTTCTCTCCTTATACCTGGCATGTCGCCTGACATGCTATCACGTTTAACTTTTGCGCTTTTTGCACTACACAGCGCAGTTTTTATTTATTTCAAGTGCGCTTAAGCGCTGGCCAATTTTGTAAATGGAAGTACCCTGAAAGTTTGACTGGCGTTGCCACTCCTACAAAAGAGTAGGCGCATACATCTTTTACACTTCAAGGAAAGAGAGGATACAAGGAAAGTGAACCCAATGCAGAGTAATGTGGTGTGTGACCGTTGTGTTTGTAGCGAGGTGAGGTGTGGAATCTCTTATATTGAAGACAAATAGGAGGAACTAGGATTTCATGATGTGATGTTCGTTGCCTCATGTATGCTTTTAGCTATCCTTAGCAATTGCTCTGGATGTGGTGGTCATCATGTCAACTTCCCTTCTTTATCATGAATGCTTAGCAATCCTCAATCGCTTTGGATGTGGACCCTCTTGAATGTGGTCCATCTCAAATGTTGATTTGGTCCCCCTGGAATCTTGATTTGGTCCCTTTTGAATGTGGTCCCCCTGGAATGTTGATGTGGTCTCTCTTGAATGTTAAGTAATCCCCAATCGCTCCTTATGTCATGTGGTGGTCATTACATCAAGTTCCCTACATTATTATTATTATTATGACATTATGACATTATGTCAAGTTCCCTACATCCGGAATGGTCATTTTGACACACCATGCACGTACCCAGTGTAGGTGTGCCCAAGTATTTCTCATTCTACCAACATAGCCTGGCGACCCCCATTGTTTGGTAGACCTGTTCTCTCCAGCCCCAGCACCATAACCATATTGCAGCATTGGCTTGTGCCTCCCAATTCCACAACCTTGACCCCACCACCATAACTCCCATAGCAGGGTTGACTTTGGCTCTTCTAAAACGATTTATAAGATCAAGATCACCAACCGGCAGGATTGTTGCTCCTTTTGGCTGCACGCATTGCAGATACGTGTTGGCAACACTGCCAGCTGGAGTCCCGGGTCGAAGATTACAGCAAACTCTGTGTGCACCACCACAGGCTATGGGCCTTTCACAGGTACACACCCGTATCAGGGATTTTGTTTTTCAAATCTGAAAGTGGGTTTATTGCATGCTTCAGTGCCACACATAGGATTTATTTTGATTGTTTGCGATCTTTTTCTTCAATCATTGGAAATTGAGAGGCCCACACCTAATACAACATAGTACGCATCCACGGGCATCAGATTTTAATGGTGTGGCACTTGTTGTCAATCATACTGTACAGTACTTGTTGTTAATCATATTCTATTGTACTTGTTGTCAATCATATTGTATTATCAATCATATTGTACAGTACTTGTTGTTAATCATATTGTATTGTACTTGTTGTCAATCATATTGTATTATCAATCATATTGGACAGTACTTGTTGTTAATCATATTATATTGTACTTGTTGTCAATCATATTGTATTATCAATCATATTGGACAGTACTTGTTGTTAATCATATTATATTGTACTTGTTGTCAATCATATTGTACTATCAATCATATTGGACAGTACTTGTTGTTAATCATATTATATTGTACTTGTTGTCAATCATATTGTATTATCAATCATATTGGACAGTACTTGTTGTTAATCATATTATATTGTACTTGTTGTCGATCATATTGTATTATCAATCATATTGGACAGTACTTGTTGTTAATCATATTATATTGTACTTGTTGTCAATCATATTGTATTATCAATCATATTGGACAGTAAGCATTGTCAATTATATTGTATTGCACTCGTTGTCAATTATATCCATTGTGTTTGGTAGCGCATAACATGGACCATATTATCTAGATGGTGTGTAACACTACCTACACAATTCTCCATGATGTATGGGTTGCCCAAGATGGGAGGAGCAGACGTAACTCAAGATGGGAGGAGCCTTCTTCAAATCTTTAGTTTCTAATGTCTTGGCATGAACTATACACATATATCGATTTGTATTAAAGAAGAAAAACAACTTTCTTCATTTCAAACTAAACATAGCTTTTGTCGTAATCATAAATCTCGGTACGACAATTGTCTGATTTCCAGACCTGAATTAGTTATTGTATGACATGACATAATGTCCACGCAATATACGAATAATGGCATCACATCCTAACATTCGGTCTCTGCTTTTGCGATGAACAGGTCCATATCTGGAACTAACTTGTGATGAACCAGTGGTTGGGCGATACGTTTCTATCCAGATCATGGACACAAAGTCAACTTTGACACTGTGCGAAGTTGAGGTTTTCTGAGGAGGTAAGTTTCCTACGCTACGTACCCTCTGAGTGTTTACCTAAGTGTGCCTACTCTTTTGTAGGTGTGGCAACGCCATTTAAATTGAATCCTCGGTGTCGCTGATTTGTGTAGGAAGACCCACATCCCGGGGTGAAATACCTGTCACAAATTAAAAAAAATCCTAGCTTGGAAGCTGCGCTATATATGGAAAGCTAGGACTAAAAGCTTGCTAGGGTTGGGGCTGACTGAAAAGTTCCAAACGAAAATGTTGCAAACAATTAGACGGTGGCTGACAGTTTATTGAAATTAAGATGGTGGCAGGTGGTTCAGTGAAATTAAGATGGTGGCTGCTGGTTTAGAGCAATTAAGGTAGTGGCTGATGATTTAGGGCAATTAAGATGGTGGTTGATGGTTCAGTGCAATTAAGATTAGCCTGCTCTGTGGCTTTCATGGCAGCTTTGTTTGCTGAGTGGCTGTCAGCGTTATTCATATTCCTCTGTCTTTCTCCTCTGTCCTTAACCGCCATCAGTGGCCTGTGTTTCATTTTACAGAATTTCACTCCTATAGAAGCAAATGAACATTCAAACATACTTCCTTGCATTACACTGCCCTACCCACCCCATTGTGTTGCACAGCCCAACCTACTTCATGGGCCGGATGCTTCTACCTCAGGTTATGCGAACACTAAGGACCAGAGTTGTCCAGGAAGCTACGTCCTGCGTCGCAGACACAACGCCAGGTTCCGTTGCACCTTGAGATGCAATGTGGGGAGGGTCCGTTGCATCGCAGACGCAGCTTCAGTGGCTTGATTGCGTTGCAGGACGAGGGCTATTGGTTGGTTGCGGGTCGGTTGCGTCTCAGGACCCAGGCTATGCTGGTTTGGTTGCACCTCAGGACGCAGGCTGTAAAATTGGTTGCGTCGCACGACGCAGAGCTGGAGGTCCTCCTGAACAAACCTGCTGAAGCCATCATCTATGCAGTGCCCCCATGTGGTGTGAAGCCACTCTCCTCGATGCCGGTTGCAAGGCATACGTGGGTGGCTTATGGAAACGATTGCCTTCGGATACATCAAACATTTTATAGTTTATGTGTGTGTACTACAGACTGACTGTTGTTACTGAATTGAGTGAGATATTGTTCAAATCCTACATATTTTTCCAGCTGGACAAGCAGGTTACTTATGTAGAACGAATTGAGTGAGATATTGTTCAAATCCTCCATACCGTACACACCTTAAGTATTGGCAAACGGTATGGCAAACGAACCTTTGCCAAACCCGATTAGAATCGACCTTGCGACCACTCCAAGAGTCCAGGTGGTTGGCCTTTGCCTAGTTACGGTGACCATGGCACTTGAAATCAGGACCATGACACAAGAACTCTTAACTCTTCACAAAAATGTTCCAAGATTCCCATCCCCTCATGACAGTCTATAATTGTTTTCTATTTGACTTGACCTTGACCTTAGTTACATGGCTCCAGCCAGCACTTTGACCGGTCTGGATACTAAGCCCTATCAAGTTTAATGCTCCTGATTTGAATTCTTACATGGTTTTATTTACAGCAAGCTTAAGCAGACTACTTTGTGGACATGCACTTGACCTTGAACTTGTTTACATGGCTCCAGCCAGCAAATTGGCTGGCTGGAGCCATGCACCGGTCTGGCTACGAAGCCCTAGCAAGTTTAATGCTCCTGATTTGAATTATTACATGGTTTTACAGCAAGCTTGGGCAGACTACTTGGTTAACACGTAACAAGGAAATGTACGGTAACAATAACATGTAAACAAAGAGACGATTTGCCAACTAGGGTCAACTAACTTACTTGCATCCAATAATCCCTGGGCAACCGGGTAGGTAGTCCCGAGCTGTATATGTACCGTACCTCACGTTATTCCCGCCACCTCAATCGGAATGAAACCCAGTACGGCCGGCGGAGGAGTCTCCGGGAACCTAAGGGTTAGGCGCCCCTGGGCGCCCTTTGGCGACGCCAGCCGGCTTTGCGCTTGACCTGTGGCTCTGACCGGGACCGAGACCGGTTGTGCCCAACCAGTTAAAGGTCGGGGTAAGTGGCTGTTAAATTCGGTGGGTAGGCAAGGCGATTGGTTGGAAACACCAATCGTTAAGGTCCGGTTAAAGACTAAGCATCCCGGTTAGTGCAATGGCGCACCCCCACTGCCATTAAAAAATGTGAAGGGCCAGCAAAACGCGTTCCCTCTGATACATACCCCCCACCAAAGTGTTAGCATTATTCATTAGTGTAAACATTATTTATTTATTTATTTACTGCCGAAGACGGCGTGCAGCCGAATTGCAGGCTGAAGCTATGTAACCAAGTTGAAGTTGAAGTAAATATTACTGTATGGGCAGGTCTGGGTTGAAAACATGATGTTCGGCAGAGTGAAGTCTAGTTCTTGTAATATTCGTTAACTGCAACACTCGTTTTGCCTCGTGTGTTTTTCTGTTACATAATTGTGAAGTGCACAGGCTGTGCCGCTGTCCTATCTCGGTATTGTTATGCTGATTTTATGTAACGTCCCCTCTCTCGTGCAATTAAATTGGCTGGTATGCAGGCTGTGTCGCTGTCCTATCTCGGCATTGTTCTTCTAATCGTATGTTACCTTCCCTCTAAAATAAGACAGGCGGAGGAATGGTCCACGGGATAGCTAGTCGTATATAGAGTGACCTTGTGTGCCCCGGTCTGGGTCCTTACAGGTCCCTCCACCGCTTACCCGGTTGTGGCGACGCCCTCTGCTGTGGCAAAGTCGCCTACCGCACCAGTAGAAGCAGTACCTACTGTACTGTCTTGCCATCTCTAATATAGTAGCAGATCGGTTGATCGGTTCTGCTACCTATCTTTCTATACGCTGTAAGCTATTGTGACCGCCTGAGTCCCTGCAGTCCCTGCACATTTTGATAGGTAAGCATAGGTTATTTTTTTGTAGTGTTTTTTCGTTCAGAAGAAGATAATATAAAAAAAAGAAATAAAAGAAAAAGTGATTTGTTCGAGTCTACATTTTCCTGGTAATGTTGTTTTTACTGCCAAAGACGGCGAGCAGCCAAATTGCTGGCTGGAGCTATGTAACCAAGTTCAAGTTCAAGTTAGAGGAATGGTCCACGAGATAGCTCGTGATTTTGAAAAACAAGTAACCACTAGCTCATTTAACGATTCAATACACTTTCTACTCAGTGCGACGTACATTTATTTCTCTTCAAGGGGGCGGAAGCCCCCAGGGTTATATATGTGTCCGTCTGTCCGACCGAGATGAAGCCTGACACGTCAGCCAACGGTCTCATAACTAACTCACTTCCGTTGCCACATGTTGCTCCGTCGCGATCACTCTCTGCCATTTTAGCGTCGCATGCGTTGTGAAAGGTATTTCACCCCAGAAGGTGGGTCTCCCTACACAAACCAGCGGCACAGAGGATTCAGGCTGGCTTTCATGGGATAACGTGTAAAAAAAAGTTCTGCCATGGCTAGACCCTGATACCTCCCAATGCAACTGGATACCAACATATTGAATTTGTAATATAAATACGTGAACATCGAAAGAAACAATACACACACGCAGTACTCGAAATCACAGTCCTACATTACACTTGGTTCACAACGATTTTGGAAAACAAATACCGTAACCACAATTCCGATGATGATGATGATGATGATGATTACAATTTTTTTACTGCCGAAGACCGCGAGCAGCCAAATTGCTGGCTGACGCTATGTAACCAAGTTCAAGTTCAAGATCAGAGACAAATCAGGTGTCCCAACCGGATCCGGTATCTTGCAGTGCCAACAAGGCATCATTCATAGCTGCTAGGCGGACTGCAAGTTCCGCATTGGGGTCATGATCCAGGACAGAAGGCAATATTGGAGATTCTGGAACTCTGACGGCAGGGCCACGGTTCAGCAAGCCATAAGGTGAAGTGCCATCGGGTGACTTCGACGCCGGTGTGGTGTCCTGAGTATGTGGTGGCTGTGGCTGGCTGTGGCGGTGGCTGTGGTGGTCTGTTGTGGTGACATTAGCCATGGGCTTGAATGCTTTAGGCATTGTGGCTGGTGGGCTGGCCATTGCATCCGCTTTTGACGTATGTGCATTACTGATGCCGAAGAATCTCTCAAGGCTGCTTGGGGTGGGAGTCTCCAAAAGACTGTTGGATGCAGCAGGCATCTGCTTGCGACCTGTTGGGCTTGTGTGCTGCTGCTGCTGGTTCTGCTGTTGTTGTGGAGCTTGCTGCTTGGGCGCCTTGCCATGCTGCTTTTCTTCCCCTTGATCTGAGGCTGAGGCTGGGAGATCAACCCTGCCCCTAGAAGATTCCGTAGTGAGGATGGGTTCTGTATCTGAAGAGGACAGCGATGGTGGGCCGGACACCACGCTTCCAATGTTCACCGAGTGATAACTTGGATAGAAGTCGAAGGAGGTGGGCTTGCTTGGTAGCATGTGTGCATCCTGCTCCCCGGAGGAGGACAAATCAATGATCTGTTTCTCTGCGTCCTCGGCCAGCTTGCAAAGGTCTTGGAATGAAGTGGACGGGCGGCGCATGTCGCCGGAGAGCGATGGCATTCTGGCGATAGCAAAGCTGCATTCGTGATCGCGGCTTGCCGTGCTGTGCCCGTCAGGGCTGTCGTAAGAACCATGGGACCGGTCGCTTCTGTGTTGTGATGGCGATGGAGACCCAAAGCTGCATTCCTGCCCCTCAGCACGATCTAAATACATAGATGATGCAGCTCCGGCAACGGCCTTCCCAAAGGATGCGGACGATGCCGAGAGCTTGGCCACTTCACCCCGTGCACTTCCACTGCTAGAGCTAGCCCCCTGCCTGGACGCAGGTGCCATTGGAAGCACAGCTGAGGCTGCGGAAACTGCAGCGGCTGCAGCAGCGACAGAAGCAGTTGACAGCAATGCCTCTTGCATGTTGAGGGCATGTTCTTGAAGGGCATCTCTCTCGTCTAAGGTATTCCTTGCCTGAGGGGGGGGGGGGGGGGGGGTAGGGTGAAGGAAAGGGTGAGGGTGGTGGGTGGAGGTGAGGGTGTCGGGGAAAGGTGAGGGTGAGTTTGTAGGGTGGAGGGTGGAGGTGAGGGTGTGGGGGGGGAAGGGGGTTCTTGAACTTGGTTACAGGGATCCAGCCTGCCTGAGGAGGGGGGGGGGGATGTGGTGTAGGGTGAAGGAAAGGGTGAGGGTGGAGGGTGGAGGTGAGGGTGTCGGGGGGAAGGTGAGGGTGAGTGTGTAGGGTGGAGGTGAGGGTGAGGAGCAAGGCAGCCACCTAGTTCAGGCAGCAAGTTCTTGTATGTGCGCATCATCGAGCTGATGATGCGCACATACAAGGACTTAATAAACATCTTCAACCATTATAAAATAGATTACACCACTTTACAACATTTTCTTCAAAACATACTAAACCATTATATGACATCTTAAACCACTATATCAAACATATTAAACCATTATACAACATATTTAACCGGTCACGTCACAGGCCAGAGGTGAGGCAGTCGTACTGCAAGCATAGCACCAATCTTATGTTGTTATGCATCAACCACTGTCATGTAAATACAACTCATTACTAACGCATTCCTAGCCTGAGGAAATAAGAGATTGGATCAGGTATGTTTTGCTAAGAATGCTCAGATTTTGATTTTGATTTTGATCGTGCTGTTGATGATGCTGATGATAACGATTGCATTTTTCTTGTTAATTATTGTGATTGCTGATGACGGCGAGCAGCCAAATTGCTGGCTGGAGCCCTGTAACCAAGTTCAATTCCCCCCCCCCCCCCCCCCCCCCACCCACCACACACACACCACACACACAGCCAAATTGCTGGCTGGATCAATGAAACCCAGTTCAAGTCCCCCCTACCCCACCCCACCCCACCCCCACCCACCCACCCACCCCACCACACACACAGCCAAATTGCTGGCTGGATCAATGTAACCCAGTTCAAGTACTTGCCTGATCTTGAAGAGCCTCCCGTTCACCCTCTGATAGGCTGCCCCTTCCATCAACAGACCGGCCAGGCCTTTGAAAAGAATCCCGTGCACCCCATGCTAGGCTGTCCCTTCCGTCAACAGACCGATCAGGTCTTCCACCGAGCATGCTTGACCTGCTACCTTGGCTGCGGTCCCTGCTGGTGGTGGGGCTAGGGCTGGGGTCTCTGCTGGTGGTGGGGGTAGGGCTGCGGACCCTGCTGGTGGTGGGGCTTGGACTGCGGACCCTGCTGGTGGTGGGTCTAGGGCTGTGGACTCTACTAGTGGGGTTGCTCAGGGGACTTGCTCCCAGAGCCTGCGTGAGGGTCTGAAGCTCAGAGATGAAGTCCCCGAGGCCGTCGCCTCCTGTACCCTTTGTTTGCACCTCCTCCCATTCTGGCTGGTCTCTCTGTGCGGGTCCTTCAGTGGAGCTGCGGGGAGTGTGCTGGCGTGGGCTTCGGTCCTGCTTCCATTTGCTGCTGCTGTTGCTGCGTGCTTGCTGCCTAACGGCAGCCAGTTGGTCCTCCAGACGCTCCTTCTCTAGAAACCATGCATCCCTCTCCCGCTCATGCTGACAGATCTTTGATTCCAAGGCCTTGACTGTTGCACCGCTGGCACTCAATACCTGGATCTCCTTTTTCGCCCGCTCAAGCTCAAATTGCAGTTGGCGCTCTCTGCTCCTCAGAACGGCTAGTTCCTTGCCTTGATTGGCTAACTCGCAGCGAAGCTTTGCGAGGTTCTCGGAGTCATTCATTTGCGTCTGTGCTGCCAGCGTGAGGCGATTCATGTCGACTTGCTGGCGGGCCTGAATGCTCTTCAACCTTGCCACCTAAAAGAACGAAAGCAGAGACGTTATCTCGAGGCACTGTATTCATTTGATCCCCGCTTGACGAATGGCTCAGTGGCAGAGCTCCTATAACGAATTCGGTGCCGGATTCGAATCCCAACGGGTGCGCTTAAGAGTTCGTGGTCGCTGTCAGCCGCCATGGTAGCTTTGTCCAGGTAAAGTAGCTGCCCGTTCCCTACCGCTGTAAGACGGGGCTCTCTTAATACCACGCCCCACCAGGCGTTATCATTTTTGATCGGGCGCCTCCTTTGAATTTGAAGCATATTTAACTCGGACTTGGATACTTAGCTTCAGCCAGCAATTACCTGCTCACCGTCTTTGGCAGGATATGTTTTTACCAGGAGAATGTAAACACGAACAAATTGTTTTTTCTTTCTTCTTTTTATCATTTTTGAAGCATATGATTAACAGGATAAAATGATTGATGATGAATAGAAACAAGTAATTATGGGAATGACAGCCATCAGAGGCTTGGAGTTAGGTGATCGAATCGAATAGAAAAAACACACCTCTCGTTCCATGCTCTGAGCTTCCTCCCGAAGGTGCATGATAGTCTGAGCATCCTGCGTGTGAATAAGAGCGGCTGTCCTCAGACTGTCCACTTCAGATTGCATAAGGGTCCTTTCCTGCCTCCAAGTTGCTGCAGCGCGCCCGCAGTTGTCCAGCTCCTCCTGCAGCTACTCATTGGGCTGGGGGAAGTTGGTCAGTACTAAGCTGATCAGCACTTGGGTTTAGGTGTTGTATGTTTAGGTGGTGTAGGCTTCAGGTGGTTTAGGGTTAAGTGCGGCTAAGTGCTGACCCGCTAAGTGCTGACCGGCTAAGTGCTGACCCGCTAAGTGCTGACCGGCTAAGTGCTGACTGGCTAAGTGCTGACCCGCTATGTGCTGACCGGCTAAGTGCTGACCCGCTAAGTGCTGACCGGCTAAGTGCTGACCCGCTATGTGCTGACCGGCTAAGTGCTGACCCGCTAAGTGCTGACCGGCTAAGTGCTGACCGGCTAAGTGCTGACCGGCTAAGTGCTGACCGGCTAAGTGCTGACCGGCTAAGTGCTGACCGGCTAAGTGCTGACCCGCTAAGTGCTGACCGGCTAAGTGCTGACCGGCTAGGTGCTGACTGGCTAAGTGCTGACCGGCTAAGTGCTGACCGGCTAAGTGCTGACCCGCTAAGTGCTGACCGGCTAAGTGCTGACCGGCTAAGTGCTGACCGGCTAAGTGCTGACCGGCTAAGTGCTGACTGGCTAAGTGCTGACTGGCTAAGTGCTGACCGGCTAAGTGCTGACCGGCTAAGTGCTGACCGGCTAAGTGCTGACCGGCTAAGTGCTGACCCGCTAAGTGCTGACCGGCTAAGTGCTGACCGGCTAAGTGCTGACTGGCTAAGTGCTGACCCGCTATGTGCTGACCCGCTAAGTGCTGACCAGCTAAGTGCTGACCGGCTAAGTGCTGACCCGCTAAGTGCTGACCGGCTAAGTGCTGACCCGCTAAGTGCTGACCGGCTAAGTGCTGACCGGCTAAGTGCTGACTGGCTAAGTGCTGACCCGCTATGTGCTGACCGGCTAAGTGCTGACCGGCTAAGTGCTGACCGGCTTCTCCCTACCTGCTCTATGCGCCCTGCATTCTTCATCAGCTCATTCATCTCCACCTGGAGTATATCAAACTCAGCCTGAAGGCGCGTAGTCTCTTCTCTAGTCGCCCTGTCTCTCCGACTCAATTCCTCTTGGTGCTGAACGTTGACCAAGTCAAGGTCCCGGACTCCAGCCTCCACCTCTCTTCGCAGTGCGCTGCACTCCAACTGTAACGATGCTGTTTGGTCAGTCAGCTCAGCAGCGGATGTCTGGACCATGTGTTGTACCTCCTCCTTCTCCTTCTGCAGCACGCTCAAGTCTGTCTCCCATTGCACCATGACTTGATGCTGCTTGTCGTTCTCCTTCTTCGACTCATCGCCCTCCCTTTCTAATTCCATCACCTGGGGGTGGGGGGAAGTTCGCCTCCTCGTAAGATTACGTTTTAAAGGGGGTTAGGGTTTAGTGGTTTAGGTTTACATTCAAAGGTTTAGGGTTTAGGGGGGGGGGTTAGGGTTTAGGGTCTAGGTGGGTTTAGGCATAACTGAAGTGGAGGCAAACTTTCCCATACCTTACCTGGGCCCTCAACACCTCAAGCTCCTCTTCCAAGGCCTGGTGACTAGTAACAAGTTGCTTTTGATCCACAAGAAGCTGGACCTGTGTGTTTTACATACAAAAGGTTGGTCAATGTTTGTGTTATGTGTGTGTGGTATGTGTGAAATATCCTGGTGACTAGTGACTAGTTGCCTCTGCTCCATAAGCAGCTGGACCTGTGTGTATTTGATCATGTGTACAAGTAGGTCAATGTTTGTGTTTACAAGTGGTATGTGTGTGAAGGTGAAAGTCTTGGTGACTAGTGACAAGTTGCCTCTGCTCCATAAGCAGCTGGACCTGTGTGTTTTACATACAAAAAGGTTGGTAAATCTGTTTGTTTACAAGTGGAACGTGTGAAGAGGCCTGGTGACTAGTGACAAGTTGCTTTTGCTGCACAAGGATATGAACCTGTGTGTGTTTACATCCAAAAATGTAGGTCAATGTTTGTGTTTGCAAGTGGTATGTGTGAGAAGGCCTGGTGACTAGTGACAAGTTGCTTCTTATCCATAAGCAGCTGGACCAGTGTG
Organism: Chlamydomonas sp. ICE-L; assembly: GCA_013435795.1. Taxonomy (NCBI): domain Eukaryota; kingdom Viridiplantae; phylum Chlorophyta; class Chlorophyceae; order Chlamydomonadales; family Chlamydomonadaceae; genus Chlamydomonas; species Chlamydomonas sp. ICE-L. The sequence goes on from JACBWV010000610.1 coordinate 82,976,440, forward strand.
TTTTACATATAACATATAGGTCAACGTTTGTGTTTGCAAGTGGTATGTGTGAGAAGGCCTGGTGACAAGTGACGAGTTGTTTCTGATCCACAAGCAGCTGGACCTGTGTGATTTAACAATATACAAGCAGGTCAATGTTTGTTTTAACAAGTGGTATGTGTGAAAAGGCCTGGTGACTAGTGACGAGTTGCTTCTTATCCATAAGCAGATGGACATGTGCGGTTTAGCAAATATACAATCAGGTCAATTTGTAACAAAACAATGTCAATTTGTAACATAAAATAACAATTTATAAGTCAATTTGTCTTGTCTTGAACATACAAAATATTATTTCTAAGTAATGATAGCGCCTGGTGACTAGTGACACGTTGACTCTGATCCACCTGTGCTTTAACATATACCACAGTACAAGAGCAACCACAGCATCAACCACAGTGCAGCACAGTGCAGTATACGTAGGTCAATTTTGTAACATACAAAAATAAAAATGCCTGACATATATAAAATACAAATGCTTAATATACAGCCGGTTAGGTCAATCGTGCGTGTCCTCAATTACAATTAGAGGCAGTGGGCAGATCAAGTTAGTTTTTTCCTTTTTTTCTTTAACCGATTTGGGTTCTCCATAGCGGCAATTTGGGTCAAAACGGGGTCAAAAGTAGCGGAAGCAATATCGCTGATAGCAGATTAGCAGGGGAAACAATCTCTATAAAATAAAAATGTTTAGTATACAGCAGGTTAGGTCAATCGTGCATGTCTTCAATTATTGTAACAGTACTTGACCTCAGGTCCTCCGTTCTATTTTATTTGCAATTTACGATTTACAATTTGAGGATGATTTTCTTGCGATTGGTTAGTAAAGTGATGACGCAAAGTCAGGCCAGATGATTATTAAGAACTGGCCATGAACCAGTGTAACATGTTTAAGTTGCAACATTCAGTCGCGTTACTGGATTTTATTAAAATTAAAACCGTCCAATGTGTAATGTCAAACTATATTCCTCCGGACAAAAGCGTCAAATTATAATAACCCCCCTCAAAAAGACTGCCACATTTTCGACACCCCAGATTCCACACAGCCCCCCCCGCAGATTTGCTTCTACTTTGTTTGGATTTGCAAGATGTCATGCATCAGTGGTATAATTTGGGAACCAACATCGTGGAGGATTGTGTGGAGGATTTGAATGGAACATGAATAGGGACCGGCATATCATATGATGTTGACCAAAAGTGAGCATGATAGAAAATGACATCATACAAACTGCATCATATGATGTTGCATATAAATGGTAACTTTAGCCTTGTCAGACTGCCAGCAACATATGGTGGCATGATATCATATGATTTCATATTGCCGTTCCCTAGTTATCACACACCAAGCGTTATTTATTTACATGATTTATTTAAGTTTACATCTGTTTACATGGAGGATGTTGCCTAGTTATCACACACCAAGCTGCAGCGGTAATGCTCCTTGATGACTGTCCGCATACTTTTAAAAAAAAAAAGTGAGCATGATAGAAAATGATATCATACAAACTGCATCATATGATGTATATAAATGGTAACTTTAGCCTAGTCAGACTGCCAGCAACATATGATGACATGATATCAAAAAGGTGCCATATTGCCGTTCCCTATTTATCTGACACCAAGCTTTATATATTTACATGATATATTTAAGTTTACATCTATTAACATAGATGATTTTACCTAGTTATCAGACATTAATCTGCAGCTGTAATGTAACTTGATGACTGTCTGCATGCTTTTACTTTTACTTTCCGGGCAGTGGGTACTAGTGATCGAAATTGATTTTTTTTCGAGTGGCAAATCAACAGTAAGAGGAGTGGAGGGGACGAGTGATACAAAAAACGGCAGACCTCAGTGTTTTCAGACTCCAAGTTGCAGCTCTCATGCTCCTTGATATCGGTCTGCATGCTTTTACTTTTTCTTTCAGGGCAGTGGGCACGAGTGATCGAAATTGAATTGTTTCGAAGGGAGAGATCAACAGTAAGAGGAGGCGAGAGGAAGGGAGGAATGAATGACGAGACAAAGCAGCAGGCCTCAGTGTTCTCAGACTCCAAGTTGCAGCTCTCATGCTCCTTGATATCGGTCTGCATGCTTTTACTTTTTCTTTCCGGGCAGTGGGTACGAGGGATCGAAGTTGACTTTTTCGAGAGGAGAAATCAACAGTAAGAGGAGGCGAGAGAAAGGGACAAATGATTAAGGCAAAGCAGCCAAGGTTGTGCAGTACAGATACCGATACGGTACGGATATGGTACGGGTTTTAGAATTGAGTACGGTTTGAGGGAGAAATCAACAGTAAGAAGAAGCAGCCCGCAGGAGGAAGAGTCAGCAAGAGGAGGTAAATCAAAAGTAAGAGAAGAGGAGGGGACGAATGATAAAAACAACAGCGGACCTCATTGTTCTCAGACTCCAAGTTGCAGCTCTCATGGTCCTTGATCACAGCCTGCATGCTTTGCAGCTCCCGCCAGCATGCTTCAAGCTGTACGCCCAGCTTCTCGCGCTCCATGTGTTGCCTCTGTAGGTCATCTCTCAGAGTGACCACCTGGCAGGTGGGGGGCAGTTGGGTAAAGCATGATTTTTTTATTTTTACATGGAGGATTTTTTGGTGGAGCCCCCCCTTCTGGGGGGCAGGAGCCCCCAGGGTTACTCATTTGTCCGTAAGACAGACCGACCATCCATCCATCTGTCTGACTGAGACGAAGCCTGACACGTCAGCCAACGGTCTCGTAACTAACTCGCTTCCATTGCCACGTGTCGCTCCGTCGCGATCGCTCTTCGCCAATTTTAGCTTCGCATGCGACGCTGCATAGAACTTGTCGCCTCAAAGGGTGGGTTTTCCTATGCTAGTCCTAGACCAGCCTAGACTCAAAAGATTATATGTGATAGGAGGAGGTCTGATGATGTGATGATTACTACATAAAAGCAGCAGTAGAGAGAGCCAGCATGCTCCAAGCTTGACGCCCAGCTTCCAACGCTCCATGTGTTGCCTCTGTGGATCATCCCTCAGGGAAGCCACCTGGTGGGTGGGGGGAAGTTGGGTGAAGCATGATTTATTTATTTTTACAGGGTTTAGGGTTTAGGGAACCCCAAACCCTGAGGAGTTTTGGCAGTCCGTTGGTTCACCGTGTAAAACTCTTTCTCTCTCTCTACTGCTGCTACCATCTAGTAATCATCACATCATCTCTATCAACCTGGCCGTCACGTTCTTGCAGTTTAGGATTTAGGGTTCAGGTAAGTGGGGGCTAACTGAATTTCCCTCCCCCCCCCCCCCCCCCCCCTACCACCCTGGTGGTAGCGTTCTTACAGTATAGGGTTAAGGGTTTACATGGGTCTAGAGTTTAGGGTTCACATCATCCCTACCAACCTGGCGGTCGTGCTCTTCCAGCAAAGCAAGTCCAGTTCTTGCAGTTTAGGGTTTAGGATTCACATGGGTCTAGGGTTTAGGGTTCACAGTTTCCCTACCAACCTGGCGGTCGCGCTCTTCCAGCAAAGCAAGTCCAGTTCTTGCAGTTTAGGGTTTAAGGTTCACACGGGTCTAGGGTTTAGGGTTCACATCATCCCTACCAACCTGGCGGTCGTGCTCTTCCAGCAAAGCAAGTCCAGTTCTTGCAGTTTAGGGTTTAGGGTTCGCACGGGTCTAGGGTTTAGGGTTCGCATTTTCCCTACCAAATTGGCTGTCGTGCTCTTCCAGCAAAGCAAGTCCAGTTCTTGCAGTTTAGGGTTCACACGGGTCTAGGGTTTAGGATTCGCATTTCCCTACCAACCTGGCGGTCGCGCTCTTCCAGCAAAGCAAGTCCAGTCCTTGCAACACCAGCTCTCTCTTGGATCAGTGACTCCACCTTGGCATCCCTCTCCTCAAGCGTAGTTTGCAAACGAGCAAGGGACTGCTTCGCCGCATAGCAGTCCTGCTCCAATACCTGTTTAGGAATCGAGCATATGATTTAGTTGCCAACAGTTATAATCCATACGGCGGATACCTGTGTATGAGGGGTCAAGGGACTGCTTTGCCGCACAGCAGTCCTGCTCCAATACCTGTTTAGGAATCAAGCATTATTTAGTTGCAAATGAATCTAATCCATATGGCGCATGCCTGTGTATGTGGGGTCCAGGGATGGGGCAGGTGGGTGGTAGGTGGTGGGGGCAGGTGGGGCAGATACCTGAGTATGAGGGGTCAAGGGACTGCTTCGACGCATAGCAGTCCTGCTCCAATACCTGTTTAGGAATGGAGCATGATTTAGTAGCCAATGAATCTCGCTTTCTGCTTCTTTCCTAAACCACCTAAACAACCTAAATATAACCCACCTAAACCCATGTGCTGGACTGCTGACTAGCTCCTCCCTACATCCCTGTGTTATATTGTAGAATTAAATGATCACTGTAGCACGAACTCAAGGCCCCTGTCGGTAAAACAATTGTTTGGGGTTCAATTCATCAATGGTTTTTTAAGCCCTTCCTATACGGTTGGGCAAGTCCCTTTAGCCTATTTGGCCTACCCCTGGGCTGTAACATACATACCTGTTGCTCTCTCAAAAATGTCACATTCTGCTCCTCTGTTTGGTAACTATATAATGTAATTTACATTAGTTAATTTATAATTTTAATATATAATATAATTTACATAAGTTAATATATACTTTTAATATACACATAAATGTTCCCTACATACCTGTCGCTCTCTCAAAAATGTCGTATTCTGCTCCTCTGTTTGGTAACTATATAATATAATTTACATAAGTTAATATATACTTTTAATATACATATAATATTCCCTACATACCTGTCGTTCTCTCAAAATTGTCGCATCCTGCTTCTTTCCTAAACCACCTAAACCCATGTGCTGAACTGCTGACTAGCTCCCCCCCTACATACCTGTCTCTTTACATACCTACCTACCTACCATACTATACCTGCCTATATCTACATACCTACCTACCTACCATACTCATACTGTCATACATACCTGTCTCTCTCTCAAGAATGTCAAGTTCTGCTCCTCTGTGTCCCTGATAGTGGCTTCCAGCCCCAAGAGCTCCTCCCGGAGCATCCTTTCGATCCCCGCAAACTCTGAAGAGCAATCTTGTAGCCTACAGGTCATCTCTTCAATCTCCGACTGAAGCTGGGCGACGAACTCCTCCGTGTGCAACCGCTGCTCTTGCAGGATAAACAACTCTGCCTTGTCCCTGGCCCCCTCATCAGCCAGCTTCTGCAGCTCATCCACTTGCTGTCTCACATCAGCAAGACCTCTCTCCAGCCGTTCGGCTTCTGCCTCTAATGCCTGCTTGCTGCTAAGCAGTACCGCCTCTGACTTTTGATGCTCTGCCAGAGTCACATTCAAGACTGATAACTGTACTGCTTGCTGATCCAGCTCCCCCCTTTGCACTTCCGACTGCTTCACAACATGCGCCTTGCCAAGCTTCAGCATCTCAAGCTCACTCTTCAGCTGAGCCAGCTCACCCTGTAAAGAACTTCCCTCTGAAATAGCCTCAGCTTCTTTCTCACGTGCAGTGCTTAAACAGACCTCCAGCTGCTTTGATTCTGCTGACACAGCAGCCAACTTCGTCTTCAGCTCGATCCCCTCCAGCCTGCAGTGGAAGAGCTCATCCTTGTGCTTCTGAGACTCCTCCCCAAGTTCTGCTGCCTCCTCGCTCTGCCTTTTGACTGTGCCAAGGAGCTGCTCCAGCTCGGACTTGGCCTGCTTCCGTGCAGCTGTCTCGTGTGCCAGGTCAGCAGAGCACTGTGTCATCCTGGTCTGCGCGGCAAAGAGTGCGTCTGTCTTTGTTTGCAGCTGGGCCTGGCACTGTGCGAGCGACGTGGACAGCTTGGCACAGGATGATGTTGAGGCTTCTAGCTCAGGCTTGCACCTCTCCAGCTCACAGGATACTGACTTCAGCCTATCTGCCAGCTCCAACTTACAGACTTTGGCATCTGCATGCGGTTGTTTGGGGGTCAGTTCATCAGCGCCTTTACTTTTTAGCCCTTCTTGTCACGGTTGGGCAAGTCCCTTTAGCCTATTTGGCCTACCCCTGGACATACATGCATACATACAGCACTGGACATACATTTTTGCGCTTTACTTGAGCTTGTGCTTTTTACCTTCATGCACAAGGCTAAAGCTCACAAGCTCTGTCAAAACAGTTGCGAGGTTGGTATGCGTACTGGCAAGCTCTGAGTTTGTGACCCGATCTTGCAATTAACCCAAGCTTGCACTTCTTACCTTCATGTGCTAGCCTCAAGCTCACAAGCTCTGCCACAACAGTTGCGAGGATGGTATGCGTACAGGCAAGCTCTGAGTTTGTGGCCCGATCTTGCAATTAACCCAAGCTTGCACTTCTTACCTTCATGTGCTAGCCTCAAGCTCACAAGCTCTACCACAACAGTTGCGAGGATGGTATGCGTACCGGCAAGCTCTGAGTTTTTGTGACCCACTGGCATTACCCAAGCTTGCACATCTACCTTCATGTGCTGGCCGCAAGCTCACAAGCTCTGTCCCCACAGTTTGCGAGGATGGTAGGCGTACCGTCAAGCCTCGAGTTTGTGACCCCAGCGTGTGCTTAACCTTCGCTTGCCTTCTTACCTTCATGGCGCCAGGTCAAGCGCCAAGCTCGTCACAACAGTTGCGAGATGGTCTAGTACCGGCATCTCTGAGTTTTGTGACCCCAGCTTGTGCTTAACCTTCGCTTGCGCTTCTTACCTTCATGCGCCAGGGTCAAGCTCACAAGCTCTGTCACAACAGTTGCGAGGATGGTATGCGTACCGGCAAGCTCTGAGTTTGTGACCCCAGCTTGTGCTTAACCTTCGCTTGCGCTTCTTACCTTCATGCGCCAGGGTCAAGCTCACAAGCTCTGTCACAACAGTTGCGAGGATGGTATGCGTACCGGCAAGCTCTGAGTTTGTGACCCCAGCTGTGCTTAACCTTCGCTTGCACTTCTTACCTTCATGCACCAGGGTCAAGCTCACAAGCTCTGTCACAACAGTTGCAAGGATGGTATGCGTACCGGCAAGCTCTGAGTTTGTGACCCCAGCTTGTGCTTAACCTTCGCTTGCGCTTCTTACCTTCATGCGCCAGGGTCAAGCTCACAAGCTCTGTCACAACAGTGGTGGCGAGATGGTATGCGTACCGCAAGCTCTGAGTTTGTGACCTCCCGCTTGTGCTTACCTTCGCTTCGCTTCTATACCTTCATGCGCCAGGGTCAGCTCACAAGCCCTGTCACAACATTGCGGGGATGGTATGCACCGGCAATCTCGTAGTTGTGACCCCAGCTTGTGCTTTACCTTCCCCCCCTTCCCCGCTTGCGCTTCTTACCTTCATGCTCCAGGGTAAGCTCGCAAGCTCTGTCCAACATTTTGCGAGTATTGTAATGCGTACCGGCAAGCTCTGAGTTTGTGACCCCAGCTTGTGCTTAACCTTCGCTTGCACTTCTTACCTTCATGCACCAGGGTCAAGCTCACAAGCTCTGTCACAACAGTTGCAAGGATGGTATGCGTACCGGCAAGCTCTGAGTTTGTGACCCCAGCTTGTGCTTAACCTTCGCTTGCGCTTCTTACCTTCATGCGCCAGGGTCAAGCTCACAAGCTCTGTCACAGACAGTTTCGAGATTGATGCGTACCGCCAGCTCTGATTTTGTGACCCCCAGCTTTGCCTTGACCTTCGCTTGGCGCTTCTTACCTCTGCCGCCAGGTCAAGCTCAGCTCACACAAGCTCTGTCCCAACAGTTGCGATGATGGTAGGGCGTACCGGCAAGCTCTGAGTTTTGTGACCCCAAGCTTTGTGCTTAACATTCCTCTTCGCTTCTTACCTTCATGCCGCCAGGGTCAAGCTCACAAGCTCTGGCACAAACATTTGCGAGGAAGCTCTGTCACAACAGTTGCGGGGGGTGGTATGCGTACCGGCAAAGCTCTGAGTTTGTGACCCCAGCTTCGTGCTTAACCTTCGCTTGCACTTCTTACCTTCATGCACCAGGGTCAAGCTCACAAGCTCTGTCACAACAGTTGCGAGGATGGTATGCGTACCGGCAAGCTCTGAGTTTGTGACCCCAGCTTGTGCTTAACCTTCGCTTGCGCTTCTTACCTTCATGCGCCAGGGTCAAGCTCACAGCTCTGTCCACAACAGTTGCGAGGATGGTATGCGTACCGCAAGCTCTGAGTTTGTGACCCCAGCTTGTGCTTAACCTTCGCTTGCAGCTTCTTACATTCATTGCACCAGGGTCAAGCTCACAAGCTCTGTCACAACCAGTTGCGAGGATGGTATGCGTTACCGGCAAGCTCTGAGTTTGTGACCCCAGCTTGTGCTTAACCCTTCGCTTGCGCTCTTACCTTCATGCGCCAGGGTCAAGCTCACAAGCTCTGTCACAACAGTTGCGAGGATGGTATGCGTACCGGCAAGCTCTGAGTTGTGACCCCAGCTTGTGCTTAACTTCGCTTGCGCTTCTTACCTTCATGCGCCAAGGGTCAAGCTCACAAGCTCTGTCACAACAGTTGCGAAGGATGGTATGCGTACCGGCACGCTCTGAGTTTGTGACCCCAGCTTGTGCTAACCTTCGCTTGCGCTTCTACCTTCATGCGCCAGGGTCAAGCTCACCAGCTCTGTCACAACAGTTGCGAGGATGGTATGCGTACCGGCAAGCTCTGAGTTTGTGACCCCAGCTTGTGCTTAACCTTCGCTTGCGCTTCTTACCTTCATGCGCCATGGTCAAGCTCACAAGCTCTGTCACAACAGTTGCGAGGATGGTATGCGTACCGGCAAGCTCTGAGTTTGTGACCCCAGCTTGTGCTTAACCTTCGCTTGCGCTTCTTACACTTTCATGCAGCCAAGGGTCAAGCTACACAAGCATCTATGTCACAAACAGTTTGCGAGGAGTGGATGCCGTTACCGGGGGCAAGCTCTGAGTTTTGTGAACCCCCAGGATTGTGCTTAACCTTCGCCACATTTGCGCCGTTACTTACCTTCATGCGCCAGGGTCAAGCTCACAAGCTCTGTCACAACAATTGCGAGGATGGTATGCGTACCGGCAAGCTCTGAGTTTGTGACCCCAGCTCGTGCTTCTTACCTTCATGTGCCAGCCTCAAGCCTCCACAAGACTCTGTGTGTCTGCCTATGTATAGCGTTGGAGGCAAGCTATGATTCGGTTTCTTATGACGCAGCTTACACTTTCACATTGTGCTAGCCTTCATTCGTTCACAAGCATCTGCCTACAGTGCGGAGATTAGGAATTAATTAGTAACTCGTTAAACCTGAGATGACTTATCTTAGGCCAACTTTCACTTTCTTACCGTCATGTGCAGCGCTTTAATAGTTCTACAATGCTGTCTTACACAGTTTCTGAGGCTGGAATGCGTATGCGGCAAGCTTTGAGTTGGTAACCCGACCTTGCACTTATTACCTTCATGCGTCAGGGTCAAGTTTACAAGCTCTGTCTCAGGTCTCGCTCTGTCTTAACACTTGCGAGGTTGGTATGCGTTGCGGCAAGCTTAACCTAAGTCTGTAACCTGAGCCTGGGCTTCACCTGGGCTTGTGCTTCTTACCTTCATGCGCCAGGCTTAAATTCACAAGCTCTGCCTTAACAGCAGCAAGGTTGGAATGCATTGCGGCAAGCTCTGAGTCCGTGGCCGGAGCTTGCAATTGACCCAAGCTTCCACTGCTTACCTTCTTGCCTTACCTTGCCAGGCTAATGTTCTCAAGCTCTGTTTTAACAGTTGCGAGGTTGGAATGCGTTGCGGCAAGCTCTCAGTCTGTGACCCGAGCTTGTGCTACACCTGAGCTTGCGCTTCTTCCCTTCATGTGATAGCCTCCCAAGGTCACAAGCTCTGTCTTAACAGGTGCCAGGTTGGAATGCATTGCTGCAAGCTCTGAATCGGTAACCTGAGCTTTTGCTTCTCACCTTCATGTGCTAGGCTTAAGTTCACAAGCTCGGTCTTAACAGCAGCAAGGTTGGAATGCATTGTGGCAAGCTCTGAGTACGTGGCCTGAGCTTGCTCTTGGAGCTGATTTCCGCTCTTGCTAAAAGAAGCCAGGCTTGATTAGGAAGCCTCAGATCTTCACACAGCTTGTCCTCGCAACTTGTCGCCCGCCTCCTACCTTGCCCCAAGCCCGCTTGAAGTGCGGTGGGGGGTGGAAGGAGGAAGGAGGGTGAGGAGGAGCTCGGGGCGGGGGCTGGTGGGAGGGCGGCGGGAAGGAGGGGGAGGGTGGGGAGGAGGGGGGGTGAGAAGTTGAGTGGGGGGTTAAGGGAAGGGGGAGCGGGCAGGGGAGGGAGAGAGGATAGATGGGAAAAGGCGTTTTGGTGGAGGAGTGGATGGATGTGGTGTGAGTGGGTGTGGTGCTACGTTGGTGAGGGATTAACCGTGGGGGGGGGAGATGACGATGGGTGCCGTGGGGTGCGAGGGATGGTGATGGCTGGTTGTGTGGGGTTGGAGTTGAGGTGTGAGTGGGTGGTGCGGTGATGTATAGCGCTTTCTTTGGGGGGGTGTGTGGGTGGGTGTAGGTTTGGTGAGTGGTTGTGGTGGGAAAGTGGTGGATGGATACTGATGCTGATCCTTGCTGAGAGCCAGCTAAGAAGTCTCTAGCTCTTCACACAGCTTTTCTGTCGCAGCTTTGGCAGCGCCTGCCAGCTGGAGTGTGGGTGGGGGGAAGGTAGCCCCCACTTAAGTAAGCCCCCACTTATGTTCATGGGGGCTCATGGAAGGTTTAGCGAGTTATATGGATTTTTAGGTTTTGTTGATTTTTTTTTGAAACGGGTTTATTTATTTTAATTAATTTAAGGTTTTATGTGTTTCAGGGTTTAGGGTCTAGGTGGGTTTAGAGTTTAGGTTTAGGTAGTGGGGGCTAACTGAAGTGGGGGCTAGGTTCCCCCTACCTGGAGTGCGTGATCAACAGACTGCCTGCCAGCCTCCGCCCTGGCCAGCTTATCTTGAGCCGAACGTTTCTCGGAATCAAGCAACACTGCTTTCTTCTCCGCTACCTGGGCTTCTGCCTGGGCTTCGGCGAGCAAAAGCTCCAGGGAGTGGACTGACTCTGTGGCATCAGCTAACTTCTTCTCCAGACCCCTCTTGGAGGCCTCTGTCGATGCTAGGGCTGCTTCAACCAATGCTTTTTCGGTCTCAAGAGCCGCTGCCTTGTCTTCCGCTCTATGCACTGCTTGCTCCATGTCCTCCAGCTGCCGCTGGGCTGACGCAGTGGTGGCCTCGAGGGTCTCAAGGCGATTCATGATTGAATGCCTCATCTCACCTGATAATTTTAAATGATTGATGGGGTCAGG
>JACBWV010000610.1:82990221-83010221 GCA_013435795.1 Chlamydomonas sp. ICE-L
AAACTTACTTGTGCCGCCCACCCACCCACTACCCTCCCCACCACCCACCAACCTCAACTTGGCCTTCAGTTACACATTCAATTACCCGTGACAATGCGTATCAATTATCACACATTATTATGACCTAAAGCATCAAGCCAAGCCAACAGAAAGGTTCCTTTAAAACTCACGCCCTGCAGCAAGGCGAATAAAATTTCCAATTTTCAATTTTGATACCTCTAATTTTGTGGTGAGGCTCTTGACGATTCCAGGTCCTGCTCCTGATCATTCAGCTTTTGCTTGAGACCTAGAGCATCAAGCCAAGCCAACGGAAAGGTTCCTTTAACACTCACGCTCCGCGGCAAGGCGAATACATTTTCAATTTTGATACCTTTAATTTTGCGGTGAGGCTCTTGAGTTCTGCTCTTGACGATTCCAGGTCCTGCTCCTGATCATTCAACTTTTGCTTGAGACCCAGAGCAGTACATTCCACCTCATTCTTTTCGTTGTGAGCCACCTGGGGATGACATGACGTGGTGGGGATGAATTTGAGAGTTAGAGCAGTACATTCTGCCTCATGCTTTTCGTTGTGAGCCACCTGTAATGTGAGTTGTTGTTGATGATGATGTAAGTGTTGATGATGTTAGTGTTGTTGCTGTTGTTGTTGTTGCTATTGCTTGAGACCTAGAGTAGCACATTCTTCCTCACGCTTTTCGTTGTGAGCCACCTGATATGTCAGTTGTAGTCGTTCTCCTTGTTGTTGTTGTTGTTGTTGCTGTTGTGTTGTTGGTGTGTTGTTTGATGTGAGTTGCTTAGTGTTGATTGAGACATATAGCACAGACATCCACCTATGCTTTTCGTGTTAGGCCACTGGCAATTGAGTTGTTGGTGTTGTTGTGTTGATGTGGTGGTTGCTGTACGTGTTGATGAGACTATAGCAAGGACATTCCAACCTCTGCTTTTCGTTTGGTAGCCACCTGAATGGGAGTGTGTTGGTGGTTTGATGTGGGTGGTGTGTAAGTGTTGATTGAGACCTAGAGCACGTAATCACGTCATGCTTTTCGTTGTTAGCCACCTGGAATGTGAGTTGTTGGTGTTGTCCTTGTTGTTGTTGCTTGAGACCTAGAGTAACACATTCTGCCTCATGCTTTTCGTTGTGAGCCACCTGGGGAAAACATGACGTGGTGGGGATGATATGACCTGGTGGGGATGAATTGGTTAACATGTTGAGCCAATTGCTCTTTTGTTCTGCTGTCTTGTGTTGTGTTGTTGTTGATGTCTTGTTTCATGTGTTGTTGTTTGTTGTTGTGTTGTTTGCTGTTGTGTTGATGCTGTGTGTGGTTGTTGCTCTTTTTGTGTTTGTTGTTGTGTTGTTGTGTGTTGTTAATGTTTGTTGTTGTGTTGTGTGTTACAGTCCAGGGTAGGCCAAAATGGCAACGGGATTGCACCAAACTTGAAATTAGGAGGGGCTAAAAAGAAAAAGAAAATAGCATTCCATGCATGCGGGGATATCAGGTCGGACGGCATATCATTGAAATAAGTCAGACGAATCGTAATGCGGCAGGTCGACGAGGTAAAATTACCATGTATACTAATCTGATGAAAGCAATTGTATTATACGTGCAAGAGGTAGGATGAGTATACGATTGCAGCTTGGTTTAGATTTTGTTGTATACGATGCAAGCTGTATGATGTATTATACGATGCAAGCTGTATGATGTAGTATACGATGCAAGCTGTATGATGTATTATACGATGCAAGCTGTATGATGTAGTATACGATGCAAGCTGTATGATGTATTATACGATGCAAGCTGTATGATGTATTATACGATGCAAGCTGTATGATAGCTACGATAGCAAGCTTTATGATGTAGTATACGATGCAAAGCATGTATGATGTATTATACGATTTTGCCAGCTGTATTGATGATTATACGATGAAGTGTATGATGTAGATACGATGCAAGGCTGTATGATGTATTATACGATGCAAGCGTTATGATGTAGAGATCATGCAAGCTGTATGAGGTCTTCTACGATGCAGCTGTATGATGTAGTAATACGATGCAAAGCTTGTAGGATGTATTATACGATGCAAGTGTTGAATGTATTATACATGCACGCTGTATGATGGATTATACGATGCAAGCTGTTATGCTTATTATTACAATTGCAAGCTGTATGATGTAGTATACGATGCAGCTGTATGATTGTAGTATACGAATGCAAAGTGTTATATGGTAGTATACGATGCAAGCTGTTGATGTAGTTACATGCAGCTGTTTGATGTATATACGATGCAAGCTGTATGATTGTATAATTACGATGTGCAAGCTGTATGATGTAGTATACCGAGAAAGCTGTATGAGTAGATCGATGCAAGCTGTATGAGTTTGTATTATACGATGCAAGCTGTATGATGTAGATACGATGCCAGCTGGTATGGATGTATTTACGTTGAAGCTGTTATGCTGTAGTATACGATGCAAGCTGTATGATGTATTATTACGAGAAGCTGTATGATTAGTAACGATTGCACGCAGCTGTATGGTATTATACGTAGCAATCTTGTATGATGTTACTATACGATGCAAGTGTATGATGTATTATATGCTGCAAGCTGTATGATGTAGTATAGATGCATGCAAGGCTGTATGATGTAGTATCCGATGCAAGCTGTGATGAGTAGTAACGATGCAAGCTGTATGATGTAGTATACGATGCAAGCTGTATGATGTATTATACGATGCAAGCTGTATGATGTATTATACGATGCAAGCTGTATGATGTATTATACGATGCAAGCTGTATGATGTAGTATACGATGCAAGCTGTATGATGTATTATACGATGCAAGCTGTATGATGTAGTATACGATGCAAGCTGTATGATGTATTATACGATGCAAGCTGTATGATGTATTATACGATGCAAGCTGTATGATGTATTATACGATGCAAGCTTCATGATGTAGTATACGATGCATTGCAACTGTATATGATGTATTATACGATTGCACGTGGAGATGTATTATACGATTCAAGCTGTATGATTAGTATACGATGCAAGCTGTCTGATGTATATAAGATGCAAGCGGTATGAGGTATTATACGATGCAAGCCTGTCCATGATGTATTTATAGATGCAAGCTGTATTGATGTAGTATACGATGCAGTGCAAAGCTGTAATGATGTTATACGATGCAAGCTGGATGATTTATTTATACGATGCAGCTGATGATGTAGTATACGATGAAAGCTTATGAGTATACGATGGCAAGATGTATGATGTTTATACCGATGCAAGCTGTATGAGTATTATACTATGCACGCTGTTATGATGTATTCTAAGAAGCAAGGCTGTATGATGTATTATACGTTTGCAAGCTGTATGATGTAGCTCCGATTTGCAAAGCTGTATGATGTAGTTACGATTGCAAGCCTGTCTGTGTAGTATACGATGCAAGTGTATCGTGCAAAAGATCAAGCTGTATGATGTGTAACGATGCAAGCGGTATGAGGTAGTATAAGATTGCAAGCTGTATGATGTATTATAACGATGCCATTGTATTTCGATGCAAGCTGTGATGCGTAGATACGATGTGGCTGTTGATGTATCATACAATGCAAGCATGTAGATGATGTAGTATACGAGGCAAGCTGTATGAGTGGTAGTATACGATGCTAGGCTGTATGATGTAGTATACAATGCCAGGCTTATGATTGTGCTATACGATGCAGCTGTAGAGATTATACGATTGCAACTGTATGATGTATATCGATGCAAGCTGTTGATGTATTTAGAGTTGGCAAACTGATGATGTATTATACGATGCAAGGGTATGATGTAGTATAGATGCACGCTGTATGATGTCGTATACGATTGCAAGCTGTGTGATGTATTATACGATCAAAAGCTGTAGATGTATTATACACGCAAGCTGTGTTGTATGATGTATTATACGATGCAAGTGTATGATGTATGATAAGATGCAAGCTGTATGAGGTAGTATACGATGCAAGCTGTCTATGAGTATTATACGATGCAACAAGCTGCGTATGATTGTAGTATACGATGCAAGCTGTATCGATTGAAGCTGTATGATGTAATACGAGCAAGATGTATGATTGTAGTATACGTGCAGCTGTATACGATTGCAAGCGTATGAGTGTATTATAGATTTGCAAAGCTGTCAGATGTAGTTACGAGCAAGCTGTATGATATTATACGATTGCAAGTGTATGAGTATTATACGATGGCAAGCTGTATGATTGTTATTATACGACGCAAGCTTTATGATTGTAGTATACGATGCAAGCTGTAGGATGTAGTATACGATGCAAGCTGTATGATGTATTATACGATGCAAGCTGTTGATTGTAGTATACGATGCAAGCTGTCTACGATGCAAGCCTGTATGATGCATTAACGATGCAGACTGTATGAGTAGTATAAGATGCAAGCTGTTACGATGAAAGATGTATGATGTATTGAAGATGCAAACTGTTATGAGTAGTATACGATGCAAGCTGTATGATGCTATTCTACGATGCAAGCTGTCTGAGTATTATCGATGCAAGCGTACTGATGTAGTTACGATGCCAGCTGTATGATGTAGTATACGATGCAAGCTGTATGATGTATTATACGATGCAAGCTGTATACGATGCAAGCTGTATGATGTAGTATACGATGCAAGCTGTATGATGTAGTATACGATGAACGCTGTATTGATGTTAGTTGTAGTCTACGAGCAAGCGTCTGATAGTAATACGATTGCAAGCGTATGATGTAGTATACGATGCAAGCTGTATGATGTATTATACGATGCAAGCTGTATGATGTATTATACGATGCAAGCTGTATACGATGCAAGCTGTATGATGTAGTATACGATGTAAGCTGTATGATGTAGTATACAATGCAAGCTGTATGATGTAGTATACAATGCAAGCTGTACGATGTATTATACGATGCAAGCTGTATGATGTAGTATACGATGCAAGTGTTAGATGTATTTTACGAGCAAGCTGTATGATGTATTATACGATGCAAGCTGTATGATGTATTATACGATGCAAGCTGTATGATGTAGTATACGATGCAAGCTGTATGATGTAGTATACGATGCAAGCTGTATGATGTATTATACGATGCAAGCTGTGTGATGTATTTATGATTGCAAGTGTATATCGTATTATACGATGCAAGCTGATGATGTATTATACGTGCACAGCTGTATGCGGTAGTATACGATGCAAGCGTATAATGTAAGTATACGATGCAAGTGTATGATGTAGTATCGATGCAAGCTGATGATGTATATCGATGCAAGCTGATGATTATTATACGATTGCAGGCTGTATGATGTATTAGCCGATGCAAGCTGTATGATGTATATACGATGAAGCGTTATGATTGTAGTATAAGAGTGTAAGCTGTATGATGTAGTATACGATGCAAGCTGTATGATGTATTATACGATGCAAGCTGTATGATGTATTATACGATGCAAGCTGTATGATTTAGTATACGATTGCAAGCTGTATGAGGTATTCTACGATTGCAAGCTTATGATGTAGATACGCTGCAAGCTGATTACGATGCAAGCTTGTTCTGTGTATTCTACGATTGCAAGCTGTCTGATTTAGTTACGATGCAAGCTGTATGATGTATTGATTATTACGAGCAAGCTGTATGATGATTTACGATGCAGCTGTATGCTGTATTTACGATGCAAGCATAGATGTATTATACAATGCAAGCTGTATGATGTATTATACGATGCAAGCTGTATGATGTGTGTCTACGGATGCACGCTGTATGATGTAGTATACGATGCAAGCGTATGATGTAGTATCCGATGCAAGTGTTGATTGTTTATACGATGCCGCTGTATGATGTATTATACGATGAAGCGTATGATGTCGTATACGATTTTGCAAGCGTTATGATGTATTATACGATGCAAGCTGTATGATGTATTATACGATTTGCAAGCTGTATGAGTATTATACGATACAAGCTTAGAGTTGTAGTATACGATTGCAACCGTATGAGGATTATACGATGCAAGCTGATGATTAGATACGATGCAAAGCTGTAGATGTATGTATACGTTCAAGTGTATGATGTAGTATACGATGCAAGCTGATGTTGTGATTATACGATGCAAGCTGTACTGATGTTTATACGATGCAAGCTGTATGATTTTGTATTATACAACTGCAAGCTGCATGATGTAGTATACGTGCAAAGTTGTATGATGTGTATACGAGTGAAGCGGTATGATGAAGTATACGATGCAAGCTGTATGATGTATTATACGATGCAAGCTGTATGATGTATTATACGATGCAAGCTGTATGATGTAGTATACGATGCAAGCTGTATGATGTAGTATACGATGCAAGCTGTATGATGTATTGTACGATGCAAGCTGTTTGATGTATTATATGATGCAAGCTGTATGATATCATATGATATCATACTCACCTCTGACCAACATCATATAATATGCTGATTCCTAGATAAAAGTAGGGACCAGCAGATCGTATGTTGTAGACCGAAGGCAAACTGCACCATATGATATTGTGTATACATGGTAACTTTAGCCTAGTCAGACTGCCGGCATCTTATGATGACATGATATCATATGATATCATATTGCCGATCCTTATATATCATTCAACTCATGATAGCATCATGTGGCCCTGGCTTTATATAATAAGACTAGCATCTGAGCCCGTCGTACCGACGGGAAGACCCACGTGGCCACGTCAGCGACAGGTCTTGGAAAATCGAGATCCGAGACTCGCTGCCACCTGGGTGACAGGTCAGCAAGATATGGAACCAAAGCCCCAAGTGGTTAGGCCAAAAGGGGCCGAACACGCGCCGGGCACGCGCTATACCCTCGACGCGCAACTTTATACATACTGATGATTCAACTCATGCTAGTCAATTTCAGACACCTGGGGTGTGGGGCAAGCTGAAGAGCGCTGACCAGGGTGCTTCAAATTGCCAAATTGGCCAGCGCTTTAGCGCACTTGAAAACAAAAAAACGCGCTTTGTAGTGCAAAAATTGCTTGCTGCGCCCACAGGGAGTTGCAAAAAACTGCGCTTAAAGCTCAGAGGGGGTCAAAAAGTCAGCGCTCAAAAGCGCGCGCTTTGAATTACCCTAGCGCTGACCTTCACCCAATGCCAGCAAAACATCGAACCATGATTTGGAACTTTTGGGGAACCCACCAGCCCATTCCATCTAGGGACCCACCCAGCACCCTCACACCACCCACACAGCAGGGTACCCACAGCACGTGCATGGTTAACCATACCTGTAAAGTCCCCTTCAATTCTGCTATTGTTGAAGTGAGCTGTATTCGCTGGTTCTTGCACTCTTCAAGCTGTGCTGTGGCCTGCACAGATAAAAATTGAATTTGAATTTGCATTGTAGCTGTGTTGTTGCCTGCACACATAGAATTTGACTTTGAATTGTAGCTGTGCTGATGCCTGCACATACGTAATTTGAATTCGAATTCGAATTGTAGCTGTGTTGTTGCCTGCATATATTTAATTTGAATTTGGATTGTTAGATGTTTTTTCAGCCAACTCTGCTTCTCGCCCTCTTCATGCTGTGCTGTTGCCTGCACAGTTATAATTTGAATTTGAATTTGAATTGTTACATGTTTTTCTAACTAACTCTGCTTCTCGCCCTCTTCAAGCAGGGCTGTTCCCTGCACATATACAATTTGAATTTGAATTCGAATATTTATATGTTTTTCAACCAAGTCTGCTTCTCGCCCTCTTCAAGCTGTGCTGTTGCCTGCACATATGCACTTTGAATTCGAGTTTGAATTGTTACATCTTCTTTCAACCAACTCTGCTTCTCACACTCTTCAAGCTGTGCTGTTGCCTGCATATATACAAATTTGAATTTGAATCGTTATATGTTTTTAAACCAACTTTGCTTCTCGCCCTCTTCAAGCTGCGCTGTTGCTTGCACAGATATAATTTGAATTTGAATTGTTACATGTTTTTTCAATCAACTGTGCTTCTTGCCCTCTTCAAGCTGCGCTCTTGCGTACACAAATATAATTATAACTGTAATTTGAATTGTTACATGTTTTTTCAACAAACTTAGCTTCTCGCCCTCTTCAAGCTATACTGCTGCCTGCAAATATATAATTTGAATTATAATTTGAATTGTTACGTGTTTTTTCAACCAACTCTGCTTCTCACACTCTTCAAGCTGTGCTGTTGCCTGCTCATATATAAATTTGAATTTGAATTGTTACATGTTATTAACCAACTTTGCTTCTCGTCCTCTTCAAGCTGCGCTGTTGCCTGCACAGATTTAATTTGAATTTGAATTTGAATTGTTACATGTTTTTTCAACCAACTCTACTTTTTGCCCTCTTTAAACTGTGCTGTTGCCAGCAAACAGAGAATTTGAATTTGATTTGTTTTTCCAACCAAGTTATATTCATTGGTGTGCAAGCAAACAGGCTGGCCCCCTCAACCACACACCTCATAACATGATGTACCATTTATTTGTTGGAGATATTTACATATTTATTCATTTATTTATCCAGTAAGCAATGAAGTTTTGATACAGATAAATCAGTCAGGTAATGTTCCTGGTTGCCCCCTACACAAGCAAACGGGCTTGCTCCCTCAACCTTACACCTCATAATACGGTGTACTTTTTATTTTTTTATTCACTCACTCACTCACTCACCAATTCATGATTTGCTTTGCACTGCCGCAGCTGCTCGCTAGCTTCTTCTGCACCAGCAGCTAGAAGAGACATGCTAGTTGCGGCAATATCCAACTCAGCTAGCTGTTCATCCACCTGTTGAGCGGGTAATCAATACAAAAGTAAATAATCATTAAATAAACAAACTATAAACAATATGTATCGAACTCAGTTAGCAGTTCTCCTACCTGCTGAGCGGGTAATTAATACTATACTAAACAATCATTACATAAATAAACAATATGCTCCAACTCAGCCAGCTGTTCTTCTCCCTGTTGAGCGGGCAATCAATACAAAAGTATATAAACATAATAATAGAAATACACTAAATAAACATAATAATAGTAATACACTAAATAAACACGCGACCTCTTCTCCCCGGAAAAAAAGAAAAATCGAGGAGTGCGGGCTCCAGGGGTGTGTGCGTGTGTGTGTGTGTGTGTGGGGGGGGGGGGGGGGGGGGGGGGGGGGGGGGGGGGATGTGTGTGTTCGTAATGGCCCAAATAAACCCTGGTAGGGCGTGGTATTGAGGGAGCCCCGTCTAGGCGGTAGGAAACGGGCTGCTACTTTACCTGGACAATGTTACCATGGCGGTTGACAGTGACAGCTAACACTAAAGCGCACCTGCAGGGATTCAAACCCCACAACTGCACCGAAGCACCCACCTGGATCCTATTTGTCTCCAATGGGGTGAAGGTGGGTGGTATGTGTGTGTTTGTAATGGCCTGTATGTATGTGGTAGAAATGGGATGCGTTATGCAGTTGACAACGCGGCCCCTCAAAGATCCCAGAGATCAGCTGCAGGTGATTAATGAGAGCAATGAGAACCCACCTGTATTGCCATGGCCCTGCTGGATGAAACCACCCACCCACATCCACCCACCCACCCATCCATCCACATACACCCACCTGGATCCTATTCATCTCCAGCTCAATGGAAAGTGAGTCAATGGAAGTAATGATAACCCCTGGTAGGGAGTGGTATTAAGGGAGCCCCGTCTTACAGTGGTAGGGAACGGGCTGCTACTTTACCTGGACAAAGTTACCATGGTGGTTGATAGTGACAGCTAACACTAAAGCGCACCCGCAGGGATTCAAAGCCCGCACCTGCACCGAAGCATCCACCTGGATTGCCATGGCCCTGATGGATGAAACCACCCACCCACATCCACCTACCCACCCACATCCACCCACCCACATCCACCTACCCACATCCATCCACCTACCCACCCACATCCACCCACCCATCCACCCACCCACATCCACCCACACCCACCCACCTGGATCCTATTCATCTCCAGCTCATGTTGAGCCTCATGATAGTCAGACAGCAATGCGGCCAGGTCAGCAGTCAGCTCAGATCCTAAGGCCTCACATCCCCCACTCTCCTGGCCCAGGCTCAGGTGGGGCGATGGGTGGGCAAAGCTTGGAGACTCTGCATTCAGCTCATATCCTAATGCCTCATATCCTTCACCCCCCAGGCCAAGGCTCAGGTGTGGCGCTGAGTGGGTCAAGCTTGGTGTTTCTGCATTCTGCTCAGATCCTAAGGCCTCATATCCCCCTACCCCTTGGCTCAGGATCAGGTGGGGCGATGCGTGGGTGAAGCTTGGTGACTCTGCATTCCCTGACGGGCTAACATTGCTACCACTGACCATGCTGCGTGGGTCTTTCAACGATCTGCTGCTGAAACGGTTTGAATCGTGAAGCTGCCGACGCAGTCCCTCAAGTATATCATGGATAAGCTGCAGGAAGGGAGGTGTGTGTGTGGGGGGGGGGGGGGGAGGATGTGTGTATTTGGAATGGCCTGTTTGTTTGTGTGTGGTAGGAATGGTCTGCATCGTGCAGCTGCTGGCGCAGCCTTTCAAGTATCTCATTGCTGCGTCGGTCTTTCAGCGATCTGTTGCTGAAACGGTTTGAATCGTGAAGCTGCCGACGCAGTCGCTCAAGTATATCAGGCTTGATGCAGGGTTGGGGGCCCGGGTATGAGTGTCTGTTTGTGTGTGTATTAGGTATAAGTGTGTGTATTTGGTATGCATGTGTGTTTGTTATGAAAGGCCTGTGTGTGTTTGTGTGTGTATTGGGTATGATTGTATGTGTGTATTGGGTATGCATGCGTGTGTGTGTTAGGAAAGGCCTGTGTGAGTGTTTGTGTGTGTATTGGGTATGATTGTGTGTGTATTGGGTATGCATGTGTGTGTGTGTTAGGAAAGGCCTGTGTGAGTGTTTGTGTGTGTGTGTTAGAAATGGTCTGCATCGTGAAGCTGCTGACACAGTCCCTCAAGTTCCTCATGGATCAGCTGCAGGATTGGGGGCGGGGGTATGAGTGCTTGTGTGTGTATTAGGTATGAGTGTGTATATTGCGTGTGCATGTGTGTTTGTGTTAGGAAGGGACTGTATGTGTGTATGTGTGTGTGTGTGTGTGTGTGTGTGTGTGTTAGGAAGGGCCTGTAAGTGTGTGTGTGTGTGTGTGGTAGGAATGGTTTGCGTCATGACGCTGCCGACGCAGTCCCTCAAGTATCTCGTGGATCAGCTGCAGGATGGGAGGTGTGTGTGTGTGTGTATGTATGTGTGTGTGTGTGTGTGTGTGTGTGTGTGTGTTTGTGTTAGGAAGGGCCTGTATGTGTGTGTGTGTGTGTGTGTGGTGTGTGCATGGTGTGTGTGTGTGTGTGGGGGGGGGGGGGGGGGGGGGTGGTTAAGAGCGGCCTGTGTGTGCGTGTTAGGAATGGCCTGTATGTGTGTTAGAAATGGTTTGTGTCATGACGCTGCCGACGCAGTCCCTCAAGGATCTCATGGATCAGCTGCGAGGTTGAGTGAGGGTGAGGAATGCGGGGGTATGTGTGTGTTGTGGTGGTGCTGTGTGTGTGTGAGTTGTGGTGATGGTGGTGGTGGTAAGGGGGGGGGGAGGGGGGGGGGTGAGAGGAGGGAACAAAATATGTGTCCATGTTATCAGTTGCAGTGCCACAGGCTGTATGAAACACAATAGATACTAGTAAGCGACAAAAAAACTCTCTTAGGCTTATCCACATTAAGTATTATTGTTATCATAAGCATAACAACAACAATAACAACAACCACAACAGCATCAACAACGATGGAAACAACAACAACAACAACAACAACAGGGACGACATAACACAGCAACAACTGCCGACATGACAATATACCGGTATTAAAAAAAAAAAAAAAAAAAAATATATATATATATATCCATAGGTGCCTAAGTCCGAAAACGCCCTAAGTCGATACAAGAATGTGATACAGAGCCGTACATGGCCCAAACTGCTCGGAATCGAATTCAGTCAGGCTCATATTGTTCGCGACGGTGTCAGCTATGCGCGCAGCTACTTTTCGTGCGCGTTCGCATCTGGTCGCGAGCAGCGTTGTTCGGCAGGCCGGTGGCAGTACATCAGATGTGCGATGATTAGTGATACAAACCCAGATCGCGTCAGATACGAGGCCGCGTGAGCTATTCCGAAGAAAGATACCTCGGGAAGAAAGGCTTATCGAACCCCTATTACAAGGTCGGAGGCTGCGCTTCAGCCTTGGCCTCGGAATCTACTGAAATAGCTGTACATCTCAAGATTTCACCTCCCTGTGGCCTACCACACCATGGCTCAGGATTAGGGTGTGTTTTCAATGATCTACCCCAAATCAAAAACTGAGTTCAGATATGGATGTTTGAAGACAAATTAAAAAAAAAGTTTTATTTTTTGAATTTATTTTCAAAACATATTTGAATTTTGAATTTTCGAAAAAAAGAAAAAGTTGTTCTGCACGTTATATCTTGATAAAGAGCAAAACCGAGGCCCAAAATGTTTCAATCGAGGCTGTGCAACTCTGACCTAGACTTAGGACACCTACGAAATGTAAATAATCAGTGTTTAGGGGGTCCATACTCAACTGTACTGCCTGTGTACTGCCTTCCAAGACCTTCCGTAATAAGTACTGGTAGGGAAAGACGTTACACAACATTTGTACCCAATGTTCTTTTAAAATGGCTTGTTTCGGTTGTGATAGGCTCCGTATCACTTCCTACATAAAACCCGTATCGACTTAGGGAACCCCTTAGTAACAAATTAGCATGTTTCACTTGACCTGGTCCCCACAATTCGAGAAATCCCAAATCCGAGTATTCGTGTGTTGAACTGATGTGGTTGTGCAACTTATTAGCAAACAATATTTGTTTTTGGACTTGAGGGCATAGGCTCAATCCATCCGTATCATTCAGGGTCTGACTTAGGCACCTATGGATATTATATATATATATATATACGAGGGGGGGGCAAGAATAAAGTTGGCAGACCGCATGTTCGGAAGTTGTTATATTGACCCCTTGACCCTCCCCCCCCCCCCCCCCCCCCCCCCTCCCCTCCCTCCCCCCCTTTGAGACCTCATATCTGAACACCCAGACAGTATAACATAGTGAAAGGGGGGTTTATGAGCATCATCTCGTCAAGGCCTTTATAACCATACAACCAAAAGATACAAATATCAAGTTTGGACAAAGTTATTTAGATTTCAGTATTTTTACAACTGTCTTGAGCGCTCCGCAGTTGTCCGCACCCTTGGAGGAGATCACTAAGGTATGTAAAGGACTGAAGGCGCTATTTATCTGTCTACCGTATCTAACTTTATTATCATCATTATCATGGCTTCATCGACTCAACTTGTATTCTGGAGCCTGATGGTCTGCTCGGGTGGTGTGTGTGTGTGTCTGGGGTGTGTGTGTGTGCGTGTGTGTGTGTGTGTGGGGGGGGGGGGGGGGGGGGGGGGGGGGGGGGGGGGAGTCCACTGCTTTAGGAACCTCGTAGGGGACCAGAGTTCAGAACGCGCATCCAAACGCGTTTGCGCGCGCGCCTTTTTCGCCGCCAACTGCCGCTCGTGCGAAGCTGGGCGCGAAGGTCTGGGTGACGTCCAGCCTGGCGTCCAGCCTGGATGTACCTTCCAGGAGATCCACCTATTACACCCTGCGTGTAACTTACTAACGAATGCAGATTCGCACTCCTCTCGTCGAGACGTTCTCATTGGTGTACCTCACGCTCGAAAATTCGCACTGGCAAGAAAGTTACACGAGGTACAAATAAAATTGGGGAAAACGGTCGGACCCCCCCTCCCCCCCCCCCCCCCCCACCACCACCACCACCCCTCGTATCTCGGCCGCCCGTGGGTGTATCGACATGATTTTTTTATCGACTATTGCTCGCGGTTCTCTATCCATATCGAACATGCGGTACGAAAAATTTTTCCTTGCCCCCCCCTCGTATATATATATATATATATATATATATATATATATATACATATGGTATATATGATATGACATATGTTTGTAGCGGCCTGTACCTTAGACTCCTGGTGTTTCTTTAGCCGTAGCTGCATCATCTCCTGTGGGGGTGAAGAATAAAGTGGGCATTTGGTGATGTGGTGGTCTGGTGGTGGTGTGGTGATCCTGGTGTGGTGTGGGGTTGGTGTTGGTATGGTGGTGGTATTGGTGGTGGAATAAAGTGGGGTGAAGGTGTAGAAGGTGGGAATTGAAGTGGAGTTGAGAGTGGGTGCTGGGATGAATGAGAGGGTGGGGTGTGGGTGTGTGTGTGGGAGGTGGGAGGTGTTGGGGGGGGGCGGTTGTGTGTGGTGTGTGGGTGTGGGGGGGGCGTCGGGGTGTGGGGCTTGTTTGGGGGGTGGGGGTGGGGCGCATGAATAGTGTGTATGCCACTATGGGGGGTGGTGTGTGTGTGTGGTGAGTGTGTGTGTGTGGGGGGGGGGGGGGGGGGGGCGGGGCGGGTGGGGGGGGGGAATGGGGCGCAAGAATAGTGTATATAGAATAGTGTTGCATGCCACTATGTGTGTGTGGGGGGGGTTGGGGGGGCAAGAATAGTGCGCATGCAACTATGGGTGTGGTGTGTGTGGGCGGGGCGGGGGGGGCAATAACAGTGGCGCATGCCAGTGTGTGTGTGTGTGTGGGGGGGGGGGGGGGGGGGGGGGGGCATGAATAGTGCGCATGGGGGTGGGTGCGCATGCAACTATGGGGGGGGGGGGGGGGGGGGCATGATTAGTGGCTAGAACATAGAGAATATAAGTCTGCTTTCAGTCTAGAAGTATGCTATACACCATGCACTGTTTATTTGTGGGGCTAGGTGTTGCAGATTCTAGGCAGCTTCCTTTCCCTGTCCTTGGTCCAAAGCTGAAGCTAGCTAGTGTGGATGGAAGCTGACAAAAAGGTAATTCGAAAGTAGCTGACATAAATGTCATTTGAAAGTAGCTGACATAAGTTCATTCGAAAGTAGCTTACATAAAGGTCATTCGAAAGTAGCTTACATAAAGGTCATTCGAAAGTAGCTGACATAAAGGTCATTATAAAGTACCTGACATAAAGGTCATTCGAAAGTAGCTTACATAAAGGTCATTCGAAAGTAGCTGACATAAAGGTCATTCAAAAGTAGCTGACATAAAGGTCATTCGAAAGTAGCTGACATAAAGGTCATTCAAAAGTAGCTGACATAAAGGTCATTCGAAAGTAGCTGACATAAAGGTCATTCAAAAGTAGCTGTGTGTGTGTGTGTGTGTGTGTGTGTGGGGGGGGGGGGGGGGGGGGGGGTGGTATTTATTTATTAATTGAAGTGGCGAGAAGAGACTTCATGTTTTGTTTACCTTGCCTCATTTAAACAAGCTGATTTTCCCTCCTTATAATAAGACGTACTGTTTATTTATGTATGTATTTATTGAAGTGACATTGAGAGACTCCAGCTTCTGTTTCTCTTGCCTCATGTCAATATGCGCATCTGTCATCCTCATAATAAGACATACTGTTCATTTATGTATGTATTTATTGAAGTGGCGAGGAGAGACTCCAGCTTATGTTTCTCTGGCCTTATGTCAACAGGCGATCTGCCATCCTCATAATAAAACATACTACTTATTTATGTATTTATTGAAGTGGCGAGGAGAGACTCCAGCTTATGTTTCTCTTGCCTCATGTCAACAGGCGCATCTGCCATCCTCATAATAAAACATACTGTTCATTTATGTATGTATTTATTGAAGTGGCGAGGAGAGACTCCAGCTTATGTTTCTCTGGCCTTATGTCAACAGGCGCATCTGCCATCCTCATAATAAAACATACTGTTCATTTATGTATGTATTGAAGTGGCGAGGAGAGACTCCAGCTTATGTTTCTCTGGCCTTATGTCAACAGGCGCATCTGCCATCTTCATAATAAAACATACTCTTTATTTATGTATTTATTGAAGTGGCGAGGAGAGACTCCAGCTTATGTTTCTCTGGCCTTATGTCAACAGGCGCATCTGCCATCTTCATAATAAAACATACTATTTATTTATGTATTTATTGAAGTGGCGAGGAGAGACTCCAGCTTATGTTTCTCTGGCCTTATGTCAACAGGCGCATCTGCCATCTTCATAATAAAACATACTCTTTATTTATGTATTTATTGAAGTGGCGAGGAGAGACTCCAGCTTATGTTTCTCTGGCCTTATGTCAACAGGCGCATCTGCCATCCTCATAATAAAACATACTATTTATTTATGTATTTATTGAAGTGGCGAGGAGAGACTTCAGGTCCTGTTTCTCTTGCCTCATGTCAACAAGCTCATCTGTCATCCTCATAATAAGACATACAATTTATTTATTTATGTATTTATTTTAGAGACAAGAAGAAACTCCAGCTTATGTTTCACTGGCCTTATGTCAACATGCTCATCTGCCCTCATCATAATAAGACATATAATTTATATATTTAATTTATGTATTTATTGAAGTGACACGTAGAGACTCCAGCTTATGTTTCTCTTGCCTCATGTCAACAAGCTCATCTGTCATCCTCATAATAAGACGTACAATTTATTTATTTATGTATTCATTTTAGAGGCTAGAAGAAACTCCAGCTTATGTTTCACTGGCCTTATGTCAACAGGCACATCTGTCATCCTCATAATAAAACATGCTATTTATGTATTTATGTATTTATTTTAAAGTGGCAAGGAGAGACTCCAGCTTCTGTTTCCCTTGCCTCATGTCAACAAGCACATCTGCCCTCCACATAATGAAACGTACTCTTCATTTGTGTACCGTTTTTTACTTGAAGTGACAAGGAGAGAAGCTCATCTTTCACCCTAAGGCCTGGTGCATTTGCTACTAGAGTATTGACCCACCTCGCCAGTTGTGGCAAGTAGTGGTGTGGTGTTGTTGTTGTTGTTGTTGTTGGTGGTGGTGTGATGGTGGTGTGGTGGTCCTGGTGGCAGTTCTGTTGTGGGGGATTGACCCACCTCTCCAGAAGTGGCAAGTAGAGGTGTGGTGGTGGTGTGGTGGTCCTGGTGTGGTGGTGTGGTGGTCCTGGTGTGGTGGCGGTTCTGTTGTGGGTGATTGACCCACCTCACCAGAAGTGGCAAGTAGAGGTGTGGTGGTGGTGTGGTGGTCCTGGTGTGGTGGTGGTTCTGGTGTGGTTGTGGTTCTGGTGTGGAGGATTGACCCACCTCGCCAGAAGTGGCAAGTAGAGGTGTGGTGGTGGTGTGGTGGTCCTGGTGTGGTGGTGGTTCTGGTGTGGTGGTGGTTCTGGTGTGGAGGATTGGCCCACCTCACCAGCAGTGGCAAGTAGTGGTGGTGGTGGTGTGGTGTTGTTGGGGTGATCCTGGTGAGGTGGTGTGGTGGTGGTTCTGGTGTGGAGGATTGGCCCACCTCACCAGCAGTGGCAAGTAGTGGTGGTGGTGGTGTGGTGGTGTTGGGGTGATCCTGGTGAGGTGGTGTGGTGGTGGTTCTGGTGTAGAGGATTGGCCCACCTCACCAGCAGTGGCAAGTAGTGGTGGTGGTGGTGTGGTGGTGTTGGGGTGATCCTGGTGAGGTGGTGTGGTGGTGGTTCTGGTGTGGAGGATTGGCCCACCTCACCAGCAGTGGCAAGTAGTGGTGGTGGTGGTGTGGTGGTGGTGGGGTGATCCTGGTGAGGTGGTGGTTCTGGTGTGGTGGATTGACCCACCTCACTAGAAGTGGAAAGTGGTGGTGGTGTGATGGTGGTGTGGTGATCCTGGTGTGCTGTTGTGGTGGTGTGGTGGTGGTGGCAGTCTGATGGTGGTGGTGGTCTGATGGTGGTCCTGGTGTGCTGTTGTGGTGGTTTGGTGGTGGTGGCAGACTGATGGTGGTGGTGGTCTGATGGTGGTCCTGGTGTGCTGTTGTGGTGGTGTGGTGGTGGTGGCAGTCTGATGGTGGTGGTGGTCTGATGGTGGTCCTGGTGTGCTGTTGTTGTGGTGTGGTGGTGGTGGCAGTCTGATGGTGGTGGTGGTCTGATGGTGGTCCTGGTGTGCTGTTGTGGTGGTGTGGTGGTGGTGGCAGTCTGATGGTGGTGGTGGTCTGATGGTGGTCCTGGTGTGCTGTTGTGGTGGTGTGGTGGTGGTGGCAGTCTGATGGTGGTGGTGGTCTGATGGTGGTGGTGGTGTGGTGGTCCTGGTGTGCTTTTGTGGTGGTGTGGTGGTGGTGGCAGTCTGATGGTGGTGGTGGTCTGATTGTGGTGGTGGTGGTGTGCTGGTCCTGATGTGGTGGTGGTGGTGTAGTGGTGGTGTGATGGTGGTGTGGAGTAGTGGTGGTTCTGGTGTGATGATTGACCTACCTCACAAGAAGTGGACAGTAGTGGTGCTGTGGTTCTGGTGTAGTGGTGTAGTGGTGGTGGAGTGGTGGTCCTGTTGAGGTGGTGGTTCTGTGGTGGTGTGGTGGTGCGGTGGTGCGGTGGTCCTGGCGTGGTGGTGCTTCTTGTGTGGTGATTGACCTACCTCACCAGAAGTGGCAAGTAGAATCTCCAGCTTCTGTTTCCCTTGCCTCGTGTCAACAAGTTCATCTCCTACCCGCTGGCTTGCCTGCACTTGATTCTGCAGGTCCTCCACAAGCTCCTGGGGGTGGGCCGTGTGGGGTGGGGGGGGGGGGCGGGGGAATGTGTTTGTGTGTGGGGGGGGGGGGGGGGAGGGGGGAGGGGGAGGGGGAGGGGAGGGGGGGGGGGGGGGGGGCTCATGTCAACAAGTTCATCTGCTATCCTGTGGCTGGCCTCAACTTGGTCCTGCAGGTCCTCCACAAGCTCCTGGGGTGGGGTTGGGGTTGGGTTGGGTTGGGGTGGGGGGTGGGGTGGGGTTGAGGTGGGGTTGGGATGGGGTTGGGGTGGGGTTGGGGTGGGGTTGGGGTGGGGTTGAGGTGGGGTTGGGGTGGGGTTGGGGTGGGGTTGGGGTTGGGGTGGGGTTGGGGGGGGGTGGGGGGGGGGATGTGTGAGTGTGTGGGTGTGTGTGTGGGGGGGGGGGGGGGGGGGAAGGATGTGGGTGTGGGTGTGGGGGGGATGTGCCAAATGTCAACAAGTTTATCTGATGTCCGCTGGCTTGCCTCTACT
The DNA here is from genome assembly GCA_013435795.1 of Chlamydomonas sp. ICE-L. Classification (NCBI taxonomy): domain Eukaryota; kingdom Viridiplantae; phylum Chlorophyta; class Chlorophyceae; order Chlamydomonadales; family Chlamydomonadaceae; genus Chlamydomonas; species Chlamydomonas sp. ICE-L. Next base: position 83,009,331 of record JACBWV010000610.1, read on the forward strand.
AGGTTAAGCAGGTCCTCTAAAAGTTCCTGTGTGTGTGTGTGTATGTGTGTGTGTGTGTGTGTTGGGGGAGCTCATGTCAACAAGTTCATCTGCTATCCCCTGGCTTGCCTCCACTTGGTTCCGCTGCTTTTCCACAAGCTTCTGGGGGCGGGGTGTGTATGTTGGGGGGGGTGTTGGGGGGGGGCGGGAGGGTGTGCGGGGGGGGGGGATGTGTGGGTGTGCGTGTGTGTGTGTGTGTGTGTGTGTGTGTGTGTGTGTGTGGGTGGGGGGGGGGCTTTGACTCGCTACAATACGGTCCAACTTTTTTTCATGCAATTTTTAATGTAAACAAGAAAAATGCGTAAACATCACAACTGTTCCAATGACTCGATACAATATGGACCAACCTTGTTTTATTACAATTTAAAAACATTTAAAAACAAGGATGTGTAAACTCCAGAACCGAACCGTGAATGCTTTTAACTCCAGACTTCCAGATCGGTACAGTCCTTTGACTCCATACCATACAGTTCATCGATTAAAAATGCAAATTTAATTGTTTAAAAAAATGCGTAACCTCCAGAACTGTACCATGGACATGTCCAACTCCAGACTTCCAGACCAGTAGATCACTATATCATACTCACTATATAATAATCACTATACCAGACCTGCGCATTCCTTAATCAATACAGTAATGTATCTAGACTACACGGCAAGTACAGCCTCTTTCAGTGATATACATTGGTCTAGTGGTAGACTAAATCACTTTAAGAATGAAGAGTCGGGGGTTCGACTCCCCCTTCGGTCGCTCTTGGCGTTGCAGGTCGTCGTCAACCGCGATGGTAGCTTGTCCAGTTGAGGTAGGAGACCGCTCCCCACCCGCGTACGACGGGCTCCCTTAACACCACG